>LT727935.1:325483-440380 GCA_900157175.1 Oithona nana
TGTTTCAAACCTTCAATCTCGGATTTGATAACAAAATCAGTTTTTGATCCAGAGCATACCAAAGGACCAATGGTAATCTTAGCCATCTTTCTTTCCAATTGTGGCTCCAAAGGTCCATAATTGAACCCTGAAATCGGTAGTAAATCTTCATTCGAAATTATTCCGGAATCAGTGTGCCAGGCGGCATCGTTAGCATCACAATGGCAAGCTTCATTTGTGTCGATACAGGATTCGTCTTCATCGCATGCACACGTATGTTCATCAACATGATTTCCGTTGAAAAAGTAACGTGAGACTCCTTCAACATCTCTCCACCATCCTAGGTTTTCTTCGTATTGCTTCAAAGGTGCCATATGACAATCAAACTTGATGTCTTGAGTGCATTCTTCAGAAATTTCAATTAGAGTTTTCATTTGCTTTAA
Organism: Oithona nana; assembly: GCA_900157175.1. NCBI lineage: Eukaryota > Metazoa > Arthropoda > Copepoda > Cyclopoida > Oithonidae > Oithona > Oithona nana. Next base: position 325,906 of record LT727935.1, read on the forward strand.
CGATCCTCCATAAACCAAATCGTATTGAGCACAGCCAGGTTCATCACATCGGCCAATTTCCACATCTTCTCCCAAGTTATGGTGTATTTTCGTTGTGTTAGTTGTAAAATCACATTCCATTTGGAGAGGTTCTTCGCCAATGGCATTGCCGTCCGGATCACCATAGTAGAATCCATTTTTCTTGACACCTTGATCTGCCAAGTCTTGACAGTGGCGCACCATATTCAGTTTGCCCAATTCTTCTACTTTCTCCACGCGTTCTTCTAAATCATTCAAAGCTTCACTTTTGACTTCTTCTTCGGATTGACTTTCTTGAAGATTTCGTAAGATGTTCGCTTCCAAGGTAGGAACTAGCTCCTGAACTCGTGCATTTACCTGTTCCTTTACCACATTTTCGAATTCTTCCATGACGCTTTCTTTGACCCTTTGGGTCATTTGAGGTACAACGACATCGGTGAGGATCCTAGTAGCAGCAGCTACAACATCTTCAGTTGAAATCGTCGCAGTTCCACTTGTCGCCAAATTACCTACGTTGCGGACTTCTTCGCGGATAATATCTTTCGCGTAGAGCGTCATGTACTCTCTCATCGTGTCTTCGCATTCGGATTCGGTAGACAAGACACAAGAAGGAACCAGGAGGAAAAGACAAAGTAGAAGTTTTTGACTCATCGTTTCTTTACAAGCTGTTTTTGAAGACTAAAGAACTGGAATTCACTACGTTGCACGCCTTGACATCCTTATATAAACTGTTTGAAAAATGTAAAAACTCGTTTGGGTGGCAATGAATTATGATTTATTTGACCTTTTCAGACTTTGCAACATCTGGTATGGATTCTTGGTCTCAAGCCAATGACAGGAGGAGCGTTAACAACTACGGGATCATCCGGCACAGAAAACAACTCAGTTATTACCACGGCAGTCATGGCCGACTTACCTGTCCTTTCCAACATGGTCACCCGGCTTTTCGAGTCTTCAACCGAACTCTCAGATTCTTCGGTCAAATACTTGATTGAAGCTTTATGTAGACTTTCAGACGAAAGCATTGACCTGGCTTCATCCAATAGAGAACCATCACTCTTTGCCGTTGCCAAGCTTTTGGAGACAGCCTTGGTCAATCTTGGACGAGTGGACGTTGTTTGGAGACCAATCACAAGTCATTTACTTGTCGTATGTCAACATCCACATTTGAGGTAAGATCTCTATGACATTTTAAAATATTCTATTCCAAAATGTACTTGTTACAGGATGAGACAATGGGGATGCGAGGCCGTTACGTTTTTGACCAGACAAGCATTGCAGTTCAAGCATGAACCAAGCTTGAAAGAAAACAATCGATTACAAACGCTTTTACTATCTCCCTTGGCCGAATTGAGTGCCATTCCCTATCCGGATGTCAGACAAAAGCAGTTGGATACAGTCTTACACATTTTACACTCTTCGGGAGAAGTTTTGGATCACGGATGGCCATTGATTTTAACCATGATTGGCAGCCTTGAACAAGACCATTCGGACATTTTGGTCCGAAGTGCATTTCAATGTTTACAACTGGTTTTTACCGATTTTTTACCGGCGATACCTTACAGAAATTATCCGATTTGCGTTGAAACAGCAACAAAGTTTGGATCACAAAAGGCTGAATTGAATGTTTCTTTAGCTGCCATTGGATTACTGTGGAATCTGAGCGACTATTTCTTTCAAAATGTGGCCAAATTACAAGACCAAGAAAATCAACAGCAAATTTTTCCAGATTGCATTCTAACTTTTCCTGGAAGCAAAAATATCTCGTCTTTTGACAAGTTATGGATGTGCCTGTATTGCAAACTAAAAGACCTTTGTCTAGATTCAAGACCCTCAGTACGAAAAAGTTCCGGACAAACGCTATTTTCAACCATTGCCGCTCATGGATCCATTTTAGAAGCCAATACTTGGCAAGCGGTGCTTTGGCAAGTTTTGTTTCCCCTCTTGGACAACGTCATCATTCAAAGTGACAATGCCAGCACCGAACGTGTCAGCCAAAGTCAAGTCATTATGATTCACCATTCAAGAAACACGGCACAGAAACAGTGGGCTGAAACAAAGGTTTTGACCATTTCTGGAGTAGTACGAGTCTTTAATACCAAGCGAAATTTGTTGAGATCAATGGGCGATTACAGCAAAGCTTGGGTGTTACTTTTGGAGTACGTGGAGAAAATGGCATTGAGTGATACCTCCGAAGTGTCATTGGCAGCTCTAAAAGCCTTGCAAGAGATGATTACGAGCTCTACTAGTAGTACTTCAAGCCCAGCAAAAGATTTGCGAGAAATCAATTGGACTCTGTGCTGGAAGGCTTGGTTGAACATTGGCAACCAAAAAGCCACTTACATCGCCAATACCACTGAAGTCCTTTCCCATTCTCAAGTGTTGTTGACGGGTTACGTCCAGATTTTCCACGTTCTGTTCCCCCACTTGAAGTCCAGTTTCAGACGAGAAGACGTGGAAAGTTTGGGCAAAGTCTTGATGAGTTGTTCACAAGTTCCATTAGATACTGAATTTGAGAGTTTGAACAGCGTGTCGCCATTGCACTCTGCCGCCTTAGAAGCCTTGGATGCGGTGCAAGAAGTTGCACTAGAACATCATACAATCGTGCCAGAAGTTTTTGATGTCCTCTTTAAGTTCGGTCGAGCCTCTTTGACTCTAAATAGGACAAATGGAAAAGATGGAAAATTCAAAGAAAAATTCAGTCTTCTTGGTGAAGCTTGCATGGACACCATGGCCAAATTCTACGAAAAATCGTGTCAGGTAATAACAAATTCTTTAATTCTGATTAAGTAGGTACTTAGACATTTAGAGTAGGTAACTGGACAATAACATATTACAATGCAGTAGAAGGAAATTCTATACGTAAAGGTCTTCAAGGGGATTGAAAGTCGTTGAGGCTGTTGTCTTTTCAGAACCAATCCGGAATGGATAGAATTTTTCTTCGACTGTTTTTATTGCTTTTTCAATATCTTCAATGTTGGATTTGCACTTGATATTGACGGATCCCGTGTGGAAAACCGTCAATGAAGTCGAATAGTCTTCCAATTTGTAAAATGCCGCCGGGAAAATTTCGGGGTGGAAGTCGACATTTCGGTCACTGCTAGCCAATTTTGCCAAGTTGATGCGATAGTTCAAAGATGTCGTAGCTTTAATGTTGAAAATCCGGAATCCTTGACATCGAACTGGATAGTTGAGCGTTTGTAAAAGGCGAGCGAAATTACGACATCGTTTGTTCACTACTTCGGGATCATGAGTACGAACATCGACTGTGACTTTTCCGGAAGGAAATATTCTTGCCAAACAATATTCGGGCAAGCTAATTTTGATTGTAACGACGCCTTCCTTGAGATCTGTGTTCCAAGCTTTTTGGGCGATGTGCATTAAGTTTAGTTTGCAACCAACTTCGAATCTGGCAACGATAGATTTTATGGTGATGTCAATAACGTTTTTCTTGTTTCTCGTCTTCCTTGTCCTCTTTTTGGGCGGTGAGTATCTCCAATCCGGGCAAGGTTTCGCGAGCTTTCTCAAATTGACTCTCAAAATTGGCGCCATTTTGATTTTTGACGTGGCGTAATTTCAGAAATTCAGAAATGAAATGTCTGAAAGTTCTGAAAGTGAAAACTGAAAAACTGAGATTTGTTATTTTTGATAGCAAAATGAGTTAAAAAACGCGGGAAATTCAAATTGAGAAAAATATTTTTGACATAAAGTTCTTGTTTTTTGCAGTTTGAGTGTGTGTTAACAGAAAATGTTCTGTTCAAGATGACAAGACTTTTGCATATTCCACTCCGCCAAAAGTATAGATGCTATCTGCAATCTAACTGGCGAATGGCCAACATTGTCCTCGTCAAAATCCTAAAATGTGGACTGCCTATCGCCAGATCTAAACCAGAATTATTCCATGAATTTTGGGATGAACTTGCCAGTCTCTTTGAAGATTTCTTATTCCCCGACTCCATCGAAGAGCAAAAACAAGAAGATAAAATTGCCGATGAAGCTACTGACGGACAAATGATTCAACTACTACGCGAAGAAGTCCTGCCGTTTCCCACCATGGTACCTACCGATTTCATCCGGAAAATTGTGGTTTTACTAAACAAAGGATCGATTCATTCGTCAATGACACTGAATGATGATTGCTCGGGAAGCATTGGACTCCGCGAAGACTTTGCCAAGCAGTGCTTTGAGACCTTATTGGAATTTTCATTGTTAGACACCGAAATTGGTACGAATCCGGAAGAGACAAGTGTCACCAATCGCTTGGCAATCACCTCGTTGCTTCAAAGGTTCAAAGAAGTTTTGCAAGAAGCTATTGATAGCGAAAGGCTAAACAAGAATATTCCACTTCAAAGGCAAAAAGTGGCCGAGATTTCTTTTGTGTTAAAAGCCATTGCCACTGTGATAGCATCCATGAAAAAAGCCTCTGACAAGCAAACTGTCAGCCGAAAAACATGGAACCAAATTATAGGATTGTATCCATACTTGGTCCAGTTTACCGAGACAAGTTCCCCTCAGATTGGCAAAGCTGTCAAGGATGCCCTGCTAGAATATCATGATTTATTACAACCTTTGAATTCAGAAAACTAGATTTTACAAATATTATGTGGTGATTTGAAATATATTAGACTTTTCGGTTTTTTGTCCACTGCCTGCTTACAATTTGTAGCAACTACTACTGTAATCTCTTTTTAGTAAGCTTACCGTTCCCGCATAATAGGCTTGTTAACAAAAAAAGTGCAACTAAATGTACGAGCAACGACTCCTTTTTAAGAGACTCTAAAGATTGCAGAAACTTTATGAGGCGACAAAACGGTTGTAAATGTCAGTTTTCAAGCTTTTATTCGTCTTCCCTCGCTGCATTGATTTTCCCCCAAGACTCTTTTTAAAGTCCTCTTCTAGAGTAGCGCGTCAACAAGTTTGAAAAGCTGATTTTCTTGCGTGCAGAACGGAAATTATTTGATTTTACCTTATCGATTTTTGGAAGAAAAAAGAAACTAGAGGAAGTAGAAGGTAATATCAAAGTCTGTTATGCATACAAAGGCAAGAAAATATTTCTTTTTTGTACTGGTTGCTTGACATTAGGCAAACTGCATGCATGAAGCAGTAGTAGCAGCTGCAAGAGTTCATAAAATCCAAAGTAAATCCCCGAGATTCTTTAGCAATGCAACACTAGTTCTTATCTAAATGGTCAAATGGTCTTGCTTAGGCTACTGCGCTCATCTCTTAGTCTTTTAGACATGCAATCGTGACAAGTTTTTTATGGCTTGCATTATATTCTGTTCTTCTGCTGTAGTATGCCTAGGCCCGCTTATTTAGCTGCAATGATGGTCTTTCAAACCAAAACTTTTGAAAACTATATTTGTCAACATTCTGCAACAGTTAGCCTTGAGTTCCTGTGTAGGATGTGCATTGACAAGCTCGTTTTCCAATACTAATCAGTACGTGATGAAAAAAATCACGATCAAAATTGATGCAGATTTTTCCGGCAATATATGGTAGTCAGACGTTTATTCATCACAACCCCAACATCACTTCTAAGTTCTAAGATAATTTTCAAAAAACGAAATTCGGTTCTAATAGTCAAATTGTAATTTTTGTAGGTAGAGGGCTGCGTCATTTCGTAATTATTTTCTTGCATTCCGAATTCCGATACTATTCTGTTAAAAGTCTGCTTTTAAATGTGAAATGCATTCTGCCTGGGTTCTTCTCTATCTCTGCTCATCTCACTGCTGCATAATGTGCCGAAGAACACTCATTTTGCGGCATCATGGAGACGCGAAAGTAGAAGAAGTAGAAGTAGTGGAGCAGGACAAGAGCTTGTACCATTAGGGATCAACATTCTCTCATGTTCTTCCAAACACCAAACTTTTATTGAGAAACGCAATGACGCATGATTTTTTGATAGATGAAAAAGGCAAACTTTTACGCATATCACACTCGTAAATGACTTCAGTAGTTCTTCCCTTTTCTTACCAGTCACAAAAGAAAAGGAAGCGTTGAATAAAATTGATGGTCCATGAATGCTACTGCTGCTGCTATCTGCCTAAAGCCGGCGGAATATGCCTTCTTTTCCCTACTTAGATGACTAGAAAGACTTTGAGGAAAATGCACTAAATTGCAGCCTATTTTTTACCTTGTTATAAGGAGGTCTAGGCGAGGCAGTAGTAGGCAGGCCATTTTAGTTGCAGTCACTTTACCACTAGAGATCGACAATTGCCTAATAATTTCCAAGCGTTTTGCAAGCAGCCGTGCCCGGCCAGTGCCTAGCCGTGCCGCGTCATCACCCATGCACAACTTCCAAATGTAAACAAAAGAAGAAATTAAATTGCGGAAAATTTAAAAGTTTCCCAAGAGCCAAGGTTGTACATATGTTACGTTGTTATATATCCGCAGCTGTCAATTGTCTTTTTTGACAAGACTCAACGTTTGATAGTTGCCCCCCAAAAAAAGTCCTGGGAATGTACGCGGCGAATGGCCGGGCTAAAAGCGCTTTGGCAACTAGAGAAAGGCCTCCTTCTTTTCGCTATACTCCTGCTGCAGCTACTAGTAGAACGAACGGTGAAGCCTTACTTCAGTGGTGCGGTGGTGACGAGGCAGCAGCAAGAGAAAGAAGATCAAATTAGTCGCTGCCTATCCAGCAGCCAGATTGCAGCATACATGTCCTAACAATACCACCGCGTCTCAGTACATATTCTGTATTTGTGTGCGACGTGCAAATAATACATCTCAAGGTAATACAAACTACTCATAAGTTCTACTGCTGTAGCATACATTTTTAAGAACCTTATTTGGTGCCTTGCTGCTTTCTGTAAACCTTCTTCAAAAGCTAATTTTGTATCCTAATTGGTACGCAAATTAGGTTAAAACTCAGATGATGAATCAAGCTGACTTCTTCAAGCTCCCTTGAGATCCGTTCTGAAAGCCGTACCGACAAATGCATAGAAAAATAATCAGGCATAGAAGGCATTTTCTTGGATTTGTTGCAACAATTCAATGCTCTCTATTGGCTTGGTATTCCTCCGTTGCTAGTCGTAGAGTAGCTTACTTGCAAAGTTGAGTTATTTATGGAAGGCCGAAGTCGAGTTAGTTTCTTATTTGAAGGTTTTTATGCTACGTTCCACCACCAAAAGGAGAAGGATTCCCCCTCCTTCTAAGCAGCGGCATCGAAATACTAGCCTCTTCGCATAAATTTTATGGCCAATGGGAAAAATGTCTAATACAGAATGCATTTCACTTTAGTGCGCTTTTCTAGCAATGCTTCTTTTGCGGAGGTCCTCTCTGCGCAGTAGTAGTAGTAGTACAAGCCGCACACAAAAGTGATTTGCACACATTTTTATATCTTTATCCCCCCTGCTATCTAACCATACGATCCCTTTTTGGCCCTTTTGACCACACTCTACTTTTATTTTATTTGGTCGATTTTTTGGGAACTACTGCTGCTGCTACTGTGCTTATTTGCATGTAATATTGAGTTGATTGCCGTTCATGTAATTGACGGGTTCTTGCACTGCTATTTATTTTCAACCTTCAACAAAACCAGCAGTAATGCATGCATTCAATGTGCGTTTACAAAATCAAAAGCATTTGTTGAACAATAATTCTTTAAGTTTGGTACAGGCTAATCAGGGTTCATTAGGCTATTATGTACCTAAGTAGCAGTAAAAATAGTATCAACACGTGTCTGATTCAGCACGAGGATCATCGCTAAGAATTAGGAAAGTTTCTTTATTGAAGGTAGCTTAGCGTTTGCCAGTAGCGGCCAAGAAATGCAAGGAAAAGTGGAATGCAATTGTTCCGGTGTCTTCTTCTCTCCTGTTTTTCATGCCACTGCCTTTTTCTGACTAAAAAGACTTTTCCCTTGGTGATAGTTCTAGCGTCTAATAGAAAAGAAAAGGGAGCAGAGAGCAACAAAAGTTTTATACTCTTTGTGGTTTTTATCTTCTCTCTTTGGCAAATACAGTCTTCCTAATTTGTGGCGACTTGGACCTATGTATATAAAAGAAGAGTTGATTGAGTCAATACCAAGAATCCGGATTTTTTTTTTTTCCTTTTTTGACAGATAAAAGTGTTTTTCACCTGCCCTTACAAGCCACTAGCATAGTGTCGCATGCAATTTCCAAAAGGCCTATTAAGGCTACAGTTCTATGTATACCAGGTATACCAGTGTTATACAGGTACACACAATGCGGCATGAATGTTTGATACTACGTAAAAGCTACATTTTCAAAGATAATGAATCCCTGGTGGAATCTAAGGTCATAGGAAGGGAACTTTTATTTAGGCGGAAAAGAATCATTTATTACACTTTGGGTAGTGAGGCTACGGTACGTGCTTGCTGCTTGGGGATTGTATGATGTAATGAAGTTGCAGAACTTGACCTAAATTACCACTAAAAGTTCTTCCTTTTTAAAAAGAATGGTCACTACGAGACAGTAGTATTGTGTGTGTCGTTGGCATGTTGTATTGTGTTGTTTTAGTACTATTATGAGTAGTGTAATGTCTCTCCACCACTACTACACCACCACTAATGGAAGTGAAAATACGACATGCTTTTTTATTTGAACCAGAGGCACACCAGAAGAGGGTGGTACTACTCGACCCTCCCATCTTTGGTGGCTTTACAACAAAGCTCAACAGATTTTCTGCAAAAAAGAAGTAAATGGCACCGGTTCCTGTGATGTGCAAAAGGCATTTTTCTGGCAAACTTTCGTTCCCCCTAAACAAAAGGTGCCAAATCTAGGTTATATATTAAACCTAGAATTAATATAGCTTATAATTAACGCAATAAGCAGACTGTAGAGAGGAGTAGGAGGGGAAAGGGGCAAAGGACCCCATCATTTCTACTTTACCAGAAGAAACTAGATGTATTTGGACTTTGTAGTTGGGTTACCTACTTGAATATTCCTAAGAGCAATCATATTCATATGCTACAACCATTTTCTATAATGAATGTATTCCATTGGCATTGAGTGTCTTTTGTGGATTGCGAAAACAATAACCGAGCATTGGTCCACCACATGTAGTACTGCTACTATAATACCATGTAAACCATCAATAAGAAAGCCACGTAAACCATTATTCTCTTTCTTGTTTCTGAAACAATGAATAGAATTGCTTATGTGACTGTATCGGTGAAATAATAAATTCAGTCTGTCTGAATTTAGACTTTTCTAGATTACTTATTCATGTGTTCTGCCAAAGAAGTGGGTTTTGTGTCAGGTTCTTCTAGTAGTAAATGAGTGCAAAAAACGGACAGAGCAATTATTATTACACAATTGTAGATTAGCGTTGTTGAGAGTTTTTAGTTGATGAAGGAAGCTAGGCACAACTAACCTGCAAATTTATGATTAATGTATATGAAAAAGTCGTCCTTGTCTTTTCATGTCTTTTAATGTGTGCAAAACAACTTTTTTTGTGTTGTACACTACACGACAAGTGTTGTAAAGACACCTTTGAGGTGCTCCTGGGCGGGTTGGCGCTCGGTGGCAGCGGCAATCCAGCACCGCTCGTTGCACGCAAAATGCTCTTCATTCTTGACAACACTCTGTCTTGACTTGGTCTCTGAAGCCACGAAAATTTGCAGAAAAAAAGTTTTTTGCAATGCTACTACGGCTTTTGCTTTCTATGTAATTAGTCATGGTTGAAAATTCAATGGAAAAGGCTTCTGCAGTGGGAGTCAGTCGTTGGCGAACCAGGTGCTTTCTCTTATCTTTTATTATTGGAGAATCTGCCATTGATTGCTGTCAGGAGCAAAAGGTGTGATGTCGACATTATTTGCATACCTAAAATTGAGGTCAGCAAGCTTATTGAAGTATGTAGGTCTTCTTCAGCTTAGAATTGGTAGGCCGTAGCTGTAGTCCAATAGAGAGATGAGAAGAAGAATGTGTGTGCAATTTTACTCTAGTAATTAAGTTTGAGGCCCAAAGTTGCAAAACCAAAGTTTTCTATTAAACTCTCTAAAATCATATTGCAACTTTTGATTGTTGTACTAGAGAAACTTGATTAGAAATGGGATATGCCTTTTAGTCTTCACTGTCAACAAAAGCTAATTGCTGTTTTTCTTGCCTGGTTATTTGCATGCGGCCACAGTGTATGAAACTCACAAGACATTGTCTCACGCACAAAAGATTTTGATTTTTAGCGGCAAAAATCCAAACGCCTATTTTTCTGAAATGAACGTAGCTCGCATCGCCGCTGAGACATTTTGTGTGATTTTCAAACACTGTCGTGGTTGAAAGGTGCAGCGTGGCTTAAAATCACTGTAAAAAGTCTCGGCTCTAAAGATCTCTGCAGTAAGAGAAGAAAGTACATAGTGTCATTGTTTTTGATCATAAACACTGACGCTTAGAGCTGCTGCTACTGTAGTAGTAATACTAGTGCCGTCACACAAGTATTTCCTAACTTTCTTTGTTACTGTCTTCCTTTTCAGGTGTAAGTGGAGTAATTGCCTTGATATAATGTGAAGGAGTCTTTGCCAGGTCCTGTGCCTCCGCCAAAAAAGACAGCAGTATGGAAGTTTGGCGCAAATTGCCTCTCTTGGCCTTTATTTTGGCCACCAACAATGTGGTGATGGCCTTGTCACCCTCTTCTATGATCCCTGTCAATGATGTGAAAATTGTCAAGCGACACACTCCCTTTTTACCAGGCGACTACTGGAAAGACAAAAGACCCGAGTTCGGGGACACCCAAACAGATGTCGAAGTGATGGTGAATGCCACCGCCAAGCTCAAGTGCCCCATCACCCACGTGGCAGACAGCAGCGTAAGCAAAAGTCTTCCTCAGTTCCTGTATTTATTAGCTTTTGGCGTGCGCTCAATGTACGGGAAACGGAAACATAACTGAGTATGTACATACGACATACATATACAGTTGTACAGATGGTAATGCTCTTTTTATGTCTTTAAAGAGACTGTAGTACTGCTGCAGAAGAAAGAAGGCCGCCTGGCTCATATTCTTTTAAAGGTTAGACTTTTACAGGAAGGAAGGAGAAAGGACAGATAATTTTACTTTAGTGCATTTTTAACTCGAAATAGAATTTCTAAAGGTGATATTACTACTGCCTACAGTTACGCTCTGTTTTTGTTGACAACCTAACAGTAGTACATACTACGCAAAAAAATGATTGTCTATTTGGGTTTATGTATCATTTACTATTGACAATGGCGTTTCTGAGGACCAATGTAGTTCAATTAGACATGTTTGGAATGTCGCTTCTTCTAACCATTGCACCTGAATTATGAATGAACATTGAATAAGTCCAAGACTGATACTGACAGCGATTGGTAGACCTTGATAGGATCCTGAAATTGAACATTGATGGCTTTAGAATCAAAATGACATTGGCAGAAAAAAAAGTTTGAAAGCTCTTTTTTTGTAAAATGTAAAAGCCTAAAAGCGGATCAAGAAATCATAAAAGAGCGTCAAAAGGGAACTAAGACACCCATTCCCGAATGGCTGTCTGGCAATACAAGCGCAACAATTCGTATCTAGCAAGAAATACTACTGGAGTAAAAAGTTGCATTTGTATAACAAGAATGTCACAGCAGTGTTAAAAAAAATACACATTTTACAGATGGCGCATATACAACCTTGTTGGGTTTTTTTGTCTGTCTGTATGTCTTGTGCTCTATGCTTTGCTCTACTATGTGGATGTGGTTGTGAAATCCAATTTCTTTTATAGCCGTACCATTTCACATCTAAGTGGATTTGTTTCTTCCTCAAAATTTATTTGCATAAAAGCTGGGATGGTGGGGGCGTGGGCTTTTTCGAACCGCTAGAAGCTCCTCTCAAGCCATTGATCTGGGCCTAAATGAGGCGAAACAATAGACAATGAAAGAAAAAATCTTTTCGTATGCAAATATGCACGCGAAAAGCCAAACGGAAACAGCAGATTTCCCTAAAAGTTTTCAAGGTCAAAGTTTTGCCAAAATGAATTTTTCCCTAATGACTATATTTAGAGGCAAAGGGAGTGGCTGTGAAGGCGGGACCAACTATCATGAACTATCAAAAGCTTACCACCATCCTTCAAATTCTTGGGTTAGAAAACGAAAGGTGAAAGCTCCGTGGTGATGGTGAAAGCAATTTATGTTGCGCGCCGCGCGCGAGGTGCAAAGTGAGATTTGTTCAATCTTGTGCACAAGCTCATTTATTTTTTCCCGTTTTTTCTGGGTTCTGCTGTTGCTTGGTGGACCTGGAGTTGGAAATGTAGGCCAACAGGAGGGGTATCATCTTGTCGCCATTTTTGGACATCCTCGCATTTCCTAAGCTCCATTTTTCCCATCATAAAAGAGGATAGAGTCGAAGAGGGCGCGCGGCGTCCTCCATATCCATATGCGGAAGAAACGTTGGTTGTGTCTCTCATATTTGAATATGAAGTTTGAGTTTGGTCTTCTTCTTGCTCTAATTTTGACCTTTCTAACACAAATATCAACTCTTTGATCCTTTGAATTTGAGATTGAGGAGAGGAGAGGAAATTCAAAATTGCCTTGATTCCAGCTCAGCTCAAAAGTTGGCCGTTCGTCGACTCTATTTTAACACGTCTAAAAGTTGACAAAATTGAATTATGAGTTATGAGATGACGTTGTATAACACTTTTCGGATTCTCAGAAAAGATTTGATTTATCGTTGTTCCACATTCAGAAGAAGCACTGACGCGTGGTTTTGGGATACCGAACAATGAAAAGGTTGGGATTTTTTTAAAGGCGGGACCAAATCAAATCAGCTAAAAGTGATTTTTTAATGTATGCATACTTTTAAGCATTTCTGCATCACGACGACCTCTAAAGCTGTCACCTCTACATGGGGAGAAAGCAGCCTCTTCTTTTCTTCAGAGTTGAGCTGTAGTCCTTTTTTTTTTTGCTACTGCTACAACCCTCGGATGCATCCGAGATTCCAAAGAGATTCAAATGTACAGTACTAGAGAATATGGGCTGGAGACTGTAAAAAAGCCAGGCCAATAAAGAAGAAATATTCTCTCGGCTACCTTACACAAACTGCATACTAATTTCAGAGCAGGCAGAAAATATGTAGAGAACAATCAAAGAAGATTTACGAGTAGTAAAAGAAGGATGATTTTCAACAGCCCATTTTTACAAAGTTCTTGTTTTGTTTATTTGTTTCTGCCCAACATAATGGTCTTTCTGATCGCCATCTGCTTCTATTGTTGCTCGATATGACAGCATAAATCTGGATTTAATGAAGCTTTCTGATCGGTTTTGAAGGTAGCAGGCTGCAGGCAAGCTCTCCAGGAGTATGAGGGCTTTCACTTGTCCATTATTGACGATGTGTTGCTGACGTGACACGTGTCAATGACAAAATCCTATTTGAAAATCATTCGATCATAGTTGAGGCAACAAAGGAATCTTGGATTCCTAGATTCCGATACAGAGTACATATGAAGTACTGGTAAATATGAAACTAAATTCTATGGATTCTAGGTATAAATCGCAATGCTGTCAAGTGTCAAGGCCTCGTAAGTTTCTACCTTTGAAAGTAAGCTTCCGCTATAGCTGCTGCCGAAGTCTATATTAATTTGCTCTTTGAAGTCGAAAACGTAAGCTAAGCAAAGTCAACGGCTTTCCAAAAGTTTCTCGCCCAAGCAAAAGCAAGTCAGCACAAGCTAAAACAGCAGCTTCAGTTCAGCATCCCAAATGAGCAGGACTTTGACAATTTCAAAAGCGAGCAGGAAATCGCCAAGGGGCGCCAAATCCCACGTTTCACCCAAAAAATAGGAATACATATGACTCCCTTTATGCTCATAAGGCCTAAAGAGTCTGTTCCCAGTCTAGGTGGATGAAATCCTTTGAGGACGACGACACACATGAACATTCATTCCACTCATTCATAAAACTCATGTCTCGAACTTCCAGACAGATGTACAAATACTTTGGACATCTATATAATGTATTGTATTGGCAAATACCGCAATATGTACCTATGTAATATGTATCTGCGCCAGTCAGCGAGGACATGAATGACTTATGAATGGCAAAGGCCATCAAAAAGTAAGCATGATTACAAACAGACAAGAAGCAAACCGCAACAACAGTATTAGTAGCAGTAGTAGCCAACATGTGAATCTATGATGAAGTTGCCAGTTCTACTATATCCGAAGCAAAAAACTTTGGACGTATAGAACAACACAATCAATTTTAGCAGCAAACTTTTTCTATGTCAGTCGAGGCTTTTTCTTTCAATACTGGTGTCACAGTGGTGGAAAATTACGCAAAATGTCGCATTTGAATTTTTACTTCTGCAGATTCTAATGTGTATCATTTTTAGCGCGAAAATTAAAATAAATATACTATGATTGTAAAATGAGACTTTTGGGGTGATTTTTCAAACACTGTGGTGGTGTCGGCGGTGAAGCATTCTAGTTCTGGATAGAGTAGTGTTTCTTGCATAGGAAAAGAAGGCCAAAACTACTAGAAAACATGAGACGACGGCTCATGCAAAACAAACATTTCTTTCAATGCTCCTACCAAAGGTTGACCGAAGAGCTTACCCCTGAAAGAAGGTCATTAATTAATAGGCCTTCTTTGGGAAAGGTAACGACGTAGCAAAAACCGATTTGTTTCCACAATTTATGGACTTCCAACTTCCGTGATCCGACCGGTTGTAGCTGCGGCTGCGGCGGTGGCCTTCAAAGTCAAGCCTCATTGATTAACATTTTTAATCCCAAAGGGGTTTAGAGTCATATCAAGGTTAATCAAATCTAGACTACATTTGCCAAAGACCACGCGCTAAATTGTTTTCTGTTAAATGGCCTTTGTGCACGCAATCATCAAACATACATTGGTTTTCTATTTGTATCGGTGATTCAGCCAAAGTCCAAACCTTTCGGCGTTTCCCACAGTGTTTGAAAATCACATTAAAAGACCCTTGAATTTTCGCGCCAAAAATTATACATTGGAATTGGCAATTTTGGCGCGAAATTCAAATGTTTGAAACATTATTGATACATTCAGAAAAAAAATTATTTTCTTTTGTCATGAAAAATTAGCTAAAATATTTTTGATAATTTTTAAGCACTGTGTTTCCTCAAGGATCTTTTCAAGTGTGTGGTCATGATAAACCGAATGAGGCACCTACAACTTTTATGATTGCATTTATGCTCCTCTCGTCATGAATGCTTTATTGGCTCCTAAACGTCTGGTGACATGTCAACCTCAAAAGAGGAGCATTTTTGCACGAGAGGCACTTTTTCTTGAAATCGAAGTAAAGCTTCACTGCGGAAAAGCTCGAAATGGCTTTTATGAGTAGAAAGTGGGCTTATGTTGGGCGACATAGGTGTTGAATGGTGGTTCACACTTCATTGCTTTTCTTTTTTGGGGGTAAAAAGAGATTTTGAGGTAAATCCAGTGGCACACGTTGGCGTCTTCCATTAGGAAAATTGCCTACTTCTCTGTACACCAGAAGAACTTTTTTTTGCATTTGCTCCTCTTCTTTCTTTCCTCCTGTTGAGGCTCCTGCTAGTACTCATTTTAGTTGTACTACTGCAAGTAGTAGCATAGGGGAGGCTCAAGAGAGACGAGAACATAAAAGTTTGCTATCATCATCAAAGCTTTTATATAATTCTTTAACGTTGCCATCATCACAATGTTGATTTCCTGTCTTTCTTATACAAGCAAAACTACAAAAGAAAGGCTTTCTTGGCGTGAGGCTTTTTCAATTATATATTTTGGGTTTGATTGATGAAGTTAATGGATTTTCGAAGCCAAGTACATAGCATGTTTTTTTGGATCCATTGAAAATATTGTTTCTACTTTCTATAGTAAATAATTCTAGTGTAGTAATCATTTAAATGATACATTGGCTTCCCTAGAGAATGACAGGAATAAGCATAAATTTCCATTTTAATGCACTTGGGTGTCAGCTATAATGGGAACGTATCTCTTTTTACACCAATGGGGGAAAGAAATGGTCGGTCTGGCTCCTCTCGCTCGGTCGGTCGGTGAGTATTTTTGGTTAAAGGAAGACTGATCTAGCGTGGTAATTTACGAGAGATAAAAAGTATTGCAGGATACGTCAACGTAACCTTGGAATACTGCAAAATACGTGCACACCACTTTTAACACAATATAATAGAGCTAAAGTGTAACACTAGGTTATTTTCCTGTCATGATATTGCGGGGAAAAGTTATCCGTCACTTTTTGGTATCGTCGTCGTCGCTGCGTCGTCGTCGTCTTCGTTGGATAATACGAGGTTTAGACAACAATTGTCTGTGAACTTTGTAGAAAAGAGAGTCTAGCAGACAAAGAAACTAATATCATTACATAGCAGCCTCGATATAATAACAGATAAATAACAGATCTACTAAAAGTAATTGCAAGTTGTAAAAGTTTGTGAAATTATCCAAGTTGCGCAACACAGACGGTGATTCAGCTCATTACAAGTCTTTTGAATCATGTATGCATTCGCCAGTCATAGTTTCCATACTTTCAGGTATTAGGTCTGTATCTTCATGTACTTCTGCACTATGTATTTGTCTTGGGGGGTAAAGTTGTCAAGTAGTAGGCAAGACTTGAGAAGATGACCCTCTTTCCTCCTCCTCCTCCACATTCTTATCATTCCCACCGACTCCTCTCTTTGCAGATATCTTTCATACGAAGACGGGACTTTCACATCTTGACCAACGGACATAATGTTTACACGCGAGATGAGCGAATCGAGATCTTTCATGCGGCCAAATCCCACGACTGGTACCTCGTCATCAAAAGGGCCAACCACAACGACTCGGGAATCTACGAGTGCCAGGTACGCGTGCATGATTTTCATCCTCCTCAAATGGTACTTGACACTCTTTGTCATACGAAGAAAAAACACTTTTTGTGTCGTCTGCTTCTTCCCCAAGAAGAGGGGGGAGAGTGTCAAGTTGTCACATTCCCCAGCAGCCACTCTAGTTGCATGAAAAATACATGTCTCATTTTTCAGTTTTCTTGAATCTCAGAGAGTATATTTGCTAAAGTGTACACTAGACCTACGACTAACCCAATTAGAAAGCAAGCAGCGGGGTCCCTTTATTCTCTTTTGATGTCTTTTCTTCTGCTCTATGTGCACCTTGTTGATTTACTACAAACGGAAGGAAAGGGTAGCTAGACATTTGTAGGAAAACGTCTTTCACGCTCTAAATCCTGTTTTTCCTGGGATTGATACTATGCCACTTGACGAGGAGTCGAGTCATGTCAACTTTTTTTTGGGACTTTTACCATGCAAAGCCAAACTTTGGCACCCTCTGCAGCTTCGGTTGCTTGGTCTACGGTTGACAGTTATTGAAAGGTTTACCTCTCCTGTCACTTTTCTGAGTTGAGAATCAGATCAGAGCAGCAGACTAGAGAAATCTCTTTGCACACAGAGCTTAGAATCACGTGAATGCTCTTCTTCTTCTTCTTTTGGACTACTAAATCTACATCAATGCACAGGAGGAGAAGTCGAAAAAGGCTTTGCATTTCTTTTATTGATACGCAGTAGTAGCAGCACCCAATCCCATTGCATCCTCAGTTCTCCTCTCCAGCAGCATCCCCTTTTAGGCCCCCTTTTTTAAAGTATTGGACCGTAACCGATACAGTAACAGCTCACCAAAGGAACAAGAAAAAGACCCTAACTTTTCTCTTTAGTCTTTTGCTCTTCTTGCTCTGCTGCTGTCTCTCTGCATGCACTTTGCACAGTGGACGAAAAACCACAGAAAATGGTTGTAGTATGGTGCCGCGCCGCCTTGGATTTGATTTGTGGTAATAGGAGGCTGTAAGGATCCATTTGTACCTTTGCTGCTATGGCATATTAGAGCAAATTGGTGCAAATGTATCTTGGCCATAAAAAATGCATCTCTTCATATCTCCAAGACAGTGTGCTATCTGTCTTTGAAAATACAAAGGGCACCATTGTTGGGTTTGGTTTGTTCACTGTGTATAAGTCTCGAAAAAAAAAATGGTAGTAGAATAGCGGGAGGCTTTTTCTTACTTGACAGCTGGGAACTGTCTTGATGACAGTAGGAATGCCCCACTACCACAAAAAATGGAACTTTTTTTCTAAGCAGCATGGCAGTAGGCAACTAGGCATCGACGCACGGTAGAGACGAGCACAGAACAGAGGAGGCAAAGAATCATTTCTAACTTTTACTTTTTATTTTCTGCTTCTTCCTTCCCCCTGCCTCTCTCTCTCTGATGGTGTGTGCTAGAGGCTTTATATCAAAGTTTTCTTCTTCTTCTCTTTTGTAGATTTCCACTACTTCTGGGTTTCATTCCCTAGTCTTCCACCTTCAAGTTGTGACTCCTCGGGCGAAAGTGGAAGGCCACGATGGAGAATTTCACGTGGTCAAAGGCTCGACGATTTCGCTTACATGCAGTCTCCATGGCGCACCCTCACCACCTCAGTAAGAATTTATTTACTACTCACTAGGGTTGAAAATTACCTCAAAATGTCTCATTTAGGAGATTTGCGTCAGTCAAGAAGTCGTGCTACTATTCTATTAGTGTGTAAATTGCAACATGAGACTTTTTGGGCGATTTTCAACCACTGTGAGCTTTGACCATCAAAGGCTGTTTTTTAAGCCTTCAAACTTTGAATTGTGTGTACAGCGTAGCTATTAATGCACAATTTTGCCGTTATCAAAGTAATCGATCTTAAAAAGTGCAATACTGCTACTGTGCCATGTACTGTTTTTCTTTTTTTTTTCAAAGTATTGAATGGCACTTTTGCGAGGTATTTTAGTAGCTGTTCTTTGGCGAAACTTTCCAGATCCATATTTTTTACCATTTGATGATGATAAGCAGAAAATATACTTGGCTAGAAAATATAGTTCTATTTGATTTATTGAAGTTTTCTATATAAAAAAACTTGAGGCCACCCAGTGCCCACAGCATTGCAGCAGCCTCAGACAGGAGGCCAAAGGGAAAAGTTTCTGGCAGTTGACTTTCAAAGTGTAGGCTTACTGTTGGAAAGTATCTCAACCAGCTATTTATTACTGCCTCGTAAAGGCTGAAAATAAAATGGAGAGTTATGATTGGTATCGATTATTTTTGCCGGGCCAAGTGATTATGATATCCACCTGGGGACTTTTGAGGAAATATGAGGAAAAGTTTTCCCATAAAAAACAAAAAAGAAAACACATACGTTTTTTCTTCACCTTGTTTGCCTTATACTATTTTGCTCACGACATAATAATACAGATTGAATACAATGAGTTGTCGTCCAACATAAGTTTGAGTTATTCTTGCATGTTGACCTCCGTTTTTTGTTCTCATTACTTCTTCATAATGGACATGAGAGGCCATTTTCACGTTTCCTTACAGATAAGGCTGGTTGGGCTTTTTTGGCACAACATTATTAGGCTTAGCGTAGAAATGCCTTGTAATTGACTTCTTTTCCGCTAAATGCACACACTGTTCAAAAAGTTATAAGTCGGTGAAGAAATGTCTGACTGCTACATATAAAAGTTTTTGAATTTCAAAGAAAAGTAAAGCTTACTTTTTAGCGTGTCTAGTATAGTTCTTCTCCAAACATTAGATAACAACGCAATCCAAACTTTATATTGGAGATGAAGTTGTAACTATGTAATATGTATCTTACATAATACATACTACTGAAAGCAAGCAAGTCCAGACATTGTTGGTAATGAATATGAATGGTATTCTCCATTCACATTCCCCATTCACATTTGCTAAAGAAAACTCACTATCAGTCTATCACAAGTATAAGCTCAAGTGAAGCACATCAAGCACATGTTATTCTTGCCTCCTTGAGCAGTCATTTCTCAATTTTGCTATTTCAAGGAAAATAGCGAAAGCATGAAAGAGATCCTACTGACCTAACTTGCTTCGCTCGCTTTGCAATTCAAAACAGGTGATTTGGCCCACTCTGGTCTGCATTAAATATGGCCAATAATAAACTTTTTGTCGGTCCTCGAGGTGATTAAGCTATTTTTAAAGAGCAATTTATTAACCTTTTTGCCCTATATACATAGTCTAGTTTGGTTAGGAGGGAGGGAGAAGAACCTGATAATTTGCGGCGCCAGCATTGCTTATTTTGTCCTAAATGAGGACATGAAACCGGAAATGACAAGGAAAGAAAAATAAGATGGCCATCAGGAAATTACGGCATAAAGCCAAGAATGTGATGGAAGAAAACTACTACTCTACTTGCATGCAATTTTCCAACCCGATGAATTGCAATTTACGAAGTGCGTCAGGCACCTGCGCGGCGGTATTGGAGGTCGGTGGTCGCGCGCGCACACTAAGACTTTTGCAAAACCGAATTCCGACTTTTTTTTCCCACTGCTGCTGTTGCCTAGCTGAAAAAGATATGCTTTGCAGGTACGTCTTTTGGTATCACTTTGAACGGATGGTGAATTATGACCTGCCTTCTGATTCCTCGGTTTCTGTGAAGACCAGCACCAGTGCAAAAGGAATGACTCGCTCCATTTTGACCATTAAAGAGGCCCAACCTGAAGATGCGGGAAACTACACTTGCAAGCCTTCCAATGCCATTGCGGCTTCAATACAAGTTTTCGTCTCGGAAGGTTCGTACTTTATTATATCTGTGAATTTGTGAGGGATCCTTGTAGCAAGCAAGATCCCATCTCAATGCTAAAACGGTTTGTCTAGACAGTTCACTTTGCTGTCTACTCATAAAGTGTCTGTGCTGTCGGACGGGTTGCAAAGTGAAGCAGCACATGCGTTTGACACAATTTTAGATTTTGCTTTGCTTGACAAAAAGGCCAATTAGATTGTCAAATATTTGTGCATAGTAAATGGAATTATAAAAGGGATTTGGTGTAAGCCAACTTTGCAAGGTGAAAAAGTATTGGACCTACTTTTCACAGCTATGGTAGTAGCAAATGTGCAAATGATTGAAGGTGTCACGCGATCATCGCATAGTTTTTCACACAATTCTCCCATCAGATCCGGAACGGATCATTGGATGGATGACATGAAAATGATCTTTCTATTGAAAACCAATCCAAGGCACGTTTTGCATTTTCAATCGGAGTCTAGACTAGATTTCTTTTCAGATTGAAATAAAGAGATGATGAAGGAAAAGAAAAAGAAAAATTGCGAGTGAGATTGAAAAGCAGGTCCATTAGAGGTCTTGGTCTCCCGTGGGAACGTCCAGTGGCGACTTTCTCAAGGGTGGAGGATGCTCTTCTTCTACTACAAAATGCTCTATCCCAACCGTTTTCAGCCAAATACTTTACTCTATTTTGTAGACCGCAAATCCGAACCTCTCCTGAGACCGGACGCCAAAGATCACTCAAAAGTCAAAGACCAAATGTCAGCCCAACCTCCACAAACTGGACAACCCAAACTGGGAAGCAACATTTTACTGCAGGACACTTTCTTGCATCACAACTCAAGCCATGGAAGAACATGTTCACTGACGATATGGACTACAATGATGATACTGCTGTGGATAACTCAAAATACATAATTTAATATTCCATTCACATTCCCTTGGATATTTGTGGTGGTACATATCGACGAACCGGATCGGCGCGAGGTTGCGTGAATTTTTTCGACTTTTTTCCGTTTAATCCAAGTATATTATTCAGAAGGAAGCTCTTTTAACAGCAAATCTAGTATGGTTACTAATACTTTGGGTTTCTTCGTCATAAAAATTACTGTCGTCGTTTGTCACCATGGACAGGTCTCCACATCCCAGCATTTTAGAAGTTCCATTCAGAAGTCGCCAAAAAAGGGGAAGTTTCTTTTGACTTTTGTCCTTCTTGATTACCCCGTAGCAAGTACACGAACAAACGGAGACTGCATCCGGTTCACGACCGGGATTGAATTTACGATCTAGTTGGGCATGTCCTGCCAGTACCTTGCCGTTCACAGCCATCACTTCGCCATCTAAAGTAACCACATTCTGGGCCACATCCTAAAATTAAGACGGAGGAAATTTTGGAAAAAAAGTCGTCAAATGAAAACATTCATAATCTAATAATACAAAACTACGTTGGTTTGACGGAAGTTTTTGTTACAATTTTCAAACTGCTAGGAAATATGGCGGATAAGTATTTACCTGTAATTCCTGCTGGTCTTCTTCGTCTTCCAAGGACAAAATCATGAATCGTAGTACTAACAGATTAATTGAAGATGACAACGAAGCTAATCCCAATAACAAGAAGATGAAAGACGTGGCTACATAAGCAGGTCTAAATTGCAATGCTTTGCTGTCTTGCAAAGCTACAAAATCACCAAAGCCAATCGTAGATAATGTAATAAAGGTATAATACATAGAGTCAAACAAGGACCATCCTTCTTGGGTATGATAAAGGAGTGCTCCACCACTAATCATGACTGAAGAAGTGAAGAGCGAAAAAGCAATCAATTCAATTTCAGTTGCTTCTGTTCGACTACATCCCAAGACGCTCCGGAGTTTGCGGATAATGACACTGAAGGCTTTGTTCATACGTTCACCCATACTTTGAAACATGACCATGGCAGCAGGTATACCTAAGGCTGCGTAGCCGATGGTAAAAGTCTTGCCAAACTTGGTGTTAGGTGTACTGTGACCGTAGCCAATCAAGGTTAAAACGACTAAAGCGTAATAAAACGACCCGGCGAATTTCCATTGAGGTCCATTTTTGTGAGGTTTTCTTTCGATGATCAATAATTCCATAAGTTTGTAGTCTTCCTCCGTCATGTTGTATCTGGTCATGATGTCACTTTTGATCTGGTTGAGAGCCTCAAAGGCATTTTCATTATGAGGACCCTCAAGAGCGTCAAAGACAGCGGCACCAATGAGTAAGTAGGTGAAAGTCACTACTATCAAGGACAATGTCCTTACATTTCTTCGCTTCATTTTCTGAATTTAGTTTTCAAAGCATTTTTGTTGGAAAGATGGAAGTCAGTGAGCATCAGCTGATGCATATATGGTAGAGCAAGAAGAAAGCCAGAGTAGAAAGCAGTCAAGGAAGATGAGAATTATCTCTTTCCACTGCTTTCTCCGGAAAGGCGTTTG
Organism: Oithona nana; assembly: GCA_900157175.1. Classification (NCBI taxonomy): domain Eukaryota; kingdom Metazoa; phylum Arthropoda; class Copepoda; order Cyclopoida; family Oithonidae; genus Oithona; species Oithona nana. Next base: position 348,884 of record LT727935.1, read on the forward strand.
TGAATTTGCCCACCAAAATATTTCATAGCTAAGAAGTTCAAGCCATTTATTGCTCTGATTCATCTTTGTTGACATAATTTGGGACGGTACCTAACATTAAAACATAGAATGTTTTAGATACAATTAAGGTAGCTTCACTTCATTCCCATTCCCATTGAACACATAAAGTCGACAAAGGCGATATCATCTTCGTCACTTGTTGTACCCAACTCTTCGTCCGCATCCTTGTTTTCATTGTTATTTTTCTCATAAGTTCCGTTTTTCTCCTCCTCTTCCGATCGGTTCCACATCTGTTGCAGGTAGGCGGTTTTGTCCGGATACCTTTCGAAGTATTTTCTTAGCAGTTGTCCAATCGCAATATCGCCAAACTTAGCCTTGGAAAGGTCTTCTTTTGTACACAAAGGCGGAGTTTTCCCAGTACAAATACCGTACATGATTGGCTTTTCAATATACATGCGATGAAAGATCTTTTTCAATTTACCGTATACCTCGCCATTTTTCTCGACGAATTTCCGTTCCGGAATATCATAATACTCCGGAACTTTGGCCTCCATGATGATCACCAACATCTCTGCAATTCTAGCGAGGAAATGCCGCTTTTTAGAAGGAAATCCAGACCAACCCAATTTTGCGTGAGGGGTGTCTTCAGTGGCATCAATGAACTTTTGCTTGATGACATCGGCTTTGCCCAATGTCAAAAGCAAGTACAGATAAGTTGAAGTGATCTTCAAAACTGGATAGTCAGTAGTCAAGCCAAACCTAGCGTCATCGTAGATTTCGATATCAAAGACTGTATTGTCTTCATACTTTTGACGTATAATGAAAACAGCCTTTTCAAAAACTTGCAAAGCCTTTTGAAAGGCAAAAAAATCTTGCTTTTCTTCAGCAAACTCCAGAGTGTCAAAGGCAACTTTGAGGCGGTGTTGAGCAAATTCCTTGAAATCTTTTCCACGCGAAATTGGAATGAAATCGTTCCATTTCTTGATATCCATTTGCCTTTTTTGGCAAAGTTCTTGATGTTCCGGCCATGTTTGCTTAGCGCACTTGTCTTTGCAGAGGAAAACCAATCCACAATTACATTTTTGCAACAGTTTCAAATCCTTATTGGGTTCTTCAGCCAATTTGCATATCGCGCAAAAGTATTTCTGAATCAATGGTTTTCTTTCCATGTTTTCAAATTGTTTACACAATTTAGCGGAAATGAGGAAACTGAAATATTCGTCAAACTGAGGAGCGTTACCTAACGTAAAAAAGTTGGAGAAAATAACGCAACCTTTCACTCCATCTTCCTTATACAAATATCTTTATCGTTTTTATCTGGAAATCTAGAGCTTGTATCTCACTCATTTTGTTTTCCTCAGATTACATTTACCATGATATTTATATTTCAATTTATTCCACGTTGCTTTCTTATGCGGAAAATGAATGCGCACAAAAGTAGAGAATCCAAAACTTTTTTGACGTTCCGAGTGGCAAATTCTTTGCTACTTGGAATGACTTTAAATGGTCTTGAATATCTTGAAAAATTTACGAGTTCGTCTGCTACTGCAAAAATCCTTTTGCTGAAGTGGCATGCGAGAGCATTGGTAGTGCTTGTTGGTAGTCGGCCAGTAAGGCAATGCATTGGAGAAATCAGATTTTTTGTTTGCTCCGAGAAACGTTGGCGTGACTCCTTTTGCTTGCCAAATAGCTTTCATTAAGGACATGGAAGTATTTTTTCGATTCTCCTGAGCACAAAACAACCTTTGCAGCCTTGCTCTGATTCTAAATACTATAGTACAAACATTCTGATTCACATCGCTGTATTGTTTTTAAGCGTGCGGTCGCGTATGATTCAAAGAAACGCGTACGCTGTTTCTTGTAACTATAAACAAAAACTTTTAGAAAGGATTGGTTGTAACAATTGTTGTTAATTTCTAGAAGTTCTTATTGATTGACATAGACGGTAGCTGCATGCCTTTGGGTTTGGTAGTAAGTTTGTGAAAGTTTTGGTACATTCCACTTATTGTTCAAGGCCAGCATTGATCAGACAATCTTGGTCTTCGCTCGACTGTCAAGGACTTGGAAAACACCACCTTACAGTACTAGAGTGGTGAAAATACACCTAGTATTGCTATCAATGTACTGCACAAATACCGTTTTAGCAGCCTTGCTACTTACTTACGCATGTAAGAGTCCAATTAATCAGCGGCAGCAAGCGGAGAATCATTTTTTCTGCGACTAAACGAGCACAAGGAGATCCTCTTTTTCGTTCCCTTTCTACTTTCTATCAAGTCATGCGTGTATATTTTCCCTGGCGGCCCATACTACAAGAATGAAATGGACGTTTTCCCGTAGACATGGAAGAAAAAATTCTCTTTCGACAAAAGTAGATTTTTTTTTATAACTCTCCTCAAGTTGATAGAAATGATTCTGCTCACCGCCGAGAAGAGAAGCAAATTGAAAAATGATCCTCGGGAAAGCTTAGCAAAAGTTTGGAAGTGTGTGAGAATGGCCTGGCGAAATCTTTGATAGTCGTGGCATCCTCAATAAGTAATCCTCTCTCTATCTAGCTTAGTTGCCAAAGAGTTGCTTCTTTGCCCCTTTACCATCGCGTTTCTTGCTGCTTTTAAAAGCAGCAATGCATTTTGCCCTTCTCCTTCGTTCACTACAGTGTCTGCTTTAATGGATTCTTCAGTAACACTGACGTTAGATTTACCCAGCTAAAAAACTTGATCAATCAGAGGATACAAAAAAGTTTCATCTAAGGTTGATCACTTAGGGAGGTTGGCTCATCCCATCACATCTTCTTTCTCTACTTGGCCTCTAAAGAAAATGTGATCGTGTCTGGGCCTCAGTAATGCAAAGTCGGCACCCTGTGGATTCTTAATGGTGGGTTAGCAAGAAAATGAGAAATGACAAAAACGGCTTTGTCTTACATCATCTGAAAGAAAAGGTTAACATGCATTAAAAAGAAAGAGAGACACAAAAGTAAATCAAAAGTTTTCTTGCAAGGCAAGGCAGAAGAACCAACGACATCATACATATCTTTGGTACATACATGCCCTTTGATGTTTCCTTTGGCGGAAAGACTTTTCAAATCAACTTTTGCAAGCTTTCTGGTAGTTCAACTTTTTGCATAGAAAATGAAGAACTTCTTTCGCAGCAATGATGACAAACTTGAGTAATCATTTGAATTGTCCCGCCCTTTTCTGTATTGGGGTGATGCCGGTGCCGACCCAGCACGACAAAGAAAGTTTAAAACTGAGAAGAATTTTATTAGGCTTTTTTCTAGGCTGCAAGCAGAAGATACATCAAAAGAAACAGAAATGCAGTAGTAGGTTCTCGTTTTTGGCCTAGAGAACTTTGCATAGGAAAAAGATTTTGCAGCACAGGAATTCACTTAAAGAAATTGCTCTTTCGAGACGCTATGCTACTGCTACTGCGCGCTGCAAAGTTTCTACTCTGTTGTGTTTTATATCGTGAAAGAATGGGTAGTAGGCCTTTGCACAAAAATGCATGTGAATGCGCAAAGATCAAATCTTGTAGGAGGAGGAGAAAGGAAGGGGGAAAGAAAGTGGAAACCAAAACAAAAGCTTACTTTAAAATCAGACTTTACCAGGATGACGCAGAAGTCCAGAGATTCTCGAATACAGCAGGCAATGGCACGGTAGCAGATGTGATATGTAGGTGACTATGGACTGCAGCACCATAACAGGAAAAGTTTTCTTTCAAGGAGATTTTTCGGCCAGCAAGAATTGCCATCGATAATTCACCAACAACACAAAGCTCCAAAACAAAGCTCTCGATGGATTGGTAGGAGAAAAAGTCATTGGTACTACTACTAAGCCAATGCAATCATCATTCTGTACAATGTAGATGTACACATATTCATCTAGGATCAGTCAGTGGAAAGTCTTTGTCTGATCCTCAAGTAATACCGGATAAGATGAAGATGCATTGTGTGTTTTTCTACATGTGCGTTGAGGAGGAGAAGTATTTTCATATCTCTCTTCTTGATAACAGCAGCAGCAGCTCTCATTTACTATCTTACACTATATTGACAGCTTTATTGACATTCCCCACCTTCAGTGCAGCACCCTGCCTGCGGTTATGACACCTCTTCAAAGAATAAGAATACATTACAGTCAAGATATAAGTATCCGTATTATTCCCTATGCTACATACAATAAACCTTTTGAAAAGAAGAAGAAGGAGAGGCGTTTTTCGAAGACTGCGTCAGGTAGAGCAAAGTTTGAATGGAAGAATAAATTCCCTCCAGACCATTTCAAGTGGAAGTTGGTTTAGGAAGTAGTGTAGTAGTGGTTCCTGCTGCTGCTGCTGCTACTGTTCCTGGGGGTACGACGTCATAGTACAGAAAGTTGGGGAAGCTATAGTGGCCATTTTTTCCTAAATATGATTAGTCTTGTCAAAGACACGTTTTAGTACAAAAGAAAAGAGAGGAAGAGGACACACATCTGCAAAGGAAGAAAAAAAGAAGCAAATTGTTCTCTCTGCCTCTTCTTTCGGTTCTCTTTACATTACGGCTTTTGCTACTGCTGCAGTCATACCATACCAACTTCTTCTTCTTCTGCTACTACAATTTCCGAGACCAATGGACACTAAGAAAATTACTATATGTATTGTATGTAATGAGATTGACCCTCTCTCTCTCTCTCAAGCTTCTGGTGGCTGTAGCAGGACCATACTGCAGCATTTGCTGCAATAACATCACTAAACCAAAGAAGTCTCAGACGCTCTCCCTTTGTCACTAGAGTTGGAGCAGAATTGTGTCAATATTCAGGACCATTAGTAGTTAGCAGAGCATACAAAAAACAAAATTAGAATATTGGATATAGCCTGAATACAAAAAGACTAAAATGGATACATTTTTATGAAAGAATTCTAAGTTTAAAATAGTTGAAAAACGAGATTTTTTTGAGCGATGTTATTGTAAACATAGCAAGAGATTGAAACGAGGATACAATCCTTTCTTGTCTATCTTCTAACAAAGTAAGAAAACAGGAAAATACTTTTACTGCATATGCATCATCTGAGGCACGCACAAGTGCAGTAAAGTAAGCAACGCAAGTGTTTAGAACGCTGTATAAACTGGCAAATTGAATGCAAATAAAGCTTTCAATCATGCACCAAAAAAAAGCAATAACATTCGACATAATTGGTTAGTAGCGACAAATCCCTTCCTTATTCCCCTGTTACGTGATTTGGTCTCCCCTTCTTAGCCTAAATAAGCCTTATATTTGTCGTCTTTGAAACACTAAGCCGAGTTCTAAGTGTATTTAGTCAGCCAAGTTTTGTTGTATATTTAGGGATTTCTGTATCCCCGCTGCTATCTACACTATACTGCAGTTAGCCCAGAAATGAGAAAGCAGAGCTTGAAAAGAAGACAAAAAAGAAGAAGAAAGTTGCTTTTGTCAAATCTTTTCTTTTTTGTGCCTTGGCTTGCAAAGTTGGCTATGCTGCTACTGCCGGAGGAGGTCTTGAGGCCAATCACACAAAAACTGCTATTGTCATTGTAATGCCGACTAAAGTGCTGAATTTCTCACCAGACATTTATTGGATCACGAAAATGGTTTCACCAACTTTCTAGCAGCCGAGGAGAGAGAAATTCCAGCAAAGCCTTTGGCTTGGACAACTTCGACGATTGTAATCATTGTAGCCTAGAAGTACCACTTCGAAAAATGTAGCTTACAGTGACACGCAGTAGCAAATATGGTATTTGGACGTATTTTGAGAAGCAGGAAAAAGAAGAAGGCGATAACCTAAATGTTGCTACTCTACTATCCAGAAACTGGAATTCAATTGGCATAGTAGTCCACTTTTATGTATTCAAGCTGTAGGCTACTTCTACAGACCACTGTATTTCTCTTTTCAGCCCCCTTTTTCTACCAAAAAAGGATTTGACTTGACAGCCAAACCATTTTTCAGACCCACCCTCTTTTTTGGCTACTGCCGCTCCTTGCGCCGCTCCTAGCTTCACTGACTGTAAAACATTTTTCTTGCAAATGAGAAATGGGATGATGCGGTACTACTGCTATGCTTACTACTACTGTATCGCAACGGCCGACGCGGAGGCCACCATCTTCGCCACGGCCTCGCTGTTCTTGTGCGCCGCGAAGCTTTTTATTGCGCTTTACAGCAGCCGAGAGGAGGCCGAGCTTTGCGTGGCGGCCTTCGAGACCCCGCTGCTCTCTCCCGAAAATTCGGGTCTTCGCAGAAGAATCAGAGAGGGCGACACATTGAGCTGTATTTTCCATAGGACATTCTGTATCGGCCACCAGAAGCCTCGAAATGTGGTAGAAAAACTTCAAGTTTATGAGGAAGAGTGTAGATTTAAGATAAGATGAAGTGCAACGGTGTAGAAAATCCGTATTTCAAGTTTGGTTGTCGGACTTTTACGAGTTGGAAGTAAAGACATGAGCCGCTTACTAAGTGAACTTATTTGTCCTTTTTCATATCATGTCTTACGCTTTTTTCGGATTATTGAATCCTCTGAGAGTGATACAGCTCTACTCAAAGAGGTCGCTCTTCCCTACGACCTCTCGTTTCTAAAGGACAGTACCTCTGTCTATTGAAAATCGATAAAAAAGATGCTCCTGTTTCAAAACCCATATTCTATCTGGCTATTCACCAACAAAGTAGTGTCTAGATACTCTCTTAGCCATGTTCAAACACTGTATTTTGGTGGAAAAGGCCGCAATTTGTTTGTATGATGCGTTCTGAGCCATTTCTCTTTATCTGAGTGTTTGTACGAGAACAGAAAGGCAATTAGACTAAAGCAACACTAAAGCCAGAAGACAATTTCCGCTAAAGTCCGGATATCTACTCTTGGCGGTGAACCAGGCTAAAGCCCACTCTGCTGCTGCTTGGCCCCCTACCTTCCTTATTTTTTTGGTCTTTCTCAGAACGGATTTTTTCCCTTTAAACAAAGTTGCATTTTTTTTCTCTCTCTCTTTCGACTACAACAACATTTTTACGAGAACGTCGTCATAAAGTTGCTTATGCTACTATTATCATGTCGGTTTTTATTGTGTATGTTTGCTGCTACTCTTGTAAAATGGGGACATGGTCGACATAATGAGTCTAGCAATGACCGCAACTTCGAAGCGGGGAACAACGGACTCAACCATAAAGCATACAGAATTGCAGAATCCAAACCTCAAGTTCTTCAAATCGTAGAAAATCAAACAAAGTGTGCCCACTTGGCATTGCATGCATTCCATTTCTGATTTCTCTACGAAAGAAGGGAATATACTATGAATTGTAATTTGTATATAATCCCAGTGTTTGGAAATGATTCTATTGTCTTATTTTGAAATATTACGAGCCAAGCGAGTCACGTTATTTTTTCAAAGTAAAGATGTTTCAATTTTTGAGCCAAAAGTTTACATTGCATTCTACATGTGCAAAATTGCTCATTTTCCCATGAAAATTAAAAAAGAATTGACAAATCTGCGACACGAAGATAAATCATAAATCAATTTTGAAATTAGTGAAACATGATATGTACCTGATAAAGAAAGGTTGCTTGCTTTTACAAATGACTTTGCGGTAGATTAGAAAGCTTCAGCTGTTTTTTAAACTGTCAAAGTCACAAATTGTCACAAAAAGAATGCATCATCACAGACATAGACGTCTTTTTCTCAATTTTGCATCACAATGGATCAAAAATAAGAAGCTTGAATTTAAAGCACAAAGGCTTGATGAGAAAACCGGACAAAGACTTTTTGAAAGAATGTTGAATAAAAATATAAAAGAAGACAGCGATGCAGGCGAAATGAATCCCCTAAGAATAAACGATAATCAGAAGAAGAAATAAAACCAAATTATACCTATCTTTTACCCATTGACCTTTTAGTACCGTTTTTCAAGGTGCAGCATAAAGAAAAACAGGTAGGTTGATGCCCGTGCGCGTTGAGTTTGACTTGTTTGAGTGTGAGCAACACTAAAATGCCTCAAGGCGTACTCGTACCATATCGTTTTGTAGACAAAAGACGATAAAAAAGATCACCATTACTATCAGTTAGGACCAACTGAATCAAAGATGTGGTCGAAAGTGGTGCTACTTTTGGTGCTCATTGGTGCAGTTTTTCCAATGGCCATTGATGAGTTCGGGTAAGTGCATGCTCCAAAAGCTAAAAATGTTTCAAAAATCATCGTCATAAGTCTCATATTACCTATGATATTACCTATCGCCAGGAGTTTTTACGCAAAAGTTACTTTTCAGATTGAGTGCGTTCAAATGTGAAGATTGTAACTTATGCGATACCTTGGATTCCAACAATTACGGATCTGACTGCGAAACAAATTGCGGATTCTGCCCACTCTGCTACATTTTCAACATTGATGCCAATGCTGTGGAAGGGTGCAAATGGTGTAAACGAGGAACCGATGACAAGTACGGACAAAATACTTGCTTGAAATTATGTTTGAAAGGCGAAGAAAACTGTAGTGCCACTGGACCTTGTCAAACCCAATGCGGATTTTGATTCGGATCAATTAAATTTCAAAGAAAATTAGCATTTGGAAAGAAAGATCTAATTGAATCCGGAACATAAAATCGAAAAGCATCAACAGTTCATAATTTTCTTTTTTATTCCTACGATTCCTACTGATCTTTCATCATTTTTTGTTTCTTCTTAGAAGTAGATTTCATTAAAATATCATACATTTCTTGCTTGGACGAGACCGGCCGATCTTTGCATTTGATGGTTTCAGGATCAGTCTCTGTATTGTTGCGTTTCAGAGTAAAGCGTTTGCCATTTTGCTGATAGCTTTTATCTTTGACACTTTCCCAGCTACTGCCAAAATCCGGAGTTTTGGGCGAATGAACTTTTTTCTTTAACGAAAATGAGACTTTCTGTGAATTGAAAGGGAAAGAAGTCATGAAATGAAAATTCTTCTAAGCTGTAATATTTTACGAACCTGTGGTGATTCGAATAATTTTGGACTCCGTATTGAGCTTGGACTGGCTGAAGGTGACCTAGGAGGACTTGGGACACGATAGCTACCTTTGAAACGAGTGGCTCGTCCATTGCTTTTTGAAGCCAACAGCTCACCTAAGCTGCCTTTTTTGCGTAACTTCGGATCTGGCCTTAGATTCTGTGGTCTTCTGAGAGGCGCGTCTTCTTCTTCATCGTCATCATCACTGAACCGAGTGGTTCGTGCATTGTCTTTTTTGCGTAACCTCGGATCTGCACTTCGACTCTGTGGTCTTCTGAGAGGCTTATCTTCTTCGTCGTCGTCATCGCCAATTTCACCATCTTCGTCGTCACTGATAACAATCTGGATATAGAATATAAGCTATTAGATAAATCAAGCTACTTAGTCGAAAAGTTCACTTGCTTTGTGTTTAGGTGGGAATCTTATTCTTGGAAATCGAATATTGTTACTTGAGTTGTTTTCCTGAGCAATCTTTTGAATAAGCATGGCAATTTCTTCTCTTTTGCCGTCGATTTCGCTGGTATTGAACCATTTGGATAGGTCAGGTAACATTGCACCCAAAAACATTTCAGGGTCCTAAAAGGCCAAAAGAAAAGTTAGTTTTTTCAATTTTTATCTATTTTCATTTCAACTAAATAAGTACATACCTTGAAAATTAATTCGACGTAATGCAAAAGAAAAAGTCCACAGTCACATGAATTGGGTTGGTATGGAATCGGTGGATGTTTTTCTCCCATTTTTTCTTTGCCGAAATTGAGGGGTAATTTTCGCTTCTCCAAATGCTCGAAACTCAAATATTGGCGGATTTTGGAAATGGCAGATGAATGATTACCGCCTAAAGAATCCAAAACCATAATAAATGGATTGTACCCTTTGGTTTCGCCATACTTTTGCTGGTAGCTTCTTTTAGTCTCGAAATCCTTTTCACGCGATTGGGACAGAACATGTCCTGGATTGCAAACAATCACCAAATACCAATGTGATTCTTCACAAATGGGGAACACCAACATCCGCTTTTCGAATATGTTGATTTTCTTGGTCCACCCTTTGACCTTTTCATAGGCCATTTCTGCTTTAGTCTTTTTGTCACACTTCTTAGGCTTGGACCTTAACCTTGTGTAGAAATGACTTGAATAGATATGGACCATTTCTTGGTACTGAGTGCTCAATTTGGTCTCGACGAGCCAGGTTAAATAAAAATTGATTATGTTGTCATTGAGGAACTCTTCGTCTGCTAGAGTTTTGTAGTCATGCTCCGTTATTGTTTCACGTTCAAAGGTACACAGCTCTTTGTTGAATTCAGCAAATCTTGTCTTTTTCTTGTTAGGAGTCTCATCATTATCGTCTAAGACAATGATGTCCACTGCCTTCTCACTCTCTTTGGATGACCCAGACGGTTTAAGACGGACTTCTCGCATTATGTCTGTATGGCTGGATCTTGGAGAAATCCTGGATAAATCCAACTTTGGAAAGCTTCGGATTTGACTGATTGGACTGGATACGACAAAGGACTTGAGTGCTTTGGGAGATTCTTCTAACTTTGGAGGCGAAATATCAGGTAGAATTCGATCTTCGTGGTCACAATCTGCAACAAAAGAGTTTTCTTAATAATGATGTCTTCGTCTGGTCATCAAGAATATACATTGAAAACTCAAATGACGTGCACATTTTCGAGATGCTTGAGACTTTTTGGGTCTCTTAGGTCGATAAACAAATATTGTACGCTTTCTTCTCTTAACCATTTTACTTGCTAACTTCCTTACAAAGTAACTGAAATACTTTTCAGAAATCGGACCCATTTTTTCATTGCCAAGAGAGGGTGCGTGCGGTGCGCACCCGTGCGCACGCATGGAAAAACGTTACTTCAGACTGTTTTGGACGACTTTGATCCTGGAACCTGAACAGCTGGATCTGAGCGCTCATTCGCTTTCAAGCGCTTTGACGCAACGAATTTTTTAGAAACAGTCAGTTGAGTGCATTCTTTTGCTCAACATTCTTGTCAAGAACTCTTTACTCTTTTGGAAATTCGTATTTCAGTTTAAAATCCAAAAGATTTAGAATATTTTGACGCAAGGAATCAGAATGATTTTTTTCGACAGCCTTTGCGAAGCTTACTTTTAACGTTGCCAATATCAAGTAGTCTCCTCCTGACTTTTGGTTTCGATTCTTCTGGATTCTTCTTCCTGGTGTAACTTTTGATTATAGGACTTGGGCTATGATAATTGAAGAACGGACTTTTTTCTTTTCTCAAAGTTTCCCAAGAATTGTCGGAGGAGTCAGACATCTCGGCAACCCTAAAAGCTTGGCCATTTTGACAGATTTTTCACCTTTTCAAACTTTTCAAATTTACAAATTGTCTCAGCAACTGATCGTTGAGTTCACTATTCATCCGTTGGTTTGCCGAATATTTTTTGAAAAACACCAAAATATCCGTTGTTTCGCATAGACATAAAATTGATCAAATTGAATAACTCCTGTGTCTGTTGTCAAAATTTCAAGGCGAAATATTTTCCGGCAATTCTCGCAACCTTCTCCTAACTTTGTGAAGACGCAACTTCTGGAATTCAACAGAACCTCCATAGCCGACGCAAATCGTCCAGATTGAATCAAAACAAACGTTTTTGGGCGTCAACGTCCAAGCAAATTTTAGAACAAAATGAGTTCTTTTTTATTCAGTCATAATATTGAATATACAAATCAAGTGAGATTCCAATGGGTGCAAAGTCAAGAGAAGTACGAAAAGCCGATGACAAAGGAAGAAAAGACGACAAAATACTCCACCAACGTCAATGATTGTCAGTGTGAATTTTCCATTTTGGATCGGATTCCAGATATGAAATTTTCACCTACCAGTCTGGCAAACAAGCTAGCATGGGCCTTGAATCGTTGGTATCGACACACAGCTTTGTTTTATGAAAAACTCGTCAGCTTGCCAAATTTGCAAAATAGTGAACAATTTCAAGATATGCCGTGGCTGCGGATACAAAATGATCGGTACTTCATCGAGTGTTTTGTGCAGTGTTTTAGTGTCACCGTCATCGAACAACCACGATTTTACCTCCGCAGATTTTCACTAGATGAGATACTTTTTCATGAACAGCTTGTGGATCTGTTGACGGATGATTTTCGAAAGATCATTTTCTTGGAGCAAGAATGTATTTATGTCCACAGAAGAATTGAAGAAGACGAAAGTTGTTACAAAATTCAGGCATTAATCAAGCATTTAAACGACTCTTTGCTTACTTTGGCTTCAGAAAAAATACCGTTGTCAAATAAGATTAAAATTGAACCACAGTCTCCTGTGCAGATTGACGAAGAATTTGCCATGCATTTTGAAGATAACGTCATCAAAGCTAAATTAACAGAAAAAGAATATTTGAGGGAAGAAAATGCCAGATTGCAACAACAAATTGAAGAACTGCAAAAAGACAACCTCAGCAAAGATGAAAAGGTGAAAATGATGACCGAAGCCTGGCAATATGAACAAAATCAGCATACAATCTATTCTAACTTGGCAGCATCACTCACTAAAAATTACTTAGAATTAAAAAGAGAATTTGGGAAAAAACAGAAGGCCATCGAAGATATCAAGAGAATCGCCACGTAAATGTTTCGCATTTCTAATTGTTCCAAAATCTGAATTCAATTTTGAAAAAAAAAAAAAATCATGTTACCAAATGTAATAAAATCATTCATCCATGAAAAGAGCTTGGCCAAAAAACATCTGTGATTGGCAAAGTGGTATGTAGGTATTAGTTGAAGCAAAAAATCGACTATTGCATTCGGCGTTTACAAATCTAATTCCAATCTTTTTTAGCGTGTTTACATTCCATGAAGTTGCTTTGCAAATAATTCAATTACTCTTCATTTTTTTAATTTACATACATTTTAATTGATTCGAAAAAACGTTGACCCCAAGAAGCTCACGTACAAAGACTTTTTGGTCACGTGTTCAGTGTGCGTCAGATCACATCATGCGTCGTCGTACGCTTAAAAGAATCTTTGTCCTTCCAAGCTTCCAAAATCGTACCTTAAATCATACGCAACAAAGGCATGAAATGAAAATCCAACAGCTGCTGCCAAAAAGGATATTGTTCTAGTCTGAACTTCCATGAATATTAACCTCAAGCGACAAAATGCGTCAGATTGTCACATTTGTCAAAATATGGAAACAAAAAATTATTCAAGTAGCAACTCCCAGACAAAGTATCATATAACGATTATGTCTGTGATTCATCAACAATTTATTGAGTTTATGCTGGATTTGTTCACGTGAGAGAATTCATCCAGGTACCAACGAAAATCACTGATGATTTATAAAAGTGCAACCTTTACAAAAACCACAATTCATTTGTATTATTTCCTAGATAGCATCAAAATTCAATTTGGCTCAGACTTGAAAAGTTTAATGAAAGGATATTTCCGCAGATATTATGACAAAGTACATATTTTATTGCAATTACTGTTATCTACGAAGCCTTTATAATCTGAATCCAGCTTATGTCTCACATCACATATGTACCTCTATTAATGCGGATGACAAATGATTCACCAACCCATTTTTGATGCTGATTTGCAGGCTTTGCAGCACGTTGGAGTGTAGCACTCCCTGACTCCTAAGTCCTAGTCCTATGTCCACCCATTTCAGAATTCCAAAACTGTTCGTTTCTGACAACTGCATTTTAGGTTCAACAAAATTCTTGACCTTTTCAGAGCGTCTAAGACAATCAATGTGACCATTTTTCAAGTTTGTGCTACAGCGCAAAATAACACCTCTAAGTCCTAAATTGTATCAAGACTTTGATCTTGTCAAAGAGTCGACGTTATCTCAAATACATACTTCGCAAAGACTACTTTTCTTTGTTCATTCAAAGCAGTGAAGCACCAAAATTGGTAATTACCATGAAGTTACTTACGTCCTAATTCTTAGAACTAAGACAAAAAGAAGAAGATGAAAATCTTTCCAAATCCTGTTTCAGCAATTTTTGAAATTGGTCACCACACATTTGAAACGTGATATTTGAACAGGTACTGCAATTCTTAGAACTAAGATAAGTTGAAGAAGATAAAATATCTTTCCAAAGAATTTTTGAAAATTGTCATAAACAAACCATCAAACATCAGGATTTTTGAAATCATATTTTGAGTTATTGAGAATGCGAGCAAAGCCAAAAACACAAAGACTTGTTAATTTTGGAGTACAGAAAATGCACTGACCCCATATAGTTGTGCGCTAGGGCATGAAAACGCACAAAGAAGGTGTGTCTTATTATTGAGGGGCTCGTTTACGCTGACGTCACACTTACTGCCGTTGCCGTGGTTGCTTGGCACTGGTAGCACACATAAATCGGACGACGACCATGCGAGGGTACATTGCGCCCACACTACTGCAGAGCAGAACAAAGGATATGAATCTATCCTATCAAAAATGAAGAACACGAGCATTTTTCGCCGTTTGCCTCAATGTGTGGTCACTTGCATTGAAATCTCCGGCAAGCTTCGCACACCCCCAAGGCCAAAAAAGTTTTGGTATAAATAGGCCTATTTGCGGTGTAGAGCTTCAGTTCTTCGAAGGAATCCAATAGCTTGATAGTCAATATGAAGTATCTCGCTCTCGCAATTGCTCTTTTCGCCGCCGTGGCTTATGCCGCCCCCGAGGCTGAAGCTGAGGCTGAAGCCGCAGCTGATGCCTACTATGGCTACTACGGCCGTGGATACGGATACGGCCGCGGATACGGATACGGTCTTGGACACCGGTAAGTTTGAAAGATCTCAGTTGTCAAAGCAGATTTGTTATTGATAATTTTGTTCAAGTGGATACTATGGTGGATACTACGGTGGATACTACGGTGGATACCCCTACGGCAGATACGGACACGGATACTACAAGCGTGAGGCCGAAGCTGATGCCGAACCTCAATTCCTTGCTCCCTATGCTCCCTTTGCCTATGCTTATGCTCCCCAATATTATGCCGTCCCCGCTGCTTCCTCTTTCCAACGCGTAGACACCCCCGCTGCCAGCTACGGTGTCTCTCAAATCCACAAACGTGAGGCTGAAGCTGATGCCGAACCTGAGGCTGAAGCCGCCGCCGATGCTTACTATGGCTACTACGGCCGTGGATACGGATACGGACATGGTCTCTATGGTGCCAGATATTACGGTTATGGAGCCGGATACTACGGCAACTACGGTTATGCCCGTTACGGTTACCCCGCCTATGCTGGATACGGATATGCCCGTCTCCACAAGCGTGAAGCTGAGGCCGAACCTGAGGCCGAACCTGAGGCCGAAGCCGCCGCTGATGCTTACTATGGCTACTACGGCCATGCTGCCCGCAGCTACGTCCACCGCAGCCCCCAAGGTTTGAGCGGATACTACGGTTACCCTTACTCCTACGGATACGGACGTTACGGATACGCCGGACGTTACGGTTACCCTTACTTGTATTAAGTTAAGAGCAATGCACCCCCCTCCTCCAAGGACTGAAAATTGATGTGATAACAAGAGTTTTGGATTCGTTACCAACCCGAAGACAGTGAAGTGGGATTTCGTTTAAGTCCTAGTCACCAAAGCAATTACCCCCAAAAATTTGTTGAGTTTTTTCAAATTGAAACAAAAAAGACAAAATAAACAAAAAAAAGAAGACTGATTCTCTTTCAAAATTAAAACTTTGGTCTACTTGTCCAGTTCTTTCACTTTATCTCGTCGAATACGTCGATCTCGTCCTCTCCCTTTAGAGGTTGCGCTATGCATCAGAAGATTGTTGCGCTTGAAAACTGTACTTGTCAGCTGTGTCAGCTTTGAAGTTTGAAGTTGAAGCTCGAGAGTCGAGACTCCAGTTCAGAAAAGTAAAAAGAATGCGAAGAAATTAGAAAACCAAAAATGATTTGGCTACGATGACAAACGAAGACGAACCTCTTGTCCTGGAATTGTCACCTACGGTTAACGATGTCGATTTGGATCTTATTGAAATCAAGTTACCATTACTCAATCCAACTTGGGTGAACGAAAGTAAAATCTGCAACATTTGCGGCAAAACGGTGAAAACAGAAAAAGGTTTGAAAAGGCATCTAAAGATTCACAATTTGAACACTCATCAAGTCTTTTTCCAACGAAAGCAACGTGTCAATAAGGCTATTCAGATTAATGATGATATTGAAATCATTGAAGTCACAACAAAAGCATCAAGAAAGAAAATCAAAATGTATAATTGTTCACAATGTACAAAAAAGTTTAAACATGTGTCGAACTTTTATCGACATGGTCAAACACATTCCAAAGAAAGAATTGACAGCTATCGAAACAAGAGGAAATCTCAAAGCCAGGAATGCAATAATCTACTGATCCATAAGACTAAGAAAAAATCCGTTGCCTGTGATATCTGTTGCAAAACATTTTATCACAAAGGAAGTCTTACCCGTCACATGAATATTCATAGTGGTGTGAAACCTTACTCGTGTTCAGTTTGCCAGAAAGATTTTGCTAGAAAGGATCATTTAAAGTGGCATATGAGAACGCATACAAATGAAAAACCTGTAGTTGTGAATGTGAAACAACCTTCATGTTCAGTTTGCAAGAAGGATTTTTCCACAAAATCTAGTCTTAACAGACATATGAGATTAGTTCATACAAATGAAAAACCTTATAAATGTCCTCACTGTGCAATGTCATTTAAATATCTTGAATATGTCAAGCGTCACTTGAAAAGCAGCAATGCTTGTGCCATAATGGAGAAATGGAAAGATTTGAATTCTTTGTGATATGCAATAATAATACTGGATCTAGGTTTCTTACTCATTTATAAGTCGAAGCTTTAAAATGTATCTAGAATTATCTTTATTTTTACTTCTGTTTTAGTTATGTCGAGATGAATGTTGGTTCCATGGATGCAAAGCTTCTTCCAAAGTTAGTTGATGATTTGAGTTTAGATGATATTGACTCTACTTTGGAATGGTTGAAGCCGAAACAACCAATTCATCAGCCATGGCGTCCCTGGATGAATGAGACAGAATCGGAATCAAATCAAACTGTTGCAGACGAGCTTAATGATGTTGATGAAATAAAGGAAAACCTTGAATTTGAAGACAATACGAAGGATGAAGAAAATGCAAAGCCAAGAGTGCCTTTAGTAATAAGAATTAGAAAACGTGATAGAAAACGAGCTTACGATGAAAATAGAAACCCTAAAAAAGTCGATGAACACGAAGGTAAAAATACAAATGTAGAAACAGAAAGTCAGAATAACAAAACCGTTGATCAAAATGATAACAGTTTACAAAACTCCGCTGGTGATGACCTAGAAGAAATCAAGGACAATGCTGTTCAAGATGGAATAAAAAACCGTCTTAGACCAAAATCATGCCAAAGAAATATAGCTGTAGAGGAAATGGTTCAATTTGATCACTCTAGTTCAGAATCTGCTGAATTAAACGACTCAAGTTCTGGATCGGAAGAGCCCGAATTGGATCTAAAAAGGTCTAAGAAAAGAATAAAAGTACCGTCAAGAAAGAGGAAGAATTCGTCATCTAATTCCAAAGTGAAATCCCTTTCTGAACCGAGTGTCAAATCCAAAATCTTGAAAGTATTAGGAGCTATTGATATAAACAAACCCGGTTTTGAGTGCAGATTGTGCTCAAAAACTTTTGCAAAACCCGCATTATTGAAAAGTCACCAAAGATACATTCATGCCAAGACTTCCAAGGTGAAGAAATACCACCCAAACTTGTTCAATATCACTGACAAAACATTAAAAGATACCGAAAAGTACCATAGTGCTCCAAAAGGACATTTCAAGTGTCCTCATTGTTCAGATGCGTTTGAAGTGGAACGATCTCTGGAAGTTCATATTGGGAGAAAACACAACGCCAAATCAAACATTCCATGCCCAGAAAATTGTGGCAAATTCTTAACATGTAAGAGTGCCATTGCAAAACATCTTCTAAGTCATAGGCCAAGAGAACAATGGCCATACAAATGTGAATTCTGTAAAATGAAATTTCAAGCCAAGAGCGACTTGCCAAAACATTGGAATACTAGTAAACATCTTGGTGATCCGAGAATTCCTCTTCCCAATACTCCTGAATACACGAAAGTATTAACTCGGTCGGAAATACTTCATAATCTCAAAAAAAGAAAAAAGAAGCGGAATTAATTTGTGAAAACACTGGAGAAACACAATACAAATGATCTCATACATATTATGCATTCCTAAAAAGTGGCTGTAACTTTTTTAAAACTCAAAAATATATACTGGTTTCTTTAGATAAATTGCATCATTTATTATCACAGTTTATCAAGGAAGACTTGTGTACAAATCAGTGTTGGCAGTGTTGTTGTCAACAATTATAAGTAGTTCCCGATCTTCTTGCGCCAGCTCCGTGGCTAGGAAGGCCAATAAGTCAGTTTCCTATCAAATATTGTTGATTTGAGTGACATTCTTTACGAAATTGTATACTTAAAAGAAAACTTACAGCTCCAATGACTTCAGGTTCACTCAAATGCGAGTCCAAGTTGAAATAGAGATCATCTCCTATTTTTCGGATAGCGATCCAATGTTTTCTTGCAAAGATGGATGGGGGTAACCAACCAGCGATTTTCGATCCACTTGGTAAATTTAAAATGAAGCCCAAAGCCGCTGCCGGACGGATGGTTTGCACATTTCTAAGAAATGATTTTTGTCATCAATGAAGAACATAAATAAAACTGCAAACATATTTGGATTGGGTGGGAAAAATGAGATTCGTTTGAATTACAGTAAGGCGATTGGCTAGCTATTGCTATGCTACGCTATGCCAAGCTACTTACTTACAAATAATCATGCACAATTAAAAATCAAAACAGAGAAGAAGACCTTGCATCTTGATGCAATCAATGGGTCGGCTACCATAAAATCAAAAGCGTGTGGATCTATCTCATAATAGTCCTAACTCACTTTCTCTTGTCAAACCAGACTGCTTGGAATTCCTTAAGCTGCAAAGCAGCCATCATGACATTGACGTCATAATTGCCGAGTCCTAAGGGAGACCTATGCGGATTCCACCACTGACTGTCGTTTAACTGAAGGCAAATCTCGTCCAAGTCCGACTTGTTAAAGGCTTTTTCCTAGAAATTTGTATGCTCTACACCACTACGTAATCAAACACTCAAGAGCTGTATTGCGGCTACGTTTCCAGTCATCCAGCAAGTAAGCAAGTACTTATGCTGCTAGATGAGACGAAAGAGACCAATGCAGCTCTTTGTTTATGAATTCTTTACTTGCAACAAATTGTTGAGTACATGTAATGCACAAAGCTGTCTTGACTGCCTCTCATGGTAAACCATGATTTTGATGCTACAATCAAAAAGAAAAGGAAAATACAGTATTACAAATTCAGAAAGGTGTATACATGGAGAATGATTCAAGTATTTTAATTGTTCCATTGCTACAATTATTCTTGCTTGCTTTCTTTTGTTCTGTTGGTCTACCATCGACCTGCTTGACCTCCTCCTCTATGACTTTGATAACCTCCTGCCCCGCCGCCCATGCCGCCGCCGCGACCTCCTTGACCTGCTCCTACAGAATAGGGCGCGGGGCGTCCTCCACCTCCGTAGCCTCCGTTGGGACCTCCGCGCATTGGACCGCCTGCTTGACCTTGTCCTCCTCCTCTATGACTCTGATAACCTCCTCCTGAACCGTAACCTCCATAACCTGCTGAGCCTCCTCCGTAACTATCGTTGTTGTCCCAGCCAGAGTTCTCACTCCAACCTCTATTCCAGCCGGAGCCGCCACCTCCTTGGCCACCACCTGAATTGTTGTCCCAGCCGGTATTGACGGGGCCATTGTAGCCGTTGCCACCGCCGCCGTTGCCTCCGCCAGGACCGTTCCAAGGATCGGGATTGCCATAGCCTCCGCCGGAGCCACCTCCGTAGCCACCGCCGCCACCGTAGCCTTGGCTGCCTCCGCGAGAACCATAGTTGTCATAGTTATCTCCAGATTGGCCCCAGGGTGCAGGAGGTCCTTGTCCGCGAGGTGGTCCGCGGTTATCCATAGGTCCACCTCGGTGTCCACCACCACCACCTCCACGAGGTCCCATATTGTTCATGTCATTTTTGCTGATAGCTTTCTTGACGTCAATCTTATACCCATTGACCATGTGATGGTTGCCTATTTTTGATTGTATAAAATTGTCATTTCTTTCGTTCATTTAGTTTCAAGTGATAGTATGTAAAACTTACCTTTCAACATCAATTTGTCGACTGCGTCGTAATCGTCAAACTCAACGAATCCAAATCCTCTTTTGCGTCCTGTAGACTTGTCAGTCATTTGTTCTACATTCGCAACATCTCCAAATTGTCCAAAGTATTCTTGCAAGTCTTCGTCAGACACGCCGTCTTTAAGTCCGCCAATGAACACTTTGGTAACAGTTTGACCTGATCCAGGACCAGTGTCATCTCTAGGCGTAGCCCGTTTGGTCTCCACTTTGGTTCCATCAATGGAATGAGGTCGGTGACTTTGGCATTCGTCAACTTGTTCCACGGTTGAGTAGGTCACAAATCCAAATCCTCTTGAACGTTTGGTATCTCTGAACTTCATGACAACACAGTCGACTAATTCACCGAATTTGGAAAAATACTCTTTGAGTGTTTCATCAGTGGTTGAGTAATTGAGGCCGCCAATGAACAATTTGCGGTGAGTTTCAGATGAACCACCGTGTCCTCCATCTTTGTTCATTTCTTCACGGGGTGTTGCCCGCTTGGTTTCAATGGTAGCACCATCGATGTTGTGGGGTCTTTCTTCAAATGCAGCGTCGGCCTCGGCGGCAGCCGAGAATGTAATAAACCTGAAAAGACCAATGAAATCAGAGACAATAAACATTTGAGAAACACTTTGACTTACCCAAAGCCTCTGGAGCGTTTGGTATCGGGAAACCGCATCACTACGACATCAACGAGTTTTCCATACTTGTCAAAATGACCACGGAGGCCATCTTCTGTGGTAGCGTAATCGAGGCCACCAAGAAACAACTTCCTGGCGCTCTCTGGCTCAGTCATTCCTGAATCCGACATTCTGTACCTCTTGAAAGAAACTAATGCGAGCTTTTTCTAAGATGACGCGATAGTTGGATTTTGAGATTTTTGTCAAACCTGCGAAGAATGCCGACTATCGAACACAAAATTCTTAACAGACTTTGTCCATATTCCCACTCAAGTTTACATTTGAAAGTGGAGTGTTTCAAGTGGAAAAGTACAGTAACGAGAATATTGCTTGGCTTCTAAAGAATCAATGATTTTTCTCGGGAAAACAAATCAAATAAGACTAAATATTGTCAAAAACAGCCAGAAACTCCAATAAAACAAAATATATACTCTGGTTTTACTGCTTCTCAGTAAACACGTGGAGAACTCTGCGCTGAGGTCAAAACAAATCGCGTAAAAAGAAAAATTACAATTTTTAGGCTGAGTTTGGCCTCAAAAGTCAAAAAGCAACATGAGGGTCGAGAAGTGTTTCTTCTGTGGCTCTCCTGTTTACCCAGGAAAAGGGATTCAATTTGTTAGAAACGATTGCAAGGTAAGTTTAATTTCTTCCACACAATTATTTAAGAAAAATTTCGCTTAAAAAAATTTATTTTTAATGTGCAGATTTTCAAGTTTTGTCGTTCAAAATGTCACAAGAACTTCAAAAAGAAGAAGAACCCCAGGAAGGCTAAATGGACCAAAGCATTTAGGAAGACAGCTGGCAAAGAATTGGCTGTTGATCCTTCCTTTGAATTTGAAAAGCGAAGAAATGAACCTGTCAAATACAACAGAGAATTGTGGCAACAAACCAGTAAGTCCTTTGATTTTAGCCAGTTACCATTCATTTCTAACATTAGCAATTGTATTCTGCAGTTGAGGCCATGAAACGCGTGGAAGGAATCAAACAGAAGAGACAAGCACATTACATCCGTGAGAGGCAACATAAGGCTAAAGCTATTGAACGCATGAAGGACGTCAAAGAAGTCCAACGCGATTTGGCATTGATCAAGTCTCCTGCAGCCGGTATGAAACGAGCCGCTAAGGATATGGAATTAGATGATGATGAAGAAATTGAAGAGTTGGATACTTCTATGAACATTAAAGATTTGCAAAAATCAAAAACACCTACGAGACAAAAGGTGGCCAAAATTATCACAGAGGTTGAAGCTGATGAAGAAATGGAAGAAATTTAATTTTGTTTCAATAAACAATGTTTCAGTACATATGTTATTGTCCGCTCATTGGATGAAAAAACTTTACACCCTTGCACGCGACACCGTTCTGTTGAATATCGGATTGCGCGCTATGGCCTCATCTTGTACGCCTTGTACGAACGCAGATGCACCGTGCATTTGGTCAAGAATGGTAGCTCCCAGAACAACTTTTGTGCTCATAGGACCACGTCGAGCCTCGAGCGGTCAAAAAGTGACCCCTCTCTTAAGACATTGAAAAGGTGTGATAATGTGCTTAGGACTAGTTTTTGGACAAACTGAAAATGTCAAATAAGCGGAGAGCAAACTTTTATACACTTAACACAATTTTGTAACTTTATTTTTATAAGACAATATTTAGATTGATTCCAGTTGTTTGATGATAATTTCTCTCTCTTTTAATGCTTTCCATGCTTGATCCCGCTCCTTCTTGGTAGGAGGCTTCTTTTTAGCACGCGCTTGAGAAATTTTGCGATATGCATCCATTACTTCGTTGTCTGCAGCTTGCAATTTATTACGTACTTCTTGACGTGCCATTTCTTCTTTAGCAGCCTTGAGTAATCGTTTCAACTGCTGCAAATTATGATTTGACACAGCTTTTAATTCGTTTTGACAGCGGGCAAGTTCTTCCAGAATCTCGTCGTTTTCAATACCTTCTTTAGTATCTTCATTTGGATCAATGATTCCTTGCTCTTCCAACTCTTTTAGTACTCGAGCTTCCAAGTTTTCAGCATTGGTAATGTTCAAGGACTTGATCAGTTGACCTTTGCTTGCTGCATTTTCAGTGTCGGAGGAGTCTCCACCAGACCCTTTCTTTGTACTTTCTTCAACATCTGCGGGATTTATTTGATTTTCTTCCATCAGTCCAGCAACGAGCCTTTGTGTCAATTCGCCAAAAGGTGTTTCTTCATTTGCCGTTTCAGCTTTCTTTAGTAGCTGAGCAGCTTCATCAGCACCTTTGGAGTCACCTGAAGCATTTGCATCTGCTGCACCACGGAGTCTTTCGTTTTCAAGATCCTCCTTGGCCCATCTTTGAGTGTAATGTTGACCCAACTTCGGCACTTTGTAATACTCGGACATGTCACTGTGGCCTTTGATAAGGTCTTCAAGCAATTTGATGTCGTCTTGAGTAATGGGTGCACAGTAAGGTTCAACAAAGGCCCAAAATCTGCTGGGTGTTTCATTTTTGGGCAAAACTGGCTTACTCGTTTCAGCCACAGGTCGAATTTGCTCATTTTGCAGTGGATCAAATGCAGGTCCCGCAGAGTCAGACTTCAATTTAGGCATACCTACAACCTTTCCGCCTTCACTTGGACCTGGTTTTCCACCTATTTTCAGCTTCTTCGCAGATCGACTTTCCTTACCTCCCGGAAAAGTTCGTTTACCAGGGGACGATGGTCCACTACCACGCTTAAATTTTTGACCTTTGAATCGATCAAAATCCTGTAGAACGTCATACTCTTCCTTCAAAGCCAATTTGCGCACAACAGTTGAGGACAACATGGCTTCCAACTCCATTTGCAAGGCATCAATGTCTTCCATACCAACACCATCTTGTTCATTACGTTTGAGCACAGAAGAGTACCTGGGCACACATTTCGACTGGTCACCATTGGCAAATTCAGCCAAATTGATTGGAAAGTCACTTAGGTCGATTGTGTCACCACTGGCCTTTTCTTTCCCTTTGCCTTTTCCCTTGGGTGGGGATGTCGCCCCTCCGCCGGCCGATTTCTTAACCTTCATTTCTGTTGAACAAGTGGGAGGCGGTGAGGAGCCGACAAAAGGAATATAGGGCCCAACGGTATCCACCAACTGTGAGATGAAACGAGAAATGGGCATTTAAAGTCAAAACCAGTCAAACCATGAGCTTTTGAATAGGGAAACAAAAGCGAAAAAGTTTCTGAAATTGTTCAAAAAAGTTGTTTACACTTTTTATGTGATTTCGAAAAGAAGTCAATCTTGACTTTCTCCTTGTAAATTTTTTTTATTTGATTCAAATTGTACAAATATCAAAAGTTCTGTGTTTTACCAATACAAAAATAATGCATTATATTTTACAGTAAAACTACGAACTTTGTCAGTCAAATTAGACTCCTGAAAAGAAGGTTTACGAAAGTATATTTTGCCCCAAATTTGTAATACAGTATTCGCTTTGACAGAAACGTCACGAAATGTGAAAAATGCAAAAATGTCAAAGTTCAAAGGAAAACTTGAACGTAAACTGTGAAGTAATCTTTTTAAGACTGTAAGATCAACATCGTTACATAACCGTACTTATGACCTGATGTGTAACTTTGATGCTTGAAACATCATTTCATTATGATCGTTTCAGTGATAAACTACTGTATTCTGCAGTTTTTCCTGTGTTTATTCAAACACTTGAATGGAACACTCAAATCCCTCTTTGGATTTTCCTTACATTCTGGATATGTCAACGACAAAAATAAAGCTCAAAATAGTTTTGAACATTGTGCTCATCGTATGAAAATCTTATGGAGAGGACGAATGTTTCCCTTGATGCCACCAACCAATCGTACTTTTTTGCTAGTCCACAAAAGTTATGAGCATCCAAGATGTGTCCGTGACGATGACAATATATCTCTGATGTTTATTGACGAAAAAAGGATGCTTTTCTGTGTGTCTAAACAAAACATTTATGATTCCCAACTTGGTCCCTTTGTTTTTAGTTCTCAATATGAGAACGTCGAAGAAGTCATTTCTGTACCAATCAAGTTTTTGCATCGTCTCGGAGATTTCTTAGGTGAGCCTAAAGCCAATATCATTCTTTTGTCCAACACTGGACGATGTGGATCGACTATTTTAACACAAATGATGGAAGCTTGTCCAAATACTATTTCAATGTCAGAAGCTGATTTCATGACTGATATTGACCAGTTAGTCATCAAAAGTCAAGAACATGACTTACCTTCTGAATTGAAGGACTTTGGGAAAGTCTTGAATTCGGCTGTGAAAATTCAATGCAAGGATTTCAAGCAAAGAAAGGTGGAAAATATTATATTGAAACCTCGAAGTCAAAGTATTCTTTTAGCCAAAACGATGAATGACGCTTGTCCCCAAGTCAAGCATGTTTATATGTGGAGAAGTTTTATGCCCTTTTTCAAATCAATTTTATCCATGGGGGATTCAATGCCTGATTTCATGTTTAAATTCGTTGTCAAGCCAATGTTCAGTGATCGGTTGAGGTATGGAATCCTTTTGGAAGAATTGAAAAATCCGGAACTCCAACTGAAGATTGAAAATGTGTTACGAAAAGCAGGCAAATTTGAAATTTTTGCTTTGATGTCTGCATTGCAATTTTTGAGCTATTTGAAGCAAAGAAGATTTGTGAATTTTCATGTGGTCAAATATGATGACTTGATTGCCAATCCTGAAAGTGAATTTCGTCAATTAGCCAACTTTTGCGATCTTAACATAAAGAATATGGAACATAATTTGCAAGCGATGCAACAAGATTCACAAGCCAAAAATGAAGCGTTAAGTCGGAAAACTTTGTCAAAGTTCAAAAGGTCCTTAAAAGACGAAGAAGTAAAAAGTTTGCGACACATATTTTCCCAAATGAACGTACCTCAAATTGATGATTTCGATAAAGTTTTCAAATTGTTTACGAAATAAACTGATTTACATTTACTTTGCGTTCTTCACAGACTAGACTTCATTTACTTGATTTCGATGACACGATTGACACGATTGACGGCTGCATCGAGTCCACCGACTACGAAGAGTCTAAAGCCCAAGTAAACAATTTCCAAATCTCTAAAGACGTTTTGGATAATGAACTATATTTTTAAATAAATATGGAAAAATCTAGTTAGACTAGATACTTGGAGGTCGAGTTTTTTCATTCGTTAATTTAGTTTTGTCATCGTCGTTATGACGTTACTACAATTTGTGTGCCGTGCCAGCTAAACGCTTTCCTGGTTCCTGGTTGGTGTATTTATGATTTATCAACTCTCATTCTCATTTTCGTTACGACTCTCAGTTGCTTTGTGACTCTCAAAATCTCAACTGTTTCACTCCGCTTTTGTACTCCATCTTGGCCAGAACAAAAGGAGAGGAGGCTTATATTTTTACACGATGAAAATTCTACATTTTAGTATTCTAATACTTACGACTACTTCCCTTGGCAACGCGCGGAATTGTGATCCTGCCCAATGGTTCAAATGCGATGATGGAACCTGTGTATCCAAAACATGGAAATGTGATGGAGAAGCTGACTGCACAGACGGCTCTGATGAACGAGATTGCCCAGTTACCCGACAAATCAATCCTCGACTAGTTCTCGGTGACAGCCTGAACCTGGGTTTCAAGCCATGCAATGACACCACTGAATTCCGCTGTAACAGTCACGACCTCTGCGTTCCTCTATTTTGGGTCTGTGATGGAAGGGTAAGTTTTTCAACCCTTTGGTCAAGTATAAGTTGTGACAAGTACGATTTTATGGTCGTTTTTGTTTCTTCAAAATTTTCAGGCTGACTGTACTGACCTATCAGATGAGAATCCCACCTTCTGTCAAGAATTCAAAAAGAAACATCATTGTGGGGACTCTGAAGAAATGTTCTTTTGTCACGATGATGCCAATAGTTGCATTGCCAAGCGTTGGACTTGCAATGGTGAGGTTGACTGTCCCAATGGATTCGATGAAAAAGTTGAGCTCTGCAACAGAACGACGATTTTACCTATGGTCTCAAATGACTGTTCCCAAGGCTACAAATGCCAAGGCAGTAATGCTTTTTGCTTGACATGGGGACAAGTATGCAATAACATTGCGGATTGTCCAAATGGAGACGACGAGAACCCCGAAACTTGCAGCCAAGCTTGCACTAAGCTGAACTGTACTGATAAGCAAATTTGTCAACCCACTCCAGATGGTGTGGGAAAATGCCTTTGTAAGAATGGATACTTTGAAGTTGAGGAGTCTGTCTGTGAAGATATCGACGAGTGTGAGTTAACACCTCCTCCATGCTCACAGGTAGATTGATATTTCTTTTTTTAAAATATGCACTTTTTCCAAAGTATTTTTTTCCCTTTGAAGGAATGTATCAATGGCCACGGTAATTACTTTTGCAAGTGCGAAGATGGATACTCTCTGACCGATAGTGGCGACTGCAGAGTTGATAGGACCCATGAAAATACCCAACTCTTATTTTCTTCAGATAAAGAAATTCGGATCAAAAACTTTCCTAACAACAATTACGATTTAGTAGCCGGACACAGCAATGACTACTTGCGGCAAGCTATTGGAGTATCCTTTGATCCAGTGGAGCAACGAGTTTATTGGGCAGATATTGTCTTGAAGAAGATTGTCAGTAGTACCTTGGATGGATCCCGATTTCAAACATGGAACCATTCCCAAATCGAGAAGCCAGAATTTTTGGCAATTGATTATCTTGGTCGTAACATTTATTACTCGGATTCCAAGCAGAAACACATCGGAGTGTGTACCATCCAAAATGGGCACTTTTGTCGGGTAAGTGAACATAAGCACTTTTAGATATCCTTAATATTCATCTTTACAATCTCTTAGGGAATCATCACATCTGGAGTAACTAATCCCAGAGGTATAGCTGTCTATCCTAAGAAAGGCCTATTGGCTTACTCCAACTGGGATGACGATGTGGACAATCACCCACACATTGGTTTGAGGTAATAACATATTTCAATACGTCATAAAGATGTTTTTAAAAGATAATTTACTAGTGGAATGGACGGTCAGGGACTAAAAATCTTGGTCAATACGTCTATCAAGTGGCCCAATGGTGTAGCTTTTGATATGCCTTCCAATCGTGTCTTTTGGGTCGACGCATTCTTTGATATGTTGGAATCGGTCAGACTTGATGGATCACATCGAGTATCCGTCAAGCCTTCTCTGCCTTTTATGAGTCTCCATCCCTTTTCTGTGTCTGTCTTTGAAGAAACGATTTATTGGACAGACTCGGGGATGAAAGAAGTTCAAAGCTGCCACAAGTTCAGTGGCGACAACCATACTGTTGTAATCAAATCCGCTCACATCAAACCTAATGCTGTCCAAATCATTAACCAGGCACTGTTCCCTTCTGGATCTAGTCCTTGTCTTGCCTTACGTTGCTCGCAACTTTGCCTCATCAAGGAGGGTGGTCATGAAGGAGTTTGTCAATGTGGATCCTTTTACAAACTAGTTGACAATCACCGATGTGAATTAAATAAAACTGTGGAAGAGGTGATCGACAATGCTTTCCTGCCTAGAAATGCTTTTGATTTTAAACTGGAAAATCAAACTTCCATAGCAGTAACAAAGAATATGACCAGCACACCTGCTATGAATACAAGTACTACGACTACACCTACGCCAACCTCAGACATGACTACTAATGAAGTCCAGCCAATCGAGGAAGAAGAAACCAGGCGAGAAATTATCATTACTTCTGAAATCACCGCTGAAGCGCCGTATGACAACACCGTTCAAGTTGTCATCGGTGTTATTATTGCTATTATATGCCTCATTGCTGCTGTAGTCCTAGTTTACGTCTGTTGGAAGAAGAAATATGAGTCTGGAGTCAATGACAATGGCAATTCTGCAAGAACTGGATCTCAAGTCTTCTTTAAAAATCCATCTTTTGGGCTGGACCAGAATAGCCTGAAAGATGGCCAATATACCAAAGTGGACGAAGAGCTGAAAACAATCGAAGTTGTTGGACCTGTCCGCTCAAAATCAGGCACTGCAAAGGAAGTTTTCAATTATTCTATTGGCAGTGGTGAGAGTTACGAAGAGCTGGATTTTAACCCTTCTAGACCGACTTCAGAAATTTCAAGAAATGAACTGATGGTCGATGTCAATGAAGTAGCCACAAATGAAGACAATGATAGATATCAATTACTTGATTAATAGTCATTTTTTAAAAATGTTTTATGCTTAATTTGTTTTCGTAATATTTTTTTTTTTTATAAAAACCATTGAAATAATCTCAAGTCAAACTGCAAAAAATAAAGGAATCAATTTTGACAAGAAGTGTGTGATTTTGAATTTTGCCGCTTTCAGAAATTTGTTGTTGTTTACAAATGAAACTCGACGGAAAATCTCGAAAATGTGTCAAAAGAAGATGGTTAGTTTCACTAAACAAGTCTTGTTGGGAAAGAGTGTTTTCAATGCGTTGTCTGGAGTAAGGTGGATGTCAATGACTCCATTGACGCATGAATATTTTGACCGTTGTGAAGAAATTGCCTACAATTCAGTCAAGACCTTTGATCGAACTTTCCTGATAAATTTGAAGAAAGGACCCGATGATGTCTGTTTCTTCAAATTCTCTGAAAAGTCTTATGGCAAAAGAACGAACATGTATTTTGGTGCAACTAAGGATACTGACAATTTCTTAAAGTGTCTGAAGGAGGCCCCAAAGGCAAAGGAGGAGCAAGTATTTGCAAGCATAAACAGTGATACTTTTCCAGCCAGATCAATAACCATGCAAAGAATCCTGGACGATTATGTGTTAATTGTAGAAGAAGATTTGGATTCAGATAAAGCTAGAAAAATTCATCTGGACATTGAACTAGTTGCCAAGATTGTCAGAATTTTTTCAAGACAACGAGAAATGCTGTGAAAATAAAATTCCCCAATGCCGCGTTGTAGATTCTTAAAGAAACTCTTTATTCTCTTTTTCAAACAAATCTCCCTGTTAGCATAAACTTAGAATTCTTAAAAGCAAAGATAAATTACAAATAGTAGAGTCGGTTGGCCAAATTGTTGGATGGAGGTCGGTGCACGTGCTGTCCAACTAAGTCAACCAATTTGTGGGCGTATTGAACGGGTGCGGGCACACGAACTGTACCAGGCCAATTGTAGTACATGTGGGTCAGCTTGTATGCGAGCTTTTGAATGCCTGTGGCATCTAAAGCCGCTCCGGGAGCGTCTGCGTTCAAGCTTTCTTTCAAAACTGGAATGACAAAAGGAAAATTAGAATGCAAATAATGTAAATACAAAGAAATCTATTTACCTATGAAATGGGTTGGCGATACCGTGCCTTGATTCACTGCCTGAGGAACCAAAAAGAAATCTTTGTATCGATATCGTGTGACAGTGTGATCGACGACTGTGCCAGGTGGAGGATTGGCGTAGTCATTCCTGTTTCCTTTGCGTACTATGGAAACAATACGAGTGTTGATGCGTTTTTGTACAACCACGAAAGCAAATCCGGGTTTGTAGTTGTCCGGTATCATTTCAGACAATTTCGATTGCATTTTGGACACTTCAGAAGCCCCATTGTGGCCATTTCCATTGGTGAACACTCTCTGAAATTGTTCAGCTTCATGCTTTTCCGTGGCTTCTAATTGCCCATCACCCACACCATCACGGAACACGACGATTTGGTTTGGCCAACGTTGGTTAGCTTCCCAATACTTGATGAGTCCTTCGATGAAGGCAATGCGCAAAGCGTCCATAATTTCTTGACCCTGTTTCTGTTCTACAGAGAGTGAAAAGTACTTGGTACAGGCATCATTCATGGAGCAAACTACTCCTGCGATAGAGCCGCCCTTACGAGTAGCGTCATGGTAGATATCAATGCCAACAACCATCAAACCCTTGAAGGGTGTAACACAGGCCCAAAGCTGCAAGGAGAAAACATTTGAGCAAGAACATCCCCAAAAATTCAAGAGAAATCTTACCTCTCCACCGAGCTTGCAATTTATTTGAAGTGCCACTTTTTGCACGACGCTGACCAACCTCTTTTCGTTGGAAATTGTTTTCAGGTTGATGACTTGGCTGGCGACTGGCATTTCAACACAGCACAACTTTTTCACAGCCGCATATCTATCCGATTTCATCTGGGGGAAAATGGTCACGACTAGTTGTACCGATGGGTCAATCAGTTGACGCAATTCTTTCAAGTAGGATTCTGTTCGATCATCCTTTAGCTTGACCACTCTTGGATTGGACACTGGAATGCCCATTTTAGGACCTTGCTGTTGCATGATTTTGCAAAAGTTCTTGACAATGTTCTCGTTCTTTTCGATAAAAACAATGGCCCATTTGTTCAATGGAACTGGAGTTAACACCATCTTAGTCGTTGCAGTTCGCCCCCAATCGGCATTGGGACGCACAACTTCTCTATAATTGTTGCCAAACATCAAAGTCTCCGGGTCAAGTACTCGACCATTGACATTGAGAGTGTTGGGTTCAAGGGTCAAGCCCCAGTCGCGCAAGTGTGCATGAGCGTTGGCATCTCCCAAAACTCTTTTCGTGAAATTATTCAATGCATCCTAAAAAAATTAGAAAAGTAAAGCAAAGTTTAGTAGCCTTTTTTAAAATAACAAAAACTTACTTGTCGTTGAGCAGGATTGAGTCTTGTGAAAGCTCCAACTTCTTTCATGACTTTGAAATCAGCTCGCATAGCATCAGTCAATCCAGTCATGATGCAAGTTTCCGGGATCAATTTGATGATTCTTTCGGTTCCGGCCTCGGAAACTCCGCGAACTTTAGGTCGGTTAATGAGTAAAGGCTGATTGGGATCCTTGATTTTCAGCCCATATTGATTTTGGTAATAATCCACAAAGGAAGTCTTCTTGCCAGATGCTAAAGTGAATTCACTTTTAGGCGAGTCATTGAAGTCGATGTCATCGATCTTGTACGTTTTATTGTTGTATTTGGTGATGACAGAGGCGCCAAGCAGTGTCTTTTCAACTTCGCTCTTGAAGTTAGGTCCGGATTTTTTCCTTAAACTTGTCATCAAGTCGTAGGCAGTGTCAGTTCGCAAGACGCGATGTGCAACATCGAGTTGCAAATAAAGTCCGCCTTCAAATACATCAACGGTTGTTATGTAACCAGGCCAAACGCTCAATCTAAACTCCTGAAAATAAGGGGAAAATGTCAGTTTATTCTACTGTCTGTAAGGGGAAAAAACAAACATACTTTGATGTCCTTGGCAGCTTTGGCATCGAAGAAATTTCCTTTCCTGGCGCTCTGTGCAAAATTCAGAGTTTTCATAATTTTGTTGAAGCACAGATTGTAAAGGTAAATGGATTCCCGTTCTCCAGGAGCGATTTCTCGCTTGAAACGGAAAGTGACATTCACATCTTCTCCAGAACTAGGATGGACAGATTTGAGGACCAAGGTTGGAGTACTTAATTTTGTAGGCAAAAATAATTTATGGCCGTCGAAGCATTTGACGTTGCCAAATCTTTCTTTGTGCTGATTGACAATGCTGTATCTTGCATTTCTGTCATCCACGGGTGGTTTGTACAGAACCTCATACTCGAAAATTCCGTAGCCATCGTCCACTTTGAGAACCAGGTAATTGGCAGTAACTGTGATAGATTTACCACCAGTTCCTCGGTAGGTGACGGGTCTCAATGGAAATCCGGGGGAATTAGGATCATCTGGACTTTTCTTCAGAATGCCTTTAGGAGTTGGATGTGAACCTCCTGATGAACCCGGAGCCGATGGTGGACTTGGACTTGGCTTGTTCAAGTCTTTTGTTACAGCCAAAGTCTGAAAGCATAGAGTTTTAAAACTACAATTACTTTAGAATTAGGTAATGATTATATACTTGTAATTTTGCAGTTAGCTCTTCGTGGTCCAATGATCGTTGAGAAACCGGTGCAGCATGCTCTACCCTTGAAGAGGTTACAAACTCTTCAGATCTGAAGGATTCCGCGTCGTCGACGTAAATTTTTCCTAGTTTTGTTGCAGTACTTGGAACTGCTTTCGGTTCCTGCTTAGGACGAATACCACGTCCTCGTCCAATGGAGATTGCTGAGGGTGCTGCAGTTGAAACTACTGGAGTAGACGTTCCGCTTGATCGGCCGCGTCCGATTGAGATCCCTGAGGGCGATCCAATCGAAGCTACTGGAGTAGCTGTGCCGCTAAGTACGGAAGGTTGTGGTGTTGCAACAGTAGATTGAGCGCTGAAAAGAATATGGCAAATCAAAAAAGTTTCAAAAAACTCTTAGAATTTTAAAATACCTTTGGCTTTGAAGTTGTCTAAGCAACGATCCTCGTCCCCTAGCGCGGCCAGCTCCAGGCTCTGAAACGGTGGTATCCGCGTCCGAGGAAGTATCTCCAGCTCTTGAAGAGGAAGACTCTTCTGACTTTTTTGCCGCAAGTCGGGCCATCAAAAGGCCACGGCCTCTACCTCTTCCTGGTTGATCGGCCATTTTTTCTTTCCGACTTCTTTCGTCTATTCTTCAATTTGATTGACTGGACACCAAACTGAGAAAACACTTGTACTGAGTACAATTGAAATTGAAAATTCAGCGCTGCCTTATTTTTTGTCAATTTTGGACGAAAATTAACGGAAAACGTCAAATTTACTGCAATTCCAGAGCAGAAAAATTCGGGAAGAATTGCACTGATATTGAAAGGTTTCGTGGTCTGCAGAATTTCCCGCCTTGTTTACAATTTTTCACAGAAAATGAAAAAGTGGAGTTGCTGAGTTGAAACTTGAAGATGAGATAAGAAAAACAACTGAGATCAGATGGCTCAGGACATATCACGAATTGGCTCGCGTTCACAAACTGCAAAATCTGATCAGGATGTCTGATTTGAACAGAACGACGGAAAGCGCATTCAATGGGTTTTCGACACCCACACTCAGAAGATCGCCTAGAAAAAGACAAAATCAATCGGAATCCTCCGATTATTCAACGTCTGATTTTGACATCAAAATCAAGACTAAGAAATATAAGCATTGGAAAAGTAAGTTCAATCTATCTTGGACAATCAATAATCATGCTCCATTCTGTTTTCTTAATTCTTTTTGTTTTCAGAACGTCGATTGGAAACCCCGGATCGTTCCGACTCGTCATTATCAATTCCATCCACTACTTCTCCGTTACCTTCCCCAGTCCCGAGAGAACAATCAGTCTCTCCCGAAGCAAATCCAGTAGTAACATTAAGAAAATTAAAAGAAAATGCCAAGAAAGCATTGGCAAAAAGACGAAACATACCTGAGATACGCATCAAACCCCCTGTTGAATTGTATCCTTTGACTCCACTTCAACACGCTAAAATTCGTGCAAGGAATTTAAAGCCGGAGTGGGTTCGAAAGCCAAGGATGTTCCAAAGAAACCCAGAGGAAAACTCAGCAAAGATTCAAGAATTCATAAAACTGCTCAACCAAACTGATGTCCAAGCTGATGTAAGCGTTTCCAGATTAATTTCGTTCATTATTTTTCATGCCGTTTACCTTTAGGATTTGATGAAGGACAAGTTTGAATCTTTACCTAGCATGGCAAAACAGACAGGAGTTATCACGCATACTCCATCCTCAGGACTACCACATCCGAAGAAAAGTCCTTCAGAGAGCCGCGTAGAAATTGAAGATCAAATGAAAAAAGTTCTAGACAGTGCCCAACAATGTCCAGAAGAAGAAGTCCACAAAGGTCGTGGCCTTGACATGCCAACACTGAATAGTATGAGAATTCCACGTTTGAACAATTCCGTGTGTTATAGTCAGTTAGACGGCTCAATTGATCAAGCTGACGGATCCTCAGAAGCCGAAAAAGAAGAGAATATGGAAGAAGGTGAAGTCAAAAGCAGCAGTGAAATTGAAATTGTTGAAGAGGTTCGGCCGGAAAAAAAGCGAAAAAAATCGCTACAGAAATTTAACCGAGATCGAAAAAAGTATAATAGAAGAAAGAGGATTCGAAAGATCGAAAGTTCTACTTCTGAAGACGAGGACCAGTGCGTTGATCAAGACATTCTTAACAGATCAACAATCAATAGGTATTCCCAGTTGAATACTAGTGATGCCATTTCAGTTTCTAGTACTCCAAAGGAAAGTACTATTCTCATGACAAGTACTCCAAAAGAACGACAGACCCTAGAAGTCAAGTCACCGAAAACCAGTCTAGAGAGTACATCACCTAGAAATAAGCAACTGCGCATTGCCAAAGGTTTAGAAGGCGAAAATCCTTCACCAAATGTGTCAATTTTCGATGAACCACCAGAAGAAACCATTGCGAATGTTGATGTCGAAAACCATGACAAAAGTGAATCAAAAGATGATGAAGATCCGGACAACACTCTTATTCCTAACGAACAAGAGGAGGATGAGCAAGGAGCTCCAGAGGAGCCAATAGGTACTTTGTTAGAAATCACCGTCCCCAATGAAGACCAATTTACAAGTGAAGACGAAGAAACTGTTGCTTCTCCGCGGGAACCGAAACGCTCAGAGAAAAGTTTAAATAAAACTGACGACTTTGGAGATGACAACGAATCGACAGACGCACTCCCTGAGAAACCCAAAGGACCACTGCATCCTTTAGATGAAGTCATTCAAAAACTCTACGTCAGTCGTGTCTGCTTTTCCAAACTAGAAGAGGGCCAATGCAGCTCAGGATACTGCCCTCCAGACGTAGCACATGACTTTACACCTGAAGACGTATTTGATTTTTACAAAATCATTCGTTTTCGAGAAGCTGAACATTTACTCCCAAAAAGCTTCAAACCACAGACTCCAAAGCGACAAATCGAAAGACTTTTGAGCATTTATCAAAACAATGTTAAGAAAATCATCATCACTGACAAGGCTAAGGCAGTCTCTTGGCTCCATGACGTGTTGGAAGATTTGAAAGATTTGGCCTACGAAAAGGACACGATTTATGAGGTCTGTCGTCAGTTGAATAGAGAATTTGCAGAACTGCATCCATCTGACCATTTTATCGAAAATTTCTGCAATGGCCAAGTCCAAGACCTTTCTACTATCACTGCCATAATGGAAAAGTTTGTAATAATTGCCCACAAGATTCGCAATTATCGGAAACGTCAACTACCCGTCGATTTAGCTTACTCAGAATTTCACAGAAGCTTAAAGTGTGGCTTAACATTGCAGCCAAAGGTTTTGGAATTTATATGGGAGATTTTGCTTGATACTTCAGACAAACAACATTTACCCTCTGTTGTCAATTATGTCATGCTCCGTCCAGACACTTGTCAAGAACAATTCATAAGTTTCTTGTGTAACTCTTTTGCGGATGTTTACTCAGCAAAAGAAGTACTAAAGCCCAAAATGATGCTTGCCATGAAACCGACACTAATGGCCATGGACATGAAGCTCTTTGTCAGACACACCCGGGAAAGTATTCAAAGTCTGGCCACTTTTTTGGCATCATATGTGGATAATTATCCGGATTTTATTGAAGTTTTGGAAAGGATGAAAACACTCGTTGGTGATGTTGTCACTGTTCCCGAGCTTCCACCAATGAAAATAGACATGGCTGAAGAAAATCAGATTTTGGCTTTGATTGAGGACAAAAAGTGGACAAATATCGCTTTGATTTACTTGGACAAGAATGTAGTGAAGCTTAATGAGATGTCGAACTTTATCATGATTTTGTTCAGGTTGTTTACTGAAATGACTGATGATGAGGACAACCCTTTGGACATAGAAGGGCCAATCAAGATCATCAGCGAGATCTTTTTGAAACGACGAGAAATGCTATTGCCCATTGACAAATTGATCTTAGCGCAATTAATGGCATCTTTGATCCTGCATTACTACAAAGACATTCCCAAATCAACGAAGCTGGTCCAAACATCCATCAAATATGGTTTGGATCTCCTCAACGTCTCACCTTTGTTCAATCCTAAAGCTGAATCCGAAGCAATCCAGACCAAAAGAAACAAGAGCGACGTACACGTACTTGTTGTAAGAGCTTATATCGTGGCTCCAGACCTTGACCATTTCACGGCTTGCGATTTGTTGATTTTGTACTTTCAAGAGTTCATTGAAACACAAAAGCCCGAATTCATATACGAGCTCACCAAAACGCTCTTTGACACCATCATAGAAGTTAAAGATCAAGCTGAAGAATACCAATTGGGAAAGTATTGCTCCCTCTTTGACAGATGCTTACTGCCTTTTAAAGTTGATAGTGACATTGCCAAGTACTTCAACAGCATGATTCATGCATTGATTGGAGCAGTTCATCGGATCAAAAATTATGCTATTTTGCAGTCTTTGATCTACCAACAATTGGAATACTTTGAAAGCATTGCCATCACTGATGAGTCGACGATCCGTGGCATAGTCCATATGTTCCAAGGCTATGCTGCCAACTCCGAGGCACACATTTGGGCGGAAAGAGCCTTTGCTCAAGGAGTTCAAGTACGAGCTTATCCTATACAAGAAATTCAGTACAAAGAAATTTTGGTCTATTCGCATTATTCTCCGTACGAAATGCAACAGATCATGCAAGATGCTTTCAACAAAATACTTCAACATGTGGGTACAGACAAGATACTAGAAATGTATCGGGCAATAGAAGACGAAACATTCGATGATCAAACCTGCAAGTTAGATTACCTTATCCGAGTGGAAAACGCTGGAATGCCACCGAAGACAAACTTGTCTTTTTTGAGCGTTTTTGATGTATCGACCCCTAAAACTGTAAGTAATTCCTTCTTTTGGTATCCATAAATATTTTCAAACAAATCTTCCATTTCAGGCTGCTGAGCGAATTAGTCGTGTCTTACGATCAGACGAAGACTGTCCTATCGAGACCAAAAAAGTCAGCAGTGCAAATACGAACAAAATCCGATTGCACATTGACAATGTCTGCCTTGTCAAGTACATTTACAAAGAATTTATAGGTGAACAAGAATAGTTTACGCACAAAAAGCAAATCCTTTTTAGAATTACAATTTGTTATATATATCGTATGTTATAAAGTGAATTTAAAAAAGAATAACAGGGAAGATGATTAAAAATGTTCTTTTTCATTTGCGTTGCGCTCGTTATATGCAAAAAGGACTATTCAGTTCTCATTCACCTAATACAATTTTTGAAATAGCAAAGCATAATAATTTTATTCAGAATGTTATTTGTCGTGCATCATTTGGATTCTGTTCGACTGGACAGTAGGGGCATTTCAATTTGTGTCCAACAGACAACTTGTTCAAAGCGTCTCTTGATATACAATGGCCACAGGTTAACCTCATGGGTGGATTGGTATCTGTCGTTTGTTGCCTGAGGATTGGGCAAGCAAAAATTGAATGGTATCTACTATTTGGTCCAACGTCGATCTCAATTGGTAACTCATCATTTTTGTTCCATACTCCAGCAACTTGTCTTTGCTGCATAACCTTGAAAATCAAAAAGAGTTAAAATGGGCTGACAATTAACATTAATCTAACAAAATCATACTTGTTTGATATTGAGTAAAGCGGGTAATGCTGCACATCCTGCATTGACAACCACGGACAAAGGAGATTCGATCGAAAGCCCCATGAGTGCACAGGCGTCTTTAACAAACATTTCTGATGTCTCATGCCACAAAGCGTCATCAAGCAAGTGAGAATAAGGTGAAGACTCTAATCTTGGGCCTGAAAACATGAGAGCGCCCATCAACGCTTGAATTTCGCGCTCGTGTCCTTCGACAAACTGAGGGAAATGAGTACGAGCATAATTGACAGCATCCATTTTGTTTTCACTTTTGCTAAGGAGTTCAATAAAACGAAGCTTGTGGAGTTTCATTTCAAGTGAAGATTTTTGAGCAACTGTTGGGCGGCCATTGGCAGCTGAAGTTATGGTTAACGTCGTAGTTGCTGCAGCTCCACGATGATTCAATTCTTCTCTGTGTTTGATGGCCCAATCCAATGCTGGACCGATGTCTCGACGTTGAAACGCTTCTTGTATTTCGTTCAGTTGTTGAAAGGCAGCTTTGGACAATCTTGGATCTTCTTCTAAGGGGAAATTGGCTTCCCGTATCAAAACATCACTAATGTCAAGCAGTCCTTGACGGCAAAAGTGCTGTAAGATCACTTTGTTCAATAATGCCTGCTGTTCACTGGAGCTAAAGACATCATCACGACTGGTAGAATCATAGTCGGCAACGAAGTTCCGATCAATGGTTTTGCCTACTCTTGAAATAGAAGAATGGAGATCTCGGTGATCTGCTCCAACTTTGGCCGCAGTTTCTTTGACTTTTTGTAATGCTTGTACCAGCATAAAGGTCTGTGCTGGATTTATCATCAAAGCATTGGGATTTTCTGGATTAGATACTGTAGCTGAAAAGAAGACACAAAGGGTTTGACCTACTCTTTGACTGCGCGTCACTTTTTTTAGCTGCATACCTTCTCGGAGTTCCTCTTTAGCAACTCGAACAAGCTGCAGTGCCTCTTCCAGTGAATGATGATTGATTTCACCTAAAGTGTGAAATTTGTCTTGAACTTTATTCACTTCACGCTCAACGCCTTGACAAGAATCCATGATTTTTACAGTTTTTAGGTTTCTGTGTCAAAAAGCGTCCTTTGTTTTTAGCAGTCAGCTGTTTTCTATTTGACAGCAACTCTGTTGAAGAAATTTTTCTACAAAAATGCCACTTACGGTTGCAGGGGAATTGGAAGCTTTAGAAAGCTGTAAGGTGTACCTGTATACCTTTGAAAATGTCGTCACCAGCCGAAAAAGATAATTTCGAAATTGAAGAAGGTCCAAGAGTCCTTGGGATAGGTCTAGGACTCTTTTTCTTAATACTTTTGTGGTCGTTTGCATTCGTGGGGATTTTGGCCTTTTCAAGATACTCATCGGTAACGTCGGCGATTATATTCTCATTAGCATCCATAATAACCACTGTAGCCTTGGCTTTACCAAGATCAGAAGCTTACGAGCTCACGGCTGAAGAAATAGCAGCAAAACCAAAAGTTCTGTACGACGTACCATTCATTTGGAGGACCATTCTAACAGTGATCCTTGGAATATGCTTGGTATCATCCGGAGTTTCA
Organism: Oithona nana; assembly: GCA_900157175.1. NCBI lineage: Eukaryota > Metazoa > Arthropoda > Copepoda > Cyclopoida > Oithonidae > Oithona > Oithona nana. The sequence continues at coordinate 388,746 of LT727935.1, forward strand.
TCACTCCTAAAACATGCCATGGAGCAAGTGTATGCTGAACCAATTCGAAAAAGACACCATTATCCCTTATCCAAATTGTAAAATTTTGAAAGAAAACATTGTACTGTTACTTTGTATTTTTTTATTTTTTGCAAAAATTGTCCTTTCACACTACTACAAAAAGAAATGATGTACTCAATGCCAACCTCATCTGCATGAATAAGCTCCTCTCTTGCTTGATAAAGTTCTCACTCTCCAATCACGAGGCCACATCCAAACTGGTATTGCTGTTTACTATGATGTAACAGACCACTCAACATCAAAGTGAATGGCAATGGCAACAACTTTTTCTCTATAACAGATCGCACCACTAGATTCGAGTCCACCGAGCCTCTCACCGTTAAATTGCCTTTGGGCAAACTGACTTCGTACCCGATGGTTGTCGAAGCCTCCTTCATCTTCAAGTTGGCCTCTAATTCAACACCCATTTGTAACTGTTCAGAACACTTTTGCCAATAAGTGGCATGCAATTGTCCAGAGTTCCCGAGCGTAGCTGCTAAACTGGAGTCTTCATCAATGTTTACTCTGGAAGCCAAAGAGCCCACTGCAACATGACCTCCAGGCATTTGTGGTGTGGCCTGATATGCCAATTCCGCTCCCAATGCTAATTTCTTTGTGACGCTGCGGAGGTAATGGAAGACACTGATTCCTGTTCCGTTGACAAGATCTGGGTTTCCTAGCGTCCATGATCCGCTCCAAGCATCCCCCTTGTAGTCTGTAGTGATTTGAGTTGAGACAAACTTTTTGTCTTGAATGGCGCTGATGAATTTAAAACGCGTACGCTCGCTTGGTGCATGAACCACGTTGGCGTTTAGATTTCCCGAGGGATCAATTTCTGCCATCATCAGTGGAAATGCCTAAGAATTAAAAAAAGAGGGGTTAATTTTATTTTCAATCAAATCATACTGCTTTTGATCAGTTACCTCTGATGGACTAAGCATTTTTGTTCCGACATAGGTGGCTCCGAATTTATATCCAGTACTCTTAGGATCGCTTCCGATGGTCATGTTATGAGCAACTTGAAAATGAGAACTCAGTCCTTTGTTAACGATCAGTTTAGATCCCTCGAAATTCATAGGGAAAATGGCTTGGCATCTCCTATGAAGTTCTTCAATGGTACCGGGATTATTGGGTAAGGATAGTCCTACTGGTGGAGCTTGCATCGCCGCTGCAAAAAAAGAGGATGAAAATCGGGTCAGTTATACACGACACAGGCTTTAAACATAACTAATTTTGTCAAACAAAACAAGACGTTAATTATTCTTACCTGGTGGGTCTCCTGAAGGGGCTGCCATTGTCAGATTTGCAATAATTCAAGCCAATGTGCGAAAATGGAAAAGCAATGTGCGGCTTCAATTTTTACCAGTATTTACTTCTGCAAAACAGCTGACGTAAAATGAAACAAAAATAAGTCAAGCTTCTGAAATCCTATGATATTTTAGATTTTTATACTTATTGGATCAATTTCTATAATGAATTTGTACCCAAAAGTTTGAACAACCAATATAACTTACAAAAGTATTCAGATATTTTCCATCTTGTTTCCAACAGTTTCTAATTTAAGGCCTAAAAAATTCAAGCCACATGTGTGTCTCAGTATTCTATTCGTTACAAATAGAAAAAATACTTTAAAGGGCCAATTTTTCTCTAAAAAAGCCCGAATGGCCGTTACATTTCAGACATGGAAAAATAACTATCAATAAATACTCAACATTTTTCCTATTATTCAGAAAGTAAACAGAATTTCATAATTTTTCAAATCACAAAAGTGTCAACGTATTTCATTTCAACTTGATTTGAACTCAAAATAATTTGTGAAATGGCAATAGAAAAGTCGTGTTTTCACGCAAAATTCTGTTAATTTGTGACGTCATCAAAATTTCTGTTTTCCCTCCACTGCAGGTAAGAAACAGCGTCTCCTTTTATATGACAGAAATTCTTCACATAGCTCTGTTCTGTTCTTTACTTTCTAGCTCTAAAGTCGTCCCGACCGTTCCGAATTCCCCACCACTGCCACGGACTTGAACGTCAAGTGCGTGGGCGAGGAGAACGTCAGCAGCAGCCGCTTGAGCGAGGACAAGGATCAAGGTGTTCTAAAAAAGGTTCGTCTCATTCTTTCAAATTACTTTTTAAAGAAAAAAGAATCTGCTTCTTTGTTTATAAGATTCCTTGTCCATCATCAGAAATTGTATCATCATTCATTAAAAAGGAAAATGCAGCACTAAAAGTATAATAGCTGAAAGAAGTTGGCATGAGTCAAACGTGGTTTCAAGCTGTTAATTTTAGATGTGGTAGTGCTCTCTTTTAATGGATTTGAGCCATATTTCAGCTTTGAAAAATGCATAAGTGTGAGGTGCATGCAAAATCCAGATTCTTTGTTAAAAGCATCAAACACTCTTTAAGCCTATCTTTGGGGAGAGATGATGGTCACTTTATCTGCTTACCTAAACTGGTGGTGGTGGCCCCTCTCGTTCCTAGACCATGTTGGTCAATCCGAATGAAGAGCGTGGGATGTTGGACAAGCAACTAATTAGGGAGAGGAGCAATTTTTCAAACTCATCGAAAAACTGAAGGCGTATTTACATTTTATGATTTAATTGGCTTGATGATGTGAGGAGACCCATTCATTACATTTCCGCACACAATTATCTAGGAGGAGGGACAAACAAAGAAGCATCAGACCAAATATTTGGGACTTGAAAAATGTGCTGAGCTAAGGAGAGGCAAGGTTCCATTCATTTTTGGGTGTTGTGATTTGTTTCAGCTCATTTTTTCTCCATGATGAATCAGCCTCTTATCATCCACGGTGGCAATCGTTTATTTTCGCACTGATTTTCGTTGCATTTTTCAGAGCTATTTTAGAAAAACCCACACAAGATTTTTTTTTTTTTTGATTTGTAGTTTAGCTACTTTTCTAGACAGATAACCTGTCTCTGCAGAGCAAGATAATCATCATCGTCCAATTCCAGATGAAAAAGAATGTTGAATGAGGAGTGAACGGATATTCAAAATATAGATTACACAATAAGCTCTACTACTCGCATATCCAAATATGTTTGCTGCTATGCATTGAAAAGGATTCATTTTTTCCAACATTCATGCGTAATGTACACCCTAGCAACAAATTGAAACTGCATCGAAAAACTCTTTTTTTTCTAGCTCCTCTGCTGCAGTGAACGACGCCCTCCGACTCCATCAAGTTGAACTCCGCGGCGGCCGTCAACTCCTCGGCGGTCTGGTTCCACCTGACTAAGTCGCACCTTGTGTGCGCGGTTGGAGCGCACTGCTTCTGATTCTGCGCTCCCCTCATACACTACTACAGCTGCTCCAGTGCTTGTACGGCGGCCTCGACAAGTCGAAGTTGTGGGCGAGACCACACAGATGTATGTGTCGTAATTTTTGGCAGTTCGGGCAGTGTACAATTCGGCCATCTTCAAAATAATCATTGAAGGCCTTAAAAATGGAAAGTGATTGATTGGAACTGCGTTGAGTGTAGAAGATGGCCTCCAATTCTAGTGCGATGGCTACAGCCTCAACTGCAGCCTCGGTGGCCAATGGAGGTGGCTTGTATCACGTACACCATGTGCCCCATCACTATCAGCAGGAACCCTATGAGCTTAGCCAAGACTTGATTGCTAAAAATTTGGAAGTACTGGAAAAGAAATATGGGGGATCCAAAAAAGCCAAAGAGGCCGCGCTCACTATTCAAAGAGCCTTTAGAAGGTAAGACCTCCGAGCCTTAAGTTTCTAGATTTGACAGCTGAACAAGGACCGTCAAAAAAATCCTGCGTATTAGCAAAACGATAGTATTTTGCAAGGATTGCCTTTTCTGAGAAATCCTGCCGCTGCTGTGAAGTACCAAAGATGATCTGATGTAGAAGAGAAAATCAATTTTCGAATGGCATGATTGCAACCCTCATTTTTATGGTTTTGCAAATCTGGATTTTATTGATTTCCTTTTTACTATGTAGTACTGCTCTGCACTGCTGCAGCCGCCGCCAAAGTAGATTTTTATCAATATTTGGATAGGTAATACTAATAGTAGCGAGATGATAAGGCTATCTCATATTACCAATCGCTGGGGTTTTTTGTAGCTTAATAAATGAGAGTCAATGAATAATCGCATTGTCTCTCTTTGTGATGCCACTTTGTCAGTTCTTTCTTTCTTCGTGTGTGACGCAAACTTGATTTTGAAATGACATTTGTGCAATAATAAGTATGCTAAGTTTCATAAGATTGGCTGTGTTTATTTATGAGTCAAGCTTGAAATGGAGTGGTGCTATAACAGCATCACCAAGATTTTGAAGTGCCTCCCGTTTTTGAAACAAGTACTAATTTGGTAATGCTCATGCATTTTATGGATATGCAAAAGATTACTTCTCACTACTTTATGAGATGGGGAGGAAAAAACAGTAATTCAATTCCCAATCGACAGCGGAGGATGTTGCCTACGCTGTTTGCATCATTTAAAAGTTTCGGATGAGAATTTGGTGCCAATCTAGGCCAAGCTTTTCTCAGGCTCCAATTCAGACAACTTTTTAAAAGCACGAAGTTACTTGCAGTAGTAGCAAATGAATCCTAAACTTTTGTAATCTTCTAAAAAAACGAGAACTGCATTTTCCAATACACCTTTTTTACACATTTATTTCTTTGTTGTAAACGAATCTTTTAAAATGGACAGGGAAAGGTGGGGGTAATGATAACAACCCAAAATGAGGAAATCTTACTGAACTTGAACCCAATGTTAGCGCAAAAAATGGCAGATTTCTACTAATGGAAAGTGGATTTCCTGGATTTTATGGTGGGAAAAGTATGTGAGGATATTTTTTGCTTGAGCTGGCCATTAATATTGGCACGTTTAGAAACCTTATCTTTCTCTCTTTCTTTTTTTGTAGCGGTGCACTGATGTCCTTTGTTTGACAAAAATCATGTTTCAAGTGTCAATTTTCAGGAGAGTCATTGTTTTTACTTGTATTCATCTTTTTTTTCGTTCCTTTACAGAAGATTTTTGCAAAGTATAAAAGGTCCCGATTATTTAATCACTCTGCAAATATAAGATAAAACAAAAACCGAGATAAGTAGCAAAACACTGCCTGGTCAGGATTTTAGCCTTTTGGCGCCCAATCTGCAATTCAAGAATGCAAAATATTTAGTCTTGACCGTTTGGTTTTATTACACGCGTGCAAAAATTGCCAATTTGTTTCCTGTACTACATACTACTTCTACTGCAACTGTAGTAATTTGTTTGCATTTGCACACGGTGTTTGAAAATCACAGAAAAAGTCTCATTCAACATTGCGAGCGAAGCGAGCTATGCTCACAATTTGAGTGGACAAAAGTTCATTAAAAATGCCAAAAATTGTTCATTTTGCCCAGTTTTTGGAAAATCTGAAGCTTGCGGTCAAACAGTGTTACCAGACAGGTCAATTTTAGTATGACAAAAATTGGTGGAAAACGCCAAAATTCAAAAAATCAAATGCGACATTTTGAGAAATTTTCAAACAATGTGATTTGCTGTCCAAGGATTTTTGCGTCTTCGTCCTTGGATATCTATACAAGGTTACTTTCCAAGCTTTGTTTCCAAGGCCGTCATGCTGATCCTTTCTCTTTCAAAACCCAGACATGAACTATAGAATGTCTGGAAAAGTTTTCCCTATGTAACGTTGTTATGTTGTACCTTTTTTTTAGGATTCCCTTCAATCTCATCGAAGTCAAGAACATGAAGTTCAACATGCAGCTCAGTTGTCTGAAGACGAATTGGCCAAACAGTTGCCTAATTTGATCTCCAAGTTGAATAATGGGAATAACCAAGACAATAATGCTAAAGGTTCAGGATCTTCCAGTTCAGGCGACAGTTCGCAAAAAAGTGGCCAAGGTTCGCCCAAAGCTTCAGGAGAACCCTCAAATTCTCAAGCGGAAAAAGACAAAAAATCCATAACTTCCGAGGTTCGTGATGGCAATTCTGACACAACTTTTAGGCTCAAATTGGGTGGATTTACATCGGGTCGAAGTTCGAGAAAAGGTTCGTTCCACTTTTCAGTTTTCAAAATGATCCATTTCTGGAAATGATCCATTTTTGATCCAGGTTCGTCATGTTCTACACCGGTGGGTTCGAGTCTTCGAACGGAAATGGATTATCCTAGCCCCAACTTCATTCGACCTAATTTGTCTCAATGTCCTGGAGTTTCCGTGGATGAGAATTCCAAATTGACCATTCGGTTGCATTATAATCCAGTAATGGATGAGTGGTTGAGTTTGACTGAAGAGGTGGTTAATCCAAGAGCCAGAGATGATTCGGATGTTATTTTCGATTTGTTGAAAGACGAAGCAACGGATAACAATGATGAATTGATCAAAGTTGCCCAATTTTTCCAGGTATGACAAAGTCCTTTTTTCATTGATCCATTTTTCCAAATGATCCATTTCAGGCTTTGGATAGCGTTGGATTGCGCCAAACTGATCCAAGATTGGCCACCATGATGAAAATATTCAAGCAAATGAAAAAGGATCAGGGTATTGCAAGTATGCACAGCTTAGTCATGGGTCGAGAGGATTTCAAAGCGTAAGAAATATATTCTAATCACACAGTGTTTGAAAATTGCAGAAAAAGTCTCATTTCACAACATTGCGAGCGAATTGAAGCTTGCGGTCAAACAGTGTTACCAGACAGGTCACTTTTAATAGGACAAAAATTGTTGGAAAATGCCAAAATTTCAAAAATTCAAATGCGACACTTTGAGTGATTTTCAAACAATGTGAGATGCTGAAAAACATGTGAGCGCGAGAGGAGGCGAATGTTGATTTATCCCAGTAGTGGTAGACAAAATGTCCTGGCCAAAGCATCCAACAAAAGGCCAAATTTTCCACAATGCTTTCTATTACAGTCTCTTTGTTGAGCTGCAGCAGCCGCCGTTTCTTGTTTCTTTTGTTGTTCTGGAGTGACCAGGGGAACAGTGACATCTTCACCAGCCTTGATGAGTAAAGGTTTGCAGTCCTCACCTACCAGACTGGCCTTCATACACAATTTGGGCTGGCGTAGTTTGGACACATCCACCAAGTGGATTTTTTGTCGGAACCAACTGCTGTTTCGTTTGGAGTGACGTCCAACAGCACAATTTTTGTGGTCACATTTGCCATGCTTGCCGCCATACTTGTGCCTTCCTCGATGGCCATTACTGCCCTGGTCTAAATCTTCGTAGGCCAGTTGGCCTTCGTAAGGTATCATTCTGTCTTGGTCATTTAGCAGTCCTGCTGGGAAACGCACCTAGAAAGCAAAGTTGAAATTTTTGATATTTTCTCTTATCAAAATTAATCTTGCAAAAAAAAAGGGCAAAGCCATGCACACACACTGGGGCAAAAGTCCTTTTTTGGTTCAAAAATCGGACTTCCGATGAGAACTTATCACTAATTTGAATTTTCGCGCTTAAAACGAAGCTTTCAGAAAGTAAAAAATTTGAATTTTTACGCATAAAATCCGGATTTCGACTCCGAAATTGCGCAAAAGTTGAAAAAATGGCAAAAAATTCACATTTTGATCTAAATTCAATTATTGGACAAAAAATTGAGTCTTGCCCCAGTGTGTGTGCGCGCGCGCAATGTTGGCTAGCAAATTGCAATTTTTTTTTCTCTTCCAAGCAGTATTGGAATATTGCCAATATGGAAGTTCTCCATACGGTTGACCTAGTTTTGCAACTCAACTTGTTATTGCTGCAAAAGTCAGGAAAGTTCAGTTCCAAAATTCTGACTGATTGCAAAGTAGTCCAAACATCAAATTGGCGACTCAAGTGCACCACCACCAAGAAGGCCTTGTTAGCCTTTATCTCAAGCAATTTGTATAGAGAACTGTGTAAATAAAGAGTAGAGTAGTGCACCAACATAATACTCGGCTGGACTCTATTTGTTATTAACACAGGTACAAAATGTCTCATTTGAATTTTTGTTTAAATAGGCTGAAAACTGAGAAGATGAGAGCCGTTTGTCAATACCCCATGGTGAAAATCCAGTATCACCACTGTACTTCTACTGCAACTGTAGTAATTTGTTTGCATTTGCAGCAGTGGCAGTAGAATAAGAAAGAGGCGAGGCTGCTGTAAACTTATAAAGTGCATTTCTCACTTTTAATGGTCAGTTTTTGTGATGATGCTGGTGTTCTGTAAATACCCCCCTCATTATAGAGCAAAGCTACTTGGTAATTTGGGGGATCCAAGCGCAGTTCCAAGCTCAAGAAAAACGGTTAGAATAAATGTCAGAATCATGTCTGAAATTATCTATGTCTAAAGGATTTCACAACTGGACAACTCACGAAAAAGTCAAAGATTCCAATTTTTTTTTTGAACAATACCAACTTTTGAATTTTAGAAGTTTGACTTTGGAAAGTTACTTTATTGTGTTCTAAGCAGCAAGTCTGGTTGGTTTTAAGGTTCAGTTATCACATTCTACTAATCTCTTTGTGTCCTGCCCATCAATTTTCGCGGAAATTGCTACCAATGAGCATTTGTAACCTTGTCAGTACAAAATGCTGCTACCACCAGTTTATGGAAGGATTATGGCAGAAAAAAAAGTTGTCATGCCTCCAAGCATCTGCATCATTTTCAAAGAGTTGCAATGAGGAATTTTGTCACAAGCAAACTTCATTTTCTGCTCAAATCAAACATGCCATTTGAATGTTCGTAATTTTTTTTTAGCAAAACTTTTGTTTCTTCATGCCAAAAAGCTGAAGAAAGAATTTGATTGTTTGTAAAGTAGAACTAAGACAATTTAGAAGGTTACAGTTTTACATTGCATGACACAATATCATGTTCAACTATTACATCCTACATCTAGGGTGAAATCTGAGAAAAGTAAATTTTGACACCTGCTTCTTGAATATTTTATAGCCATCATGTTGCATTTAGCCAATCTTTTTTTTTTTTTTTTCAAACGTCTTGCGTAACTACTTTCTTTGATCTTGAGATTTTTATCACATAAAATTCTACTCCCAAAAAAATATGTTGGAAAATTCGGTTTCATCAAGGATCACATTTCAGATGAAGTGAAAAGTTTCAAAATGTCTGCTGCTGCTCTTTGCGGTATTACAAATCAGTTAATCATTAAACATTTTTTTACCAATCGTCATCTGTTATCACTGTTATGCATTCCTTTGCAGGTATTCCATGGCCAAGAAATTTGCTCACTTGACGGCCCAAATGAAGACTGAAAAACGAATTAGTCGGCAATTGGAACAAAGCAATTGTACCGTGGCAGCGACACTGAGCATCACCCATACGACCTCCGCATCCATGGCAGTTACGAGTAGCAGCATTTCCAGCCTCCAAAGGTCCAGTTCTAGTGGGAGCAGTTCAAGTCCTCACCGACTCCAACATTCTTCCTCTTGTCGTCATTACAAAGGAAGTGATCGGGTGGATCACCCTTCCTTGCACTCGGGATCTTCAGGCTCACCGGCAACTAGTCAGAAATATCATCATCACTATCACCATAATCATTTACTTCACCACAGTCCTCACAATTCTAGCCAAGATACCGATGCAGGCAATGACTCTTCGTCTTCCAATTCTAATCAGGTATTTACAAACCTATTTCTACATATGTATTTTTAGTTAGCGAAACGAGTTTTTCATCATCCGACATGATATTTGAAGCCTAGATTTTTTTCGTTACCCAACCGGATTAGCTTGAAAAATAACCGTTTGTCTCTCACTACTATGTACACATAAGTCTGCTGGTGCGTATCAAATGTCTTCTTTTATAAAAGCCTTTTGTCGTTTTCGTCCATACCAGCCTTCGCCTTCTTTTCAAAGATCAGTTTAGTCTGCTCCTGCAGGAGCATTGTCTAGCTAGTACAATTGTTGTACGAGAAAGGGTAGTGGTAGTCAGATCTAGGCTAATGGTAGTCGGCTATTTGCGATATTGGCAAGCTAGTGTGTGTGTCTACTATGCACTCTCTGGATAGTGGGGTGGCTACCTCTATGCAGAAAGGCCAATGCATCACCCTTTATCTTTAGAGCAACTGCTCTTTATTTCCAGTCTACTCGTGTAACATATTGCAACATCTTTCGCCCAATCTTAGATCTCGAGCTGTTATTTACACTATTTCTTTTCTGTCGAGTTTTGGGTGGCATTGATACTTGTGCCATGGAATGTGATGTTGTTGTGCATTACATGTCTTTTGTTTGAGATTTTGTGCTGGGTCCAATTAGATGCGGTGTATGGGCTAATCGGGCTTTAAACGCGGATCGACGATGACGACGACCTTCAGCGGCTTTACACAAAATGGCTATCAATCGCCCACATTTGTCTGTTTGCTTGATATACATTTTCACACAATTGAAGCATCATCATTGATCACGCCCACCCTTCCTCGACTAATGGATTTCAAAAAGTACAAAAAACCTCGCAATAATGCTTGGATTGGAACCCATGATTCCTTGTTCTTCTTTTAGAAGAAAGAGATGAAAAGGCGTGGTATTCAACATTTTTTGGCACCTTTTGAATGGGCATTAAAAAAATGCAACCTTTTTTTTTTTTTGCAAAACTCGTTCTGATTTAGTATTGTAGTAGGGCTTCTTTTGAAGTGTCTGCATTTTTTAGGATTTTTTATGCATACCCTTTTTTTTGTAGTACCGTGGTGATTTTTCTAGCGATTTGTAATTCGTTTAACACGAACGAATTTGCATTTGCAGTATTTCAGGCTTATTTTATTTTTTATTTTTTTAAATTTGTGCTAATGTTCTATTCTATTTCTTTTGTGATCCAGGCTGAAGTCACCGTTGGCGGTCTCCAGTCCTTTCCCCTTGACGAATCCTCAGTATACAACTATCACAGCAGCAGTAGTCATGGCCACCATCACCACCAACCGCCGCAGCATAATCACAGTAATGGCCAGCCTCAGCAACAGTCATCGAGTGGAGGAGCCTCTCCATCCCCTGTCTCCTCGGCGACGGCCGCAGCTTCAGTAGCTAATCACAAAGCATCGGGCATGGCAGTTCAACCGGAAGCCTCGAAAGAATCCCTGTCCAACGTTAGCAGTCCCTCGCGAAGCCATAGAAGAATGGCCTCAGCACCGCACGTTCCTAAGCGTACAGTCTCCAAACTGACCTCCATGGAGAATAATGTCAACCTGAACAATAATTCTACCAATGTCAAGCAGCACCAAAGTCCTAGCCGCAGAGTTACTCCAGTGACCTCGCAAGGTACGTAAAAATCAGCGATGAAGCAGGAGGAAAATAATGCGCGCGCAGTAATTACCCTAAAAAAAGCATTTGCGGCTAAAGTGATTAGATTGGGAGAACATGAGAAGGGAGGGGAGGATGCTGAACTAAAATTACGCTAATGGCACACGGAAACTTGTAAAAACAACTGAAAGATGGAACGAAGAAGAACATTATACAGCACAGTCTTCTATTGATTCTAAGTGAAGTGTCTCTAAAGAATTTTAACTTTCCTTTCTCAGGATCCGGAGCTTATTACTTGCCCGACGTAGACATGCGGTTAACCAAATTACCCCTACAATACCGCTCGGTTGTCCCCAGCACTACGTCTCCCTTACCGGTGATGACCAACGATGGGATGTCCAACATGTACACCGTCAACGAAGTCATACGCAAAAGACACTACCGGACGGGCTTGAACATCTTCAATAAGAAACCAGACAAGGGCATCATTTACCTGATTCAGCGCGGCTTCCTGGAAAACTCCCCGGGCGCAGTGGCCCGCTTCTTGATCACACGCAAAGGCTTGTCTAAACAGATGATTGGGGAGTACTTGGGGAGCATCAACAATCCTTTTAATATGGCTGTCCTCACTTGTTTTGCTCAAGAGATGGATTTCAGTGGGATGCATTTGGACACAGCTTTAAGAAAATTTCAAACTTATTTTCGAATGCCTGGAGAAGCGCAGAAAATTGAGCGGCTAGTCGAGGTCTTTTCCGGTCGCTATTGCCAATGTAACCGTGAAATGGTCGCCTTGTTGCATTCTTCCGATACTGTTTTCATCTTAGCCTTTGCCATCATTTTGCTCAACACCGATCTTCACACACCAAATATCAAGGTAATTCATTCATTTCACCAGTATTTTACTTTGGTAAACTAACTTTAAAAAATCATTTGAAATTTCAGCCTGAGAAACGAATGAAATTAGAAGATTTCATTCGCAATTTGCGTGCAATTGATGACGGACATGACCTGGACAGCGAGATGTTGACCGGCATTTATGAGCGGATTCGCAACCAAGAATTTCGTCCCGGTTCTGATCATGTCACCCAAGTCATGAAAGTCCAACAAACGATCGTGGCTAAATGTCCAAACCTCAGCGTTCCTCATCGTAGATTAGTTTGCTATTGTCGCCTCTATGAGGTGCCGGACAGACTCAAAAGAGAGAGACCAGGTGAACCTTCTTTCTTGATTTTTGACCTTTTGTTTTGTAATTCTTATTACACTTTGTACAATTTGCACATGACAATTGACATTTGGCAAATGATGCTATTCAGCATAAATGCAAATAACCCTGAACATTTTCCTGTACATGTCAATGAGTTGTCATCAACTGTTTCCTCTCTTGAACATCACCTGATGCTGATATTTGTTTTGCCTTGTTGCAGGTCTACATCAAAGAGAAGTCTTTCTATTCAATGATCTTTTAGTCATTACTAAAATCCATTCCCGCAAGAAGAACAGTGTGACTTACACTTTCCGTCAAAGTTACTTACTAGCTGGAATGGTTGTGACACTATTTGAAACTCCTTTTTATCCTTATGGTATCCAAATGGCTCAAAAATGGGATCGGAAAATCATCTTAACTTTAAATGCCAGAAATGAACATGATCGATCCAAATTTGTGGAAGACCTCAAAGAATCCATTGCGGAAATGGATGAGATGGAAACATTAAGGTTGGAATCTGAATTGGAGAAACAAAGGTTGTCGATGGCTGATAACCGGGATTCGGGTATCAATGAAGAATCAACGACAACAGCCAGTTCGGATATTGTGATGAGGTCAGCCTCTGGAGCCACAAATAATTCAGGAGGCAATGGTACTGTGGTCATGCGGAAATCAGCCATCAATAATTCCCTTCTGGATCTAACTGACGCTTCCGAAAAAATAGCCAGAAGAGGGTCAGTAGGCTCTTTGGATTCTGGCATGTCTATTTCCTTCCAGTCCAATTCGATTTTCAATAATCATCAATGCAGCAGTCAAAATTATCATCACCGGAGTCCTCGAGTCAATGGAGAGTCAAGAGGACCTAAACATAATCATTGAATTCCTTTCTTTTTCCTACACACACCAATGAACTAGTTAGTTGGAGAAATCAAAAGAAGAAAATATTTTATCCTGTTTGCTCGCTAGTCAAATAAAAAAGAATTTTTCCTCTGATATTTCTTTGGTTTTCGAGTCCTTGAAGATTCAATATTTGCAATGTCGTCTCAACCTTGTCCTGTCTGGAAACTTCCAAGGCCTTGACATATTCCAGACTTTTCTTTTTCTCCTAGAAAGTCGAGAAAGTAGCAAAAAAGACCGAAGGATTTGCATCTAGAAAACTCGTCGTCCTTCGGCTTATGAAATGACAGTTCTAGGTGTTTCCAGATTCTTCTGAGTCTGACCGAAACATATTTTTCTCGAAAATGCCATAATAATCCAAAATTGTTCTAGAAAAGTCCAGAATGATCACTCTGCTGACCGACTGTTCTAGAAGGCGGCGGCGCATGGAAACACAGAAATTTCGAGTCGTTTCGAGTCGTTTCGTGACGTTTCTCTGCAGTTTACTATAAAACCCGAGGATTTTGGGACATGAAATCAGAACCAAATCTGAAAAGCAAGTGAACACATCTAAAGCTAAACAAGAAAAACTAACAAAAAGCAAACATGGTTGCCACCAAGAACGTCGCTATTGGAATCGATCTGGGAACCACCTACAGTTGTGTCGGAGTTTTCCAACATGGCAAAGTGGAAGTCCTGGCAAACGACCAAGGTAATCGCACTACCCCATCATATGTGGCCTTTACCGACACCGAGCGTTTGATCGGCGATGCCGCCAAGAACCAAGTAGCTATGAATCCGGTCAACACGGTATTCGATGCCAAGAGATTGATTGGAAGAAAATTTGAGGACGAAACCGTTCAACGTGACATGAAATTGTGGCCTTTCAAGGTTGTCAAGGACTCCTCAGGAAAACCCAAATTGGAAGTTGAGTTCAAATGCGAAACCAAGAACTTTACCCCCGAGGAAATCTCTTCAATGGTCTTGACCAAAATGAAGGAAACTGCAGAAGCTCACCTTGGACATACTGTCCGTGATGCTGTCGTCACTGTTCCCGCCTACTTCAACGATGCCCAAAGACAAGCCACCAAGGACGCCGGTGTCATTGCCGGTCTCAATGTCCTTAGGATCATCAACGAACCTACCGCTGCTGCCATCGCCTATGGCTTGGACAAGAAGAAGGGTCAGAAAGAGAGCAATGTTCTGATCTTTGATCTCGGAGGAGGCACATTTGATGTTTCCATCCTAAGCATTGACGAGGGAATCTTCGAGGTCAAGTCTACAGCAGGTGACACACATTTGGGAGGCGAAGATTTTGACAACCGACTGGTTGACCACTTCATGAAGGAGTTTAATAGAAAACACAAGAAGGACATGAGCCAAAACAAGAGGGCTTTGAGAAGACTGAGGACAGCTTGCGAAAGAGCCAAGAGAACTCTATCTGCATCCGCTCAAGCCAGCATTGAGATCGATTCTTTGTTTGAAGGCATCGATTTCTACACTTCTATTTCACGCGCAAGATTCGAAGAACTTTGCGCTGATTTGTTCAGAGGAACTTTGGAACCCGTGGAAAAAGCCTTGAGAGATGCAAAAATGGACAAGTCCTCAATCCATGACATCGTTTTGGTTGGCGGAAGTACTAGAATTCCCAAGGTCCAGAAGCTTTTGAGCGACTTTTTCAATGGCAAAGATCTCAACAAATCCATCAACCCAGATGAAGCTGTAGCTTATGGAGCCGCTGTTCAAGCTGCCATTCTTACTGGTGAGACTCATGAGACCGTCTCTGACTTACTTCTGCTGGATGTAGCCCCGCTCAGCATGGGAATTGAAACGGCTGGAGGAGTCATGACCACTCTTATCAAGAGGAACACTACCATTCCCACCAAGCAGACGCAGACCTTTACCACCTTTTCGGACAACCAACCCGCTGTTACCATTCAAGTCTATGAGGGTGAGAGAGCCATGACCAAAGACAACCATTCATTGGGCAAGTTTGACCTGACAGGTATTCCTCCAGCACCAAGAGGTGTACCCCAGATTGAAGTGACTTTTGACATTGATGCCAATGGTATCCTGAACGTTTCTGCCGCTGACAAGTCTTCTGGCAAGCAGGAAAAAATAACCATCACCAATGACAAAGGTCGTCTCAGCGCTGATGAAATTGAAAAGATGGTTGCCGATGCTGAAAAGTTCAAGGAAGATGATGACAAACAAAAGGAACGCATCGCAGCCAAAAATGGTCTCGAATCCTATTGCTTCAATATGAAATCAACTCTAGATGACAAGAACATCAGTGAGAAAATTCCTCAAGACGACAAGAACAAGATTTCTGAGACTTGCAATGAGGCACTCAACTGGCTAGACAACAATCAAACGGCTGAAGTTGATGAGTTCAAGGACAAGCAAAAAGAAGTGGAAAGCGTTTGCAATCCCATCATCACCAAATTGTACCAACAAGCCGGAGGCAATCCTGGAGCTGCTCCCGGAGCTAGCTGCGGAGCCCAAAGTGGCCCAGGATTTGGTGGACACAACGGACCTACTGTCGAAGAAGTGGATTAACTTCCCTCGTCTAATCTTAAGAAATTGTCTCTGATGTTTGTCAAATAATGTAATCTTTAAAGTATGTTCTCCATATTGTATTTAGAAATAAAAAATAATTAGAATCTTGACAACTTGTAATTTATGTCTTAAATAGCGTTTCATTTTTGAATTCTTACTTTTCAAAGCATTGACTTCGTTTGAATTTTTAAGAGATTTGTGCGATCGAAGAGAAAACTCGTCAATTTGAATTGGTTAAAAATCAATATGAACTTGATTTAAAGTTGGTAAAACGAATGTCAGAGAAAAATCTCGTCAAATAACAAATGGTCAAAACAAACGAAGAAAAAATTTGCATACGTGACGTGAACACCCAAATCAAGAAAAATCTTCACCATCCGTGAACAAAAAGCAAAAATGAGGACCAATCCAGTGTTGTCCTCCTGTAAAATTGACTGTGTCAACGTATTTAGAGACCGAAAACATCGTATATGTCAGAACCGTCAGAAGTCAGAACTGGATCGATCGTCTCCGTCTGTCGTCGTCGTTCAGTGACACGAATCAAGATGAGCATCAGTGGCCATTCCCCAGTCAGTCCTTGACGAAGTATTTCGTGGAAAGTGTTCATTGCACGTTGTTGTTAAGCCAGAGACCACTAATGGCATGGTTCCGGGTGGCTTGCACTTCTCACTGGCCTGCACTACAACAACAAAGCTTTGATTCACTCGACATGATTACTTCGGGTACTTTCTTGCTGGTTTGAACCATAAAATAATGGTAACTTAAGTTAAAAAATGCATTTTTTCATATTCATGTGGCTAAAGCGAGTGCATTCTTATTCTGAAACATGTTAATTTTTTCAGGATTTCAATTATGTATCGTCTTGTGCGTGTGGTTCGTGTGGATGCTAAGTACATTCCTGACAAGTACCTTACCCGACTCCTGTGGCTTTCGACAAATCATCATCGCTGATGTCAGTAACCCTTTGAAGTGACAGGTCAAAAACGAAATCGTATCCGCGGGTGCACTCCAGGCTTAAAAACCTTTCGGATGAATTCCGAACTCGAATTCTTTCATGACGACGTGGAAAGCGATATTATTTTCGTGAAATCCTTGTCGTTGGTAAGTTATTTTGTACGGAACTTCGATGTCAGCAGTCAGAAAATGACTCAATATTTTTTCAGGAGTGATGAACCATCATCTACTGTAACCCGCGATTGGATTGAAGTCGTAAGAAGGCGTGAAGATATTGGCCAACGAAGACATCAACGGCTTGAAAGTCGAAGATCGAAGATTGCTCACCGAATGCTTCAACGACGCGACATATTGTTTTTTTTTTTCTAATATTTTTTTATGTATGATCTTGTAAAAACTTTGATGTCAATTGTCAGAAAATGACTAAATATTTTTTCAGGAATGATGAACCATCTACCGTAAGCCGCGATTGGATTGAAGTCGCAAGAAGGCGTGAAGATATTGGCCAACGAAGACAACGGCTTCAAGATTTAAGATTGCTCACCGAATGCTTCAACGACACGACATATTGTATTTTTTTTATGTGATGTTCCTTAAGAAGTTGAAAATAAGAAGTCTGGGTAGAGTGGGGCCGGGACAGGGGTAAGGGGTTCTTGGTCTTGAACTTGAACTGGTACTCCTGCAAAACACTTCAAGATAGGATAATGGTTGATCGTGTGCAAAAGTCTTGGTCAAGAGTAAGGCGAATAAGGATTAAGGATAGCATCGCGATATTGAAGAAGCGCAGCGCAAGCGTCATTTTTTACTGTCTGAGTACTTATAACAGTTTTGCCATTCGTCCAAAAGTTGTTCAAATTTTGATTAAATCTTTGGCAACTTTTTTCCTGCTTTTAAAAAACATAACTAAACTTTTAAGTTAAAACTGATCTTGTATTCCGAGTTCTTGTCTTTGATTACTTGCGGGATAGCAACGTCCCGGAGCTACGGCCGAGGGCTAGGTCATGCGTCAGGCTTAAGCCGAGTACAGCTGGTTCCGTTGCTCTGCACCCCGGGGTGATCATTGACTTGGCTTGGACATGATCTTAGTCTCATCAATTAAAAGAAGTGCGAATGAACTAGATGAATTAGATGATTGGCAAAATTGCTGAGATCGAAGGACTTGAACTGGTACTCCTGCAAAGTTAGGACACGTTGATCGAGTGCAAGTTAAACCTACAAGCCTTAAAAGCTGATGTACTACACTTGATCTTGCGGGACCACGGGCTACGGGTCGTCCTCGGACATTATACCTACGCTTTGTGACCTGTAGGTGATGGCACAGGTACTCTTGACATGGTTTCTTCACCTGATTAAGCACTTTGTTGCATAGTATTGTATGTACAAAGTACATAGCTTACTTTTCATGGGTTTGCGTCTTGATCATCAAAGTGATATTTAACGAAACATTCACAATCTTGCGAAGAAGTGGTCTTTTATTCGTTTTCATAAAAAAGTAATTTTTGTACACTCACAAAGTCAAACAAAGGAACTGATTGGTTTTAATTGTCCATTTTGAACTCATGCTTCAATTGCTTCACGGAGTGATTGAAGTATCTTCGATTGACGGAAGATATCCACAACATCTTCAATTGGATCGACTGTAGATGAGCTGGCAAGGGTGGGGACAGTTTGCATGGTGGTCATTTCTTCGACCTCACTTCCTTCATATTCCTTTTGGTATTTCTCATACGCTTTCGTGAATCTGTCCTTTTCTTTAATGTTTTCGTTCACTTCGGCATTAATTTTGGGCAATGCGGAAGTGAAGAAAATTAATAAGGACAAGGTGAGTAGGATTAAAGCCAATATGGCTAAAATTGCCTTGTTTCTTAAACACATCTTGTCAAAGATACTCTAAATCTGGAGAATTGGCGGTTTTACTTGAAGAAGACTGATGTTGAACGACTGATGTCGAATTAGGAGTACCGAAGTCCGCCGATCCTGAAGAACCAACACTGTATGTAGTCACAGCTGAACTGTGTTGAAGAATTGAAAGATGTTCAGCGGTGTAGCGGAGGACTAAATAGAACATACGTACAATGCGCTGTCCGCGCTTCCTCCAGCGGTGTCTATTTGATGAAGTCGTAAAAGATATTGAAGCTTTAGACAAAGACAACTCAAAATGTGAAATTAGATACTATAGCGACTACACTAGACTCAAGATAAGATTTGTAGTCAAAATTATTTTTCGACGAATATGACACCTTGTATCTAATTTTGCTATTTTTGTTGGAAAACTAGTTTGTTAGATTTATGGGTGACTTCCGAAATCCATCATTCTAACGACGGTCAAAAGTGCTAATTGTAAGTTCGATGATTTTCGTCTCAATTTAGTCAAAAAAACTAAAGCGTCCTTTCTAAAAATTTTTTGGTGGTCGAAGCAAAATTGTAAGTTCGGAGAGCACTTTTTTTTATTTCAAAAGTTTTCTCCCATCATTAGAACAATTAACGAGGACCAGCCAGTGAAGGGTCGGCAACCTTGACCCTGGCCCGTTCGGTCATTATATTGCTCCCAAACGTATCCTGTTTCTAAATACTGCTTGACCACGTTATCAATTAGTGCTTTCTTGAGCTTTTCATACGTAGCTTTAGCTTCATTTTTGTAAGGTCCGTCTTTTAGGCTATAATTATGCAATGCTCTGACAGTTAAAAAGTTGATGTTGATCCAGATTGGGCCTCGCCAATAAGGAGCATCATGTTCGGTATTTTTCTTCATATAAATGCTGGCTGATTTGGACAATGACCTGAGTCCATAAGGTGTCCATAATTTACTGGGATTTTTGAGATCTTGCAGAATTTTGCCTAACTTAGGCGAATTGGCATCAATAATTTCCAAGACCAATGGAAATAACGAAATGTAACCCACTTGGTTGACAAATTGATACTTTGGGTCTTCATGAACTACTCTCCGCTTTTGACCAGGTACTTGTCCTGGCTGCGGTCTAGGTTTTTGTAAAACTACATCTTCTGAGTGTAAGCCGTAATCTAAATAGGCTCCGTGATCTTCCGACCAGTGTAATTCATCTAACAATTGATTGTTCATCAAATAGTTTGCACTGGTTTCGTACTTGGAAGCGTCTTTGCCAATGATACTTCCAATATCTGTCATTAATTTAGAGGCTAGTGCCATCCAACATCTCAAATCCACATGCCTTTCCAGATCAGTCGGATGTGAAGCTCTAGGAAAATCGTCTAGACCAGATGTCAAAGTTTTGGGATTTAGTTCAAAAATTGCCGAAGCGTTCCGTCCTCTCCATCTAAAGCTGCCAGGCGTTAAGCCTTTTTGCGTCTCGTTGAACCAATTGTACCAAACTTCCAGTCTTGGCCAAATCCTGCTTAAGTAAGCCTCAAACCATTTTGGTACGTGATTTTTGTAATCTTGGACCATTGAATTCAATGTTAGAAGTAGAGTAGGAGGATTGGCATTGGTGTTCTTTTGTACTACGAATTCCGAAGGAACTTTTGCTCGAGCTTCTAAGCCTAAGATTTGCTCTCTTGGTATCCAACCTTCGACATTCATAAGGTCTAACCAATGAGCGATGATGTCAGCACTTAGTTCTTTGTTCCATTTAGAAATCAAAAGATTGTGAAATCCTTCATCCCATAAAAATCCTCGAGGGAAAAAACTTCTCGAAGGAACGGCTGAATACAAGGGTCCGTTCCAGTAGGGTACGGGTACTGAAGTGTACTGAGACTGCACTAAGGAGTGTCCGTAAAAGTATCCAATTCCGCCAATCATGTTGCTCATTGCAGCTTGAGCAAATTTGATGTAAGTGCCGTTGAAGCCCCTCTTTTCTAATCCAAAGGTTTCTTCAAATCTTTCGTTAAATTGGGTTTGCTTGGCATTCAAGGCATCAGTGTAAGTTTGAACTTTCAATTCTGGAGCATCTGACGCTGCGGGTTTTAAAGTAACATCGATCTCGAAAGGTACTTGAACGTTAATTTGATAAACAATTAGATTTGGACTTTCACTTCTCATATGTTGGCTGTCAAGACCAATGTTTCTACTTTTACCGTCATTGAACAGTCGAAGTCTTTGCATCACATTGTCAGTGAATTTCTGCGGTCCAGCACTATCAATCAGAGAATAGTAACTCTGTTTGACATGTGCATTTTCAGTATGAAAATAAAGCTGAAAATCGCCAAGTTCGAGGGTTTTGCCAACAATGCCAACCACTTGTCCATTTTCAGACAAAATGGGTTTCAACTTGTACCCAATTGCATTCTCGTCCATTCCCGCATAAAGAAACAAAGAAACTTCTTTGGCTTTTCCGCGTCCTTGTTCAACTTGAATTCGACTTGTCCATGACATATCGGAAGACTTGACGAAAGAAGTTTTCAACCGAAGACCACGATCTTGTATTTCTTGTAGTCCAAATGATTCTCCGTCGTGTTGAAGCCAACCAAAGGACTTTAAATTGTCTCCTTGTTCACACCAGTGCCTCAAGCCTAAATTGTCTTGTTTGATTTGGTCCGGGATCATCCACATGATGCCAAAAAGTAAATTTCCAGGCGATCTTGTTTTCATTCCGAAATAAACTCCTGGTCTGTATGATCCCCAGTAACGATTCGGTACACTTAATCCGGACTTTTCAACTGCACTGGCCAGCTTGAGTGGCGTCCGGACCAAAGTCTCTAGATATCCTTGGTAAGAATAATATGCCACTATGACAACTACGCTTAGACATACGAAACATTTTAGCCAAAAGATTAAGCCACTACTTTGCTTCTTCGATGATTTCTTGTGGAGTCCTCTTGGATCACGATCATTTGCTTTGGTTTCACTAGAATTTGACGGAATTCTGTGACGAACCATTGTTAATTACGCAGTTTTTCTTCAATTTCCCTAAAGTCTGAAATAATTATGTCATGTTTTGATATTTTTCTCCGGTGACAACACATCAAATGATTACAGAGCATTCCACAAAACCAAGCAATAAATTTGGCTTTTTTGGGAAATTTTTGTGCATTAAAATGTTTTGGTTAAATAACGCTGGACAAATGCATCGAAAGAAGAATCGTAAAAGGCAGGATTTTTTAAAGGGACAAAAAATTAATCTGATCGTCTGAATTGCACAAGAGGAAAGATTCTACGTCGCAACTAAATCGCAATGGCAGAAGAAAATCCAAATGTTATGCTACGAAATGGTGTCAAAGTTCCTCTCTTGGGTTTAGGTAAGTTACAATTTCTTTGTTAAAATTGCATCCAATAATTTTAATTGGGCAGGTACAACACATTCTGGTGGTTACATCCATGACACTGTAGTCTACGCTCTGAAAGGTAATTTTCTCGATTTTCAAGATGATTTTGATAATTGGCATTTCAAAATTAGATTGTGGATATCGACATTTGGATACTGCCAAAAGGTATGGAGTTGAAAGGTACCTTGCTCAAGCTATCAGCGACAGTGGCATTGACAGATCAGAAGTATTCTTATCGACAAAGCTTTGGCCTACAGACTATGGTCAAGATAAAACTGCCAAAGCGGCTCAAAAAGCAATGGAAAGACTGAACACAGATTACTTAGATTTATACATGATGCATTTTCCTACTTGTCCTTCAAATGTGGAGAATCCTAACCGAGTATTAATTGAAACTTGGCGTCAACTTGAACTACTTTTAGATAAAGAACAAATCAGGGCAATTGGAGTGTCCAATTTTGACATTGAAGATTTAGAAATTTTGATGGATTCCATGGAGACAAGTATGAATCCATTAGTTAATCAGTGTGAGTTTCATCCGTACAATCATCCCAAATCTCTTTTACGATTCTGCCAAGATGCTCAAATTCAGTTCGAAGGATATTGTCCTTTAGCCAAAGGCAAGATACTGAATGAACCTCCAGTTGTCAGAGTAGCTAAGAAGTTACAAAAATCACCTGCTCAAGTATTAATCAAATGGTCTATCCAACATGACGTTTTGACCATACCCAAATCTACCAAAAAACACAGAGTCTTGGAAAACTTTCAAGCTTTGGACTTTGAAATTCCTGACAAAGAAATGAATCTCTTGGACAATTTGAATCAACAAATGCGCATAATAGACTTGAGCGATTTGCAACTTAGACTTGATCAAGACTTACCTGATGGCTACAAAATGAAGAAATTCCCATGTATTTTACCTGATTTTATTGCATGATGACCTTTTTTTGACTTTTATAACAGACATAAAATGCTTTTTGAAAATTGAAATGCATGAATTACAGTTTACACGAACAATGAAAGGTTTTGTTGTTTCCTTGAAATTCTTGCGTTAAACATAGACTGTCGAAACTCGAAATCAAAACAAAAGAATATTTCGTTTTGAACGTCAAGCTACGATATCTTCGGT
This sequence comes from Oithona nana, assembly GCA_900157175.1. Classification (NCBI taxonomy): domain Eukaryota; kingdom Metazoa; phylum Arthropoda; class Copepoda; order Cyclopoida; family Oithonidae; genus Oithona; species Oithona nana. Next base: position 411,916 of record LT727935.1, read on the forward strand.
ATGACTCATTGACCAATAAATTACTAAAAGTATTGCGAGACAATCATGTCCGCCACAACGGGAAATACTGCATTTCATCATGAAGCTGGCACTGCCATCCAATGCCTAAGCGTAAGCATTTTCTACTTCTAATGACTTTCACACTGATGAATTGAATTTTGACAGCTTCCAATTACCTTAACGAAAGAACCGGAGATTGATGCTTCAGGCCAAGAAGTGCTTAAATGTGGCTTTAAAATTGGCGGAGGCATAGACCAAGATTACCAAAAAAGTCCCCAAGGCTACACTGATAATGTAAGAAATCCAAATACTTTTTATGAAGAAACTTGGCTTATGAGCTTCAAATTACAGGGCATTTATGTGACGGAAATCACTGAAAACAGCGCAGCTAGTAAGTCTGGATTACATGTTCATGATAAGATCCTCCAATGCAATGGCTACGATTTCACCATGGTGACGCATAAAAAAGCTGTCAGTTATATCAAAAAGCATACCAACCTCAATATGCTGGTGGCTCGCAAAGGAGTGACCCACAACTAAATGCCAAACTTTTGTCAATGTCCAAAAAGTCTTCCAAAGGCAACACTTTTTTACATAGAGATGAATACCTAGTTTTTATTTTTAACTGTACAGAATTACTATACCAAAAGAAAAAATAGATGCAGTTTTTTAATCACGAAAATGATTGAAGATTCCTTTGCAAACAAGAATAAGTAAGTGGAGTAAAGTGATCAAAGAACATCCCGTCAATTGAGTCAAGATGCCAAAAGTGCCTCCCAAGGCTGCAATACAGTCGTAGATGCTCATTCGTGCATCTAGGATCTGCGAGGGTACTTTGGGCGATACATACTCCAAATGTACTATGATCAAGTCGGCAAACCTCTCCACGGCAACATCTTTTACACCAAAACCAACACCAAAGGATTTTGTGTAGTTATACCAAGTATGATCAAAGTAGGTGTCATTTTCAAGCAAGTAATTACATATTCCAGTGTTGCCATGGCACTCATTATGAAAAATGTTAAAATAATCGGTAGGGTGGTAATATGTATTGGAACTTTGATCAGTATTAACCAGTTTTTTGTCCTCTTTGATTTCTTTGTGATACACTGTGTACTCGCAAATGGGCAAACATTCTGGACAGTCATTTTCAATGTTATGCGCTAAAACATCAATGGAATTATGAAAGCAAGTGCGTCCAAAAATGTCGCATTCTGGCGTATTTTCTAAGGCAGGGTAAGGATATTCCCAAGGAATACACTTGCATTTTTCCATTGATATTTTGACCTTACATTCATATCTGCAATCTGCACCATTGTAAACTTTCATAAAGGAATTTTCCGGCAATTCATGTGGTAATCTACATCCTCTGATTTCCAAAGGTAAATCCTTGAATCTTTCTGTAATATTTTGTGAAATTGGTTGAATACTTATAGTGTATTCATGGCCCGCAATGAGTTTAATCGAGCTTTCTTTTTTCTCTTGGTGGGCTCCATGCAAGATGTTGGCTAATTCTCTCGGATGATGCAATTGCAATTGAATTTTGCCTAAATCAATCCAGTGATCATTGGTGTAATCATTCTTGTTAGGCTTGGTTCGTAAACCTAACGGTGATGTTTGTCGTTTGGATTGCGTATCAATGACAAGAGTTGCTTGACCCCAAAATGTCCCACCCGTCACTTTCTTCATTTTACCTCCATTTACATTCTGATCAAAGACATCAATAAAATCCGGATTCAACTGAACAATGTCATCCAAGTTTTGATTTTGAGTCATGCAGAGTCCCACGTCTGTGGGACTAGCATAAAAGTCTCCACAATATCGGCCAATTTCTGAACTGATCCATCTCTGATCTCTCCTGTTCTTGCAAAATATCACAAAAGGATTTGGACTTGTAGGATTCATAAAATCTTTGAAATCGACATCGTTACCAAACACTTTTTGTATCATTTTCTTTTCAGTGCCTTTTAGGTCTCCCATGTACATTTTTCCTTGAGGCAAAGCAAGTTTCATTAGAGTCATGAATTCTATTTTGGGAAACTGTTTTAGAATGAAATTTTTGTGCCAAAGACAATATGAGTGACAAGGATGATTTTGCGTGAGGTTTTCTAAACAGGGCGAAGCTTGATCAAAAGGTGGTCTGTAAACAATTTCCTGTTCAGAATCTTGTTCATGATGATCATCATTGTCTGAGTTACCATAATACTGATTTGCCATGGCAAGAAAACACTGCTTATGATCATCTTGTAATCCTCCTAAATATGGCTTTTTCATTTCGAATGTAAACAGTTCATTGACAAGTTGTCCAAAATCATTCATTGTATACAAATGTCCCAATGTAATCAAACTCATGTTTGATTCCGATGCAGTTTCTGAGTGATGATATTGGAACCGATTGAAAAAGGCATCAAAATCACTTTGGTTAAAAACTTCTTGTAGGATACGTTCATGAGACAAAGCATGGACGTAAAAGGTGCCTAAATCTGATGGACAAAAATTCGCTTTGTCCTCGATGAAAAACTTTTGCAATGCGGCTAAATAAAGCAAATTTTGATATTCTGAATGTGAAATTACTTCTTGATAAAATCCACTTTCATTTTGGAATTGATGAATTTTCTGCAACTGCAAAGGAGGCATTGAACATCCTTGATTTTCAATGTCATTGTAAACATCTTGCAAAATGTCTTCAACTGTAAGATTATGTAATTGGCTGTATTGCTTGATTACATTGATATCTTTACAATAAAATTCAACATGATTTCCCTCGCATTTTGATTCATAAGAATAGCTGAAATCGTGATAACTCACATCATAATTGCTTAATGCCACTTTTTGTATCATAGTTTTCCTTAATCGGCCGAATTTCGACGGATTTGTGATGGCATTACCGAATCTTTCAGCAACGGCGTATTTTGAGTTTCCTCGATGGCACAATGTAACTGCGGGTACATCCACCTGTCCTAGAGGAACATATGCTACATTCGATACAACGGCATTGTATTGCCATGATTGTATTTGGTTTTTGATCACGTAAGATACGATCAAAGTCCCAATGATGCAGATTGCAATCCAAAATATTTTTTCAATTCTATGAAAAGCATCAATTGAAAATCGTAAGGTGCAAACTACCGTTCCTTTCAAATGCGTGTGAATGCTTTCACTTAAAGCTTCCATGGTGTACTACCTCAACTCAAGGATTGGGGCCTAAAACATTATTTGAACATTGTCAGTCGAACCTATGGCAAACGCCTTCAAAGTAAACAATATTTCATTTTCTAGTTTTCGGACAGTGACAGCGGCAGGCGTTATCCAATTTCCAGTTCTTTTTATTGGTGCATGCCTCTTCTTTGGGTGCATGTATAAAAGTTAGATGCAAAGTTGGATTTTTGTACAGTTCACGACAATATGTCAAACAAGTCTGCAATAAGTCTCCTTTTGATCTTTGCACTCTTGTAAGTCTACTATTAATTTTTAGTTCCAAAAAAGACAATCTTTATAAAAGATTTCGTTTTCAGCTGCGGTTTGGAAGCTCGAGGAGGTAGAGGAGGAGGTAGAAATCGACGGGGACGCCATCATGACAATCCCATCAAGCACTTGTTGTACCCAAGATTTAACAGATACGACAAGAGTTTGAAACCAACAACTGACAATGCTGATCAACAATTGGACGTCACTGTCAACATGTTTGTTAGGGAATTGGGACCATTGAACTTAGATGAACTTGTAAGTTTTGTATCTTTTGATGGATTTCCAGATAATGTAGTATTGTATTTGTTCAGTCCTATAGGGTTCAAGTGACATTCCGCCAAGAATACCATGATAATCGGTTGGCCTGGAGTTCCAACAACGCTGAGGAACACTTGACACTTGCCGGAGAGGAGGCCGAATCCGTTTGGATGCCTGACACCTTTGTCCGTAATGAAAGGAACGTTATTTTCCACGACGCCATGGTTCCCAATAAATACGCTAGGATTTTCCCTGATGGAACTGTCCTTTCCAGCCAAAAAGTCACTTTGGATCTTTCTTGTGCCGGGCTCAAAGCCTTGAAACGAGGCAATGGGCCAGTTCAGTGTGACATGGAGATCGCAAGCTGTAAGTACTAAATTCACGCAACCTTTTAAAAACCGACTATATTCGTATCTTTTACATTCAGACGGATGGAAAGCCGAAGAGTTGAATTATAGATGGAAATCAGCAAATCCAGTGCAACGTAGTAGTGACACTACAGCTTTCTTGAACGATGGAGTCAAGTTGGATTCCGTCAGGGAAGAAAGATGTGATGTTGAAACGTCTACAGGAAAGTATTCTTGCATTCGTCTAGTTTTTACCTTTTCAAAATAAAAGAACGCAACCATTTTGCAACCATCAACAAAACCTCTCAATCAAGTGTTAGAGAAAGCAGCGCCTCCTTCGCCGTCATAGTAGTTCAATTCATCAACCAGGTATACTAATGCACTTTAGAAAGTAGTAAAAATCAGTCAGCAACAAAAATTGACTCACAAAATGCCTACGGAAGCAAAAACATCATCTTCAAGACACCGTGTCAAAAGAGGTGAAAGTTCATCATCAAAAAGGCACTTATCATCAGATCGTGAACAGCAGCAGCAAAAATTAGATAATCGAGGTCGTAGAGGATTATCTCCTGAGAAAAAAACTTCATCATCTTCGAGTAGAGGCTTCAAAGATACTCGAAGCACTGCAGAAAAAGAGAAATCTTTCGTAATAAGTAAATCTGCTACTACATCAGTTGATAAAGAGAAATCCTTTGTGATAAGTAAAGGTTTGGCTGAAAAGAACAAATCTTTTGTGATTGTTGATGATCGAAACTCTGATCGTAGATCCAAATCCAGAGATCCAAATGACCTAAGAACTAAACCGGAATCAAGATCTAAAGGATCTAGAGATCAGGAAGAACGCAGATCTAAAACAAAAGATGATGTTGAAAAAAGATCTAAACATAGAGATAGAGGTGAAGGTAGATCGGAAAAGAAACGGGATTCAAAATCAAGAAATCGCGATCGCGATCGTGAAGAAAAATCTCAAATTAATAAGAAATATGAAGATGATCGTAAAACTATCACTAGATACCTAGAAGAAGAAACAGGATCAAAATCAAAGTACAAAGATGAACATAGGTCCAAAAAGGATGATCAGAGACACGCAGAAGGTTCTGATGATCGAAGATCTAAAAATGACGACGATCGTAGATCACATCGTAGAAGCTCTGATGTTTACAAAGAAGAAGAATCTCGCATCAAAAAATCAAAGAAAACTGAAAATGAAATCAAGCATAGAAAAGAAAGCAGTCGTTCAAGACGACACCAGGATCAAGAATTAGAGCCTCCAGAACAAAAGGAAGTTGAAGTTCATCAACCTGAACAAGATCCAACTTTAGCTCCTAATGTAGAACCACCCAAGCCAACATTATCCGCCAAAAGTCCTAAAGAAAATGACGAAGAAGTCATCGAAGAACCCGAAGTTGATTACGACTACGATGACGACTTTGAAGACTACGACGATGACGATTTCGAAGAAGAAAGTGAAGAGGAAACCGAAGATAGCAAAATGGATTCCGGCAGTTACGAAAGAGCGCGTATCCGCAAAGAAATGGTCGAAGTCAAAGCGGCCATGATCCGTGAAAATTCAGCAAAGCAGAACCACGAAGGCGAAAAATCCCAAGATTCTGGTCACGTCAGTAATGATGACCAAAATCAAAATGAAATCAAAAGAAAGCCTTCAGGCAAAGTGACCTTTAATTTCGCCTCGGCCAAGCAAAAACAACGCACACAAAAGGCTGCGGGAAAGGCCAAAAAGCGAGGTGATGAATTACTGACCATGATCAGGTTGGACGTTGCCAAATACGATTTGTTTGACTTGCCACCTATAGCTTATGAAGCTCTCATGGGAAACTCGGATAGAGTGCAAGCCACTTGCCAAACTGGTGAAGATGACTTAGATGAAGAATTACAAACCGAAGCCATTGACAGTCTAGAAAAGTGGACCCAATTCCCACCTCCACCCTTGACCCATCTGGTGGATCCCGAGGACCACGAGACTCTGTGGCAAACCTTGCATGGGGTTGGAGGACAATTTGAGGCTGCCAAATTCAAGGACTACAATCATGAAACGATGAAATCAATGCATTCCGTAAGACTTTCTAAATTTTTGGAGTCTGCTTCGACGGCAATGATGACGCTTTTGGAAGAAGATGCCGACCGAAAATATGGCAATATGGCCAACGCTCAAGATCAAAAGGATGTGGTCTTTTCCGATAAAGTCACGTTGTTGGACACCGACGTGGTTAAATGTTTGCAAGGCAAGGCTGTGAAGGCCATGGCCTTTGCTTTAGATCAGCCTTCATTACTATTAGTAGGACACGGACCTTCAAGTAACGACGAGACGGAGACGGGCAGCATCGATGATCCGTTTCGCTCGTACCTAACGGTATGGAACGTGGGCTCACCATCTCAGCCTTTGCACGTTTTGGTCACCAGTGAGACAGTGCAGACTGTGGCCTTTTCGCCTTTAAAGGCTTCAATGGCCTTTGCGGGAATGATGGATGGCTCTATTTCTGTATGGGACCTGCGTGAGCCTTATGCTCTACATCAGGTAAGTACACGATTTTGTTGTTCGTATTTCAAATTCAAACCTTTTTTGAATATGTGTAGGAGGTCGTAAAACTTAATTTCAACGACGAAAGAGTCCATCGATCACCAACCTTTACAACGGCAAGCAACGAAGAATCAACTCATGAATCCCCAGTCAACGGATTAAAACCTTTGCCTCCGTCACAAGAAATCGACTCTCATGACAACACTTTTCAAATCGTCAGTTGCGAAGAATTGGGCAAAGTCATCATCTGGACTGTATTGGATTCGGTGCGGGACTCTGACACTCATTTGGGACTAGCGCATTGGGGTTGCGTCCGGGTGGTGTCTTCGGTGAAAATTGAACTTTCTCATAGCTGCTACGATGTGATTTTTGGCAGCCGCGGAGGTGGCAACGAAAGTAGTGGCAGTGGCGGTGGCGGTCGAGGTGACCTTTTCCTCGCTTTGGGCAATGGTCACCTTTTTCACGGTTCGGTTCACGCCGACCACAAACCTAGCCCTCGTTTTTACAAAGCGGAATTGGAGTCTCAGGTTTCTGTGCGATCACTGGCCTTTTGTCCCTTTGGCGAGCAGTTCATTTTGGCAGGCTCAGATGACGGATCGGTGAGGATATATGATGACCAATGTGTATTTCTTAGATTACATTTTTTTGGTTTCAGGTCCGAATGCATTCCGTGACATCGGAAAAACCACTCATTACCTGGCCGGGCAGCGTTGACGGACAAGCCATTTTAAAACTGATTTGGTCGCCTTCGCGACCTTGCGTCTTCTACGTTTTAGATTCTAACTCCAGACTCCATGTTTGGGACTTGGGAGTCGGCGACATCTACCCTGCTCATACCGTCCAATTTGAAGAAAAAGTCAATATCATGGCTGTCAATCCTGAGTTAGGTGACTCTCGCCAAAAGCAACTGCTGGGCTTGGGCATGGAAAACGGACGCGTGGAAGTGCATCATTTGAAAGCCGATTACAGGGCCTCTGATGCCAAAGCTTGCAGCAAAGAACTCGAACGATTCATGCATTATATCTCAATAATCTAACAAAAAGGCCTTACGCGCTAATAAATATTTAGTTTATTCAGATTATGTCAATGCAAGCATCTGGTCTGTCGCCACGATATGCAGAACACAAAATGTGTTTGAAGTTTGTCAGAGCATCTTGAGGTTGGATCGTTTTCCCATTCATCACAATATGCGGCACAAAAGTCATCTTGGGTCGAAGACTTCGAGTATCATCACCGTGAAGAGCTAGCAATTCTGCGCCTTCTTTTGTATTTGAGCAGCTATGGATAGGTTCCCAATCCACTTCGTGACGTTGAGCACACTGAAAAAAAAAAGATTAAGATTTCAAGAGTTGCCGAAAAAATTAATTCGTCAAACTGATATGAGTCTGAGCTATTTAGCTTTCACGATTTTTTTCTGAAATTTTTTTTCGTCAAAATGAAATGAGTTTTGTGCAATGTAGCTTGAATGTAAACAAAGTTTCACGATTTTTTTTTTGTCGCAGCCTCATTCGCTCTGCTCGAAAAACACTAAGGAGATCTTACAGATTGGCCAACTTCTTTGGGATCATAGTTGTCTTCGATCATGCAGTGAATATAATCAGTCAATTTGCGGTCATCCTTGATGTGCTTAATGCTGCACGCATGTACTTTGTTACCCATGCATTCGGTTGGACCATGCTGACACTGGAACATATATCCCAGACCCTCATTTTCGTAGTGCTGTAATTGGAAAAATTTCTGTTCAACTCATCATCTCGTAATTTTCATTTTTAAAGTCATCTCATTTTTAAAACATTGATGTAAAAAACAGAGTTTTTGTTTACAAAACTTACAGTTGCTTTTCCATAAGGTTTCCAGTGGATATCCATGATATGTTCAAGTTCATCCCAAGCCGGATACAATTGTGAGCGGATAAAAAGTCTGGTATCTGGACACAATGTTTCGTAATAGACTTCCACTTGTACTTTTCTTGGCTAGAAAATGAAGAAAATGTAAATGTAATGAGGTCTTTAGAAACACTTTTTAGAGGGTAGTACATTTTGTGGCTGTATTCCCAACTCTACAATGTCATCGTCAAAGTACTTTTCCTTCTCCTCACACGGCTCAGAATTGATGTATTCTTTGATGTAAAGGCCGCTGCAAGCCAAAACCACCATCGAAATAAATCCACTCAAAATCATGCTGCTGAATTCACTGCTGCTGATATTACTAATCTGACTTAGTTTACATTTGTAAGTCAACTACTAAGATTTCCGGAATTTTAAACGGGTCTGTAAAAGTTGTCAGAGCGTGCCAAAACATCAAGTTCATTTATAATGTGAAGAGAAGAAGAAGGCGAAGAAGACGAAGAAGGGGGAAGAAGCGAGAAAGAAGAAGAGGAGGCAACAAGTCTGTTTCCTTCTAGTGTAGAGAGACAGCGATTAATGTCCTATAAACTAACTCTTATCCTTACCAGCCAGGCCTTTCTCGTAAACAAAGGCTGGAATTTCCCCTTACACGCAAGCTAGTTTGAATTTTCGCCCCAAAAATACTACCTTACGTATTTTTAATCAAAAATAATAATCCCCTTTACCTTTTGTTGCTGCGACGTTGAGATTGTAGGCAGAGCAAGGCCTTGCTCAAGCCAAGCCAAAGGCCATAAGAGAAAGATGCAGTGGATGGCGGTGGGCAGCAGCACTTTGACCATATTGTCCTGTAATGGTATGTAAGAAGATCTTATTACAGACATGGACACAATTGGCTGTTCAAAATGCATGACCAGTATTACAACTGTATGTAGTATATAGTAGTGACCCCCTTTTGCTTAGATAGTAGTGTCTTTTGTAAGCATCTCTGTAAAAATCTAAGCAAACACGAGGCTCCTTTCTCTGTATGTATCTCTTACTCTGGCGTCGTTCTAAAAGCCAGAGTAGCGCGATGCTCCTCAGACAGCAGCAAATAATTTCATTTGAGTGCGACGTGTATATGACCAAGATGTCTCAAAGACGGCAAGAGGACTTTCTTCTCCTACGTACTCACTTTTTCAGAGCATAATAATGGACTTGTCACAAACTCAATTTACCCCTCTCCCCCCTATCCTACATGTGACCTTTTAACGAAGCGAGCGAAGCGAGCTACCTTTGCTGCAATTAGAGCTATCCAAATGGCATCTTTACTTCTTGCCTTTTGAGTGTAAGTGGATAGGAAATGGAGTGTCCGTTTATGGTGTCTACGTGAACAATTGGGATCAAGCTGGCTTTCTGATGCCGCCGTTGTGTCCCCTTGATATTTATAAAGATTGCAGCTTAGTCCCACACACTGTAGTGACCATAAATTCTTGTATATACCTCTTGGAAGATGCGGAAACAATAGCAGCAGTTGTAGTAGTCTTACGTTCACTTATATCCTGACAAATGGAATGCAATCTTCTGGGAAAATAGAGGACCTTCATAGTACCCCATCATTACATATGGAATACATTTTGTCATGGTAAATGAGGACAAAAGGGACTCAGTCTCCATCTTTGAGAATTTTCAGAGAGGTTGTATCACTTCCCAAAAGTGGGGATTGCCACATGCGGTGTTGAAAGGCGGACAAAAAAAAGTTTGCATCATCTTCTTCTTCCTTGCTTTTTACCAAACTATTCGGTTTTGAAGCCCTTTTTCTAAGCTGATATCGCTAAAAGGTTTCAAGTGACATTATCCAATGACAGTAGCAGCAAAGCAAAAAGATGCTTTCTCCATTTACGGACGATTTGTCCCATAAATTGAGGCTCGATGAACGACCATTTTTTCGTTCTACTATCTAGCCCTTTCCCTATAAATTTCTGTTTTCAAGCACCCAAGACACATTTTTCCGAGCAGAGCAGTGTCCCATTCCTTATGGTGAACGTATTTTTGATGATCTTGCTTTTTCCAGTTGTACAGTAGAGAGCACTATGATGCTCTTAATCGACGGAGAAAACCTTAGGGAATTTAATGGTAAGCGGAATTCCCAGAAAAACATGGTTTTCCCTCCTCTCCTTCCCCTTCAACTCCTCTCCTCTTTGATATGCGTTGGATTTTTTTGCCAAAGCAAACATTTTCTTTTAAAAATGTCACATGCCAAAAAAACAAGAACGAAATGTGCTTCAAGAGGCAAAAGAGAAAGTATTTTGAAGAGCCCTTCAAATGCACTTTTAGCTTAGCAGCTATAAACTCAATGTTTATAACCCTTATAACAAACCGGCAGATTATTCTTGAAAAAAATACTCGTGAAATTGACAGAAGCAACAAAACAAAAATTTTAGCTTCTGCGAACCAAGTCTGCGAAGAAAAGGTCAAACCTTAGAGGTTGAGAACTGAGCTTTCTCTAACGTTTTTGACATGATTTTGGTGTGGTCAGAGAAAAAGAAGTCTCTTTTTTGCGTGATGTGTATAATCTGGTATGATGGTGATGATATGGGGGGTGCGAGTAGTCGAGTTCCCCGATCTCGATCGGCAAGAAAGCCTTTCAATCAGGGGACAACGGCCTCTGCCACTGACAAGAAGGAGGCCATAAGACATCCTCTCCTGAGTGCTAGTGCTGATGCCATTGGGTCAAGAAACGAGTCAGGATGAGAAGATGCTCTTCTTCAGCTCCATTAGGATGCTAAAAAACTTTGTTCTTGGCCACCACAAGATGCCGGCGTAAATATTTGTCAGCATCTGCTACTTTTCCAGCTAAGAAAGTTGACACATTGTTCTTTAGAAGCAGAAAACTTAGCCTTAAGCTAAGGGACAAAAAGAAAAATTCCGCCGGACATTTTCTTCATGATGCCATGGCAAACACTTGAGGGACTGGAGAGGCTTGAGTGTGACCAGCTTATTAGGTGCCATAAATCATGGCAAGAGCCACGGATCAAAGTTCACCACCGCTTTTTGGTAACTTTTTCTTTTGCTCCAGTACCATTTGCAACAAAGTGAAAGCAGACTATTATCAGATCGAAATGTCTATCTGCAAAAGCCATCTTGACATGGAGTGGATTCCAACAGTCTGCCCTTCGCCAACAACTTTGGCAAACAGAGAAAAAGAAGCTTCAGAAGACACGATGATGAAAAGGAGCTCCAGCTTCAGTTCTTTTTGCCCCTGTAAATTACATGTCACGTCCCGATGCCTTCTTTTTTGTCCCCTCTCTTAGCCACTGATGGTAGTGTCTGCATTCCCATAGAGAAGTAGCATCAAAAGTGGTCAACAAGACTCATTTGGGTATTTTTGTCACACTGCTCTACTAATTGCAGGATCTTGGCATCACCCCCACTACTACATGTCCCGCGAGGCCGCCGCCGCCGATGCTACGATGAAAAGACCCTAAAAAATGACCTCCAGCTATCCCTAGACGGCAATGATTAGCAAAAACGAAAAATGCCACTAGCAGCTCTGAAACTGACAAAAAAGGCAAAGTCCCCTCGTTTGTCTCCCTCTCTGCTTGTGCGATGCTAAGTAATTTGCCACTCTGGAATTAAAAGACATTTTTTTTGGGGCCGCGAGTAGCGTTGCTCATCTTACTCATTTTACTCTGAGTTTGCTGAGTACACTCACTCATTCATTCAGTGCGCTCAGTTAAGTGAGTTAAGTTTTAAGTTCAGTGTACTCAGTTTAGTGTGCTCAACTTAGTACACTTAGTACTTACCTGAACTCTCGCGGTCTAAAACTGCAAATTGGATTTCTTCTATGTTTGCTTTCTCCTTTCAAGCCATTTTTCTTGACTGCATCAAGAATTAAGCAAGTGTCTACACGACTAACTTTGTTCATTCATTTTCCCTTTTAGCCAGCACTATTAAATTTCTTTTTTCCACCTGAGTCAGCACATATAGTGTACTACTCCTCTTACTTTTAGTACTACGGCTATTTTTTCAGCCAGACGAAAAGCAGCTTGAGCAGCAAAGTCATACTGTTTTATGAGGCTTTTTGGCGGTGATGATGTTGCTAAAGGGGGCTGAAAAAGGCTGTTACTACACGGCATCAGCAAAGTAAGTGATTTTGGTCTCCCTGAAAAATGCTCCCTTGGGCCGTTATTAGACTGCCAAGAGACCCATCATTAACTGCTTTTAAAAAATAAAAAGACCCAACGATGCAAACATAGTCTCATTCATTTTTTTTCCCTTGCGCAATTTAAAAGCTGCAAATCCCGAGTCCATATATAGAGAGAGACCCCATGTCGCTAGCAAAATGTAGATTTATCCCCTCCTCCATATTAAAAGCCCTGCTTTCTAGTCTGATTACCCGCATCAATCGGCTTTCGAAAATTTCATTTTGAGCTTACTTACCATGTATAGCAGCGAGCCTAATCAGGTGGGAAGCGAAGAAGATGAGAAACGTGCTTCCCGCATTAATGATGTATGTATACACCCAATTTGTTCCTCACTTGTTCAACTTCGACTCTGTCACTTTGATGATCTGGGACAAATGTTGCTTATTTTCCAAACACACTTGAGATCTTACACACAGGTGCAATCAGTCAAATGAAGCTATTGTCACAACAGTTACACGTCAAAGACGAAAATGCGACGTCCGTTTTCTGTTGCTGATGATGCGATGGGATAGAAACCGCCAAGAGGCTTTCTTCGTCGAGAGAAAGCGAACGGCGAATGGACGCGCAAAAGGCCGAGTAGGGAAAGGAATCGAAAGGAGATATGGTCAATCAAATGCTACATGAAACCAGCAAGATATTAATGGTCAAGGAGATGCATCATCAAAGCTTTTCTGAGTGTTTCTTTCCGGAAAGGATCAATGTTACTTATATGTATGGATCATTTTCTTTTATGCAAAGGCGAAAAAGACGATTAACTTTCTTTTTCGCCTTCACTGATACTCTCCTCTTCCTTTGAAGCAAAAGAAACCGCAGATGTTTTTCTTCTGGGGACAGCATGCTTCAAAAACTATAGGGGATTCTTGGGATTAAGTGCCTTCTTCTTGCTCACCATTCCCTCTCCTGCTGCTGCCCAACATCTGCCCAATAATGGAAAAAAGGATTATACCTGAACGAAATTGACCTCCATATTGGACACTATAGTAGTAAGAATTTTTTTTTTTCACACTCCATATTGAAGCAAAATATCCAATTTTGGTGGCAAATATGAGCTTGAATTTATTCACAAATTGTCTCATTTTAGGCGCGAAAGCTCAAAATAATCTTTGGTTTCCTTCGCTCGATTTGAGGTTGACCTGTATTAGTAAGAAGATTATTGGCAACTTTCCCTCTGGACTTCTTCGTCATCCTTTATTGTGATGGACATTACATCGTCTGTGGAGCCAAGTGAGCTCGAGCCAATGAATTCAGGTTGCGACCTTCATTAGTTTTTATTCTCGTAAGTCTTGCTCTACTACATTTTCTTTTTTCTTCTTTTTCTGCTTTCAGACGGCAACGGATATATTGCAAACACAATCTACATTTCATTTGTATAATTAGGGGTAATAGGTCATCATGATAGTAGGTAGCAGCGGGATTGGTGATATTGGAGGAGGCGGAGGAGTAGGTCATGATCTTTTAGAGAGAGTTAAAAGTTTTGGGACAATAAAACTGATTGAAATCTTTTCGTTGTGCAGCATGCAAACACACACACTTTTTTTTTTCTTTTAGGGGAGGGATGACGAAAAAAATATTTCTTTTTCTTGGTTTAAAGCAAAACTGCTAAGCAAAGTTTCTTTGTGTCATTATATCATCTCCACTTTGGTACAAAAATGTAGACTTTTTTTCTATTATAGGCAATATGTAGTAGTAGTAGTTCCCAAGTTGAACTAAAAAAAGGAAATTTGGTTATCCAAGGGCGGCGGTAGAATTATTTTCTGTTTTTTTTGCGCGTGATAACAGCGAGAGCTACATCAGAATGCAACAACTGCCACCCTGGCAGCAGTTCATTGTATTAATGCTGGGCTGGGGTTTGTCTCGTCGAAGCTTCTGCAAAGAACACAAGAAAAATTAGAATATTGCTGGACCAAATGTAAGCTAATCATCAAGCAAATTAGTGTAGTAATGGATTAATCAACACCTTGGTCTTTGGTCTACCAAATCAGTTAAAATCTGATTATATTATCCTTGAAGTATTTCATACATATCGCAAGTTAAGTCTTTTAGTCACCAAACCTCCTCTTGTATGAGATTAATTGCTCTGTTTTTTTTTCAAAGAAAATTAATAAAGATGCCTCTAAGCCAATGTAAGTTGGATTAAGCTTGCTCATTGGCAAAAGTAGTCAACTACCTTTTACATGATCTTGCACCTTCTGGGCTTCTTTTTACTGGGTACCTGCCGCTATAATAATAGAGCACTGCTTGCAGAATGTTCCATAAATCAAAGTCTTTTTTTTTAATCAACTTACGTCCTTGCGAATTTCTCTGACAAGCGTATAAAAGGCATCGTCGACGCCCATGCGAGTTTTGGCCGAGGTTTCGATGAAAGGTATGCCAAAATGGCGAGCCTGCTCCCTGGCATTGTTCATGTCAACATTGCGAGTAGGTAAATCGCATTTATTGCCAACGAGGACCATAGGCA
Source organism: Oithona nana (assembly GCA_900157175.1). NCBI lineage: Eukaryota > Metazoa > Arthropoda > Copepoda > Cyclopoida > Oithonidae > Oithona > Oithona nana. The sequence goes on from LT727935.1 coordinate 427,017, forward strand.
CCTGAAAAGTATAAACTTAGTCTTCCGGATCATGAATTGCAAATGTGCATCTTTGAAAATATTTTAGCTTAGAGAGGCGATGATGACACATCAGCCGTTATCAGTTTTTTTTCCCTTCTCTCTTCGCTTGTCAAGCATATCTGAAGCATTTGAAATTCTTTATGCTCTCATGCCACGACGTCCTTATTTTTTCCTTTTATTTTGCGAGGAGGGGTTCCAATATCACTTGGCTTCAAACTACGTCGTCTCAAAAAAAGGAAAACTTGACAGGCGAAAGAAATGTCAACGTGCAAAAAGGGATAAAAATCACAGGTGTTTTACGTAAAGAAAAGAGACACACTTGTCGATATTTGATGGAAAATCCGTCGGCATGTTCTCTCGTTGACAAATCTACTAATGAGGCGAAAGTCACACAAAACATGCTCTGCTTAGAGGTCAAAGGTTTCGCTTCAAAGCTTCATTGCTGCGGCATATTTTAGAGAAATCAATGAGAGAAGATTTCTTTCCTACCTCTTCTGCGTCCTTGACTCGTTTGATCTGCTCTCGATAAGACGATATGTCATCAAAGGATTTGGCATTGTTGACAGCAAAAACTAGAAGAAAACCTTCGCCCGTCCTCATGTACTGGTCTCGCATAGCGCTGTACTCCTCCTGACCGGCAGTGTCCAATATGTCCAGCAGACAGGTCTCGCCGTCGATGACCACCTGCTTTCGGTAGGAGTCCTCAATGGTGGGGTCATACTCGTCGACGAAGTGGTTCTGGATGAGCTGGATGGTTAGGGCGCTTTTACCGACGCCTCCGGCTAAGGAAGTGACTCATCATTAGGGCACAGGAAAAGTTCAAGCCGTTAAAAAAACTCTTACCTCCGACCACGACCAATTTATACTCAGTCATACTGATGGAAAAATTTTAGTCAAGACCAAGACCAATGTTGAACCAACAAATGGCCTCCGAGTCCACTTGTGACTTGGGGTGTTTATATTTTGAGCATCAAAAATGTTGAAATTTTGGGATAATTTTTCCGGGAAAACACCGGGAGTCAAGGGAGAAAAGTAAACAAATGACGACTTCACTTTGTATTGGAGGCAGACTTGGGGAATTGATATTTCAAAGGTTGTGAAGGCTGTATTGTGTGGCCTTCGTTTGGTTTTGTGCAACAGAGTGCTGATCTTGTGTTCTTGCTGAAATGCCAAGCCGAGTCAGTTTGCTGACAATGATGGGTAGAGGCAGCTCGTAAAAAGACCCCATCTCGCTTGTTAAATGGCTCAACTTTGATGTTTAGAGAATTCCAATTGATCTAAAAAAAAATCATATTTGTAAAAAGTAAATACCAAAAAATCCAAATTTTCACTTTGACATTCTTTTACTTGAATATCTAAGTTTTTAAGCTTTATTTCGTTCGGTTTTGCCTTAAACTTGCCAAGTCGCTACATCAAAAATTGACTTCTTTCTTGCCCATAGCGACTCCGACGTCTCTGACTACTACTACTTCGTGTGGGGTTTGGTTCAAGTCGGTGTCGGCTCCTGCTGCTGCAACTGCTACGAATCCTCGTCGCTCGTCCTCAAATAAAGAGCAAAAGCGCGCCAGATTCGAAACCTATCTCGAAGATGTACTACTGTATTACGTATTATCAATAGATTCTTGGAATTCCCTCCACATTCCAGTCTACAAAATCCCGATTATATGTGCGCTCTCATGATTATTGCTTATGAATTATGCGATGGCCTTTGCTTTTGCTTGGGGAGTTTCTTATGCAACTTAGCGCGCGTGCCAATTATCAGATAACCAGAATTTTTAAGTGGCACATTTAAAAAACGTCGCCTAAAAAGAAATCCTTGTTCCGGCTCCTTATTTAATTTTAAAGTATAGTTATCTAAAAGACAAAAAGGAATGAACACATAAAGAACAAAGTAACACCCACACATTTGAGATTCTGCAATGATGCACTTAGTACAAAAGAAAAATGCAAATCACTAAGAAAACCACTTGTCAAGAATGAACTGTCAACGCGCGATGATGATGAAAGAGACAGACTTGAGTAGTATTTCCAAAATGATTTGTACTTACTCGCGCCGGAAGGTCGCTAATTTCCAGGTTCACCCAAAGTAGCCTTAAGGAAGCAAAATTACTTAAAGTGATCTGCATGCATACAAAGAGTAGGCACATAATAAATCAAGACCAGGTACTTGGTAAAAGAATGAAGGCGAAAAAATGGGCTAAGAATACATTGGGTACAAATATGTCGTCATCACACTATTCGAAAAGTCAAATTTTTGTCCAAAAATTCAATTTTGACAAAACCCCAACATTTTCACAAGTTTTCACCAAAAAATTTTTTGACTTTTTTTTTCTCGTGAAATCAAAGTTGTCAACAGCTAAGAAGTCCAAAACCACAACATTTTCACGAGTTTTTCACCCAAAAAGTCGACAAGTTTCTCGGGAAATCAAAGTTGAATTTTTGGACAAAAAATGAAGATTTCGAACAATGTGGTCATCTAGTCAATGCCAAGTCTGACAAACCCAATTATAAAATTGTTGTGACAAGTAATGGAAGGCTGGAAGTGATATTCTCTAAATGAGGATATTACCGAAACCATTATTACCCGATGATATTTCTCGGCTTTCCGGGTCTTGGGTTTTCCCCGTTCATTCCAACAACTACGACATAGATCAGTCTTCTCGCATCCTTCGATAGGTCACCACTTTGCTTTGTCAAGAAATATTTTTGATGATTTGGAATGGCCAAAAAGTTCCTAAGGAAGTTTTGGAGCAAATTCAATCAAGATGATCTTCAAGCTTTACTAGAAAACACAGATGAAGACAATGAAAAGCCTAAAACGAAGAAAGGACAAAGAAAAGCAAGCATCGATGAGGAAAATGTAGTCCAATCTAAAAAGAAGAAAATTAGCAGGAGAGCAACCATCGCAACCATTGACATGACTCTTCTAAGCAAAGAAGACATCCAAAAAGTACAAGAAATGGTTTTGTATCAAAATCTTCATGCTGTAGGTTTGTAAATTGAAATACATTTCACATTAGATATTCAAAGTCATTTATGGTCGAGATTCGAGAATTTTCCCTAAAATTCCGTGACATAAATGAACGACTCCTATTATTTTGTCAAAATAGTTGGTATCTAACATTTAGATCTGCCAAATTCCAAAATGGAATCCTCGAGTGATGCTGACGCCAAATATCCTGATATGCTCAAAAGTCTGCAATTTTTACAAGTCTTGCGAAATTGCCTTGATATCATGCACTGGTTGTTGGTCCTAGCTAGAACTGATGGAACTGCTTTGCCATTTTTTTGGGGTTGTCCGGCGCCTGCGAATCAGAGTTCGAACGTCGCGGTCGTCGGTAGTAGCTGGCTAAGGAGCGCAATAAGAATTCAAAAGCGCTCGGGCTACTCGAGATGCTAGATGCCGCTGCTGCTGCCTCCTCACTGATGCTGCTCAAGTTTTTCTATCAGTCCACTTCAAACATTGCAAGCTAAAAGTGATGCACTTGTCATTGGGCACTAAACAATTGCCGATAATGAGCCATTTCTTCTTGGCAACACTTTGAAAACGTTCTTTAATACACCAGGGACATCATCATGCATCAGGGTAAGAAAAACTTGAGTCACCCTACCATAAATTGTGGGCATTTTATTTGCCCTTTTTAGCGTTGACAGATTTCCCTGATTTACGAGTCAAGATAGGGTGGTCAACATTGAAGTCGAGCTAATAAATTTCTGACACTTGCCCCAGTCTAATGGAAAACTGGTTACCTTCGTTGACATCGCGCGCGTCATCATTTTATTGCTAACGTGATTAGAATATTATTGTATATCTAATTCATACGTAGCTTCTGATCTAAAGAAGGCAACTGCATTAGCAAAGCTCGCTTCGCTCAAATTTAATGAAAATGAAACTTTCAAAAGTGATTTTCAAACGCTTTGAAATATGCATCGGTAGTTCGGAAGGATTGTTAGCCGAAATGGTCCAAAAAGGCCATCAAGTTTCTTATCAGATCAAGTTTGAAGCTCCGCGTGTTTATTTGATGATGATGCATGCTACTATTTTCCCGCGCGCGTATCTTTTTTGCATAATAGCAAGGCGTAAATTGGCTCATATTTGAACAACTCAAGTAGCTACTTAGTTAGCGGATCCTAAAATATTACACAAGAAATGGCATGTCTAGCTTAGCAAAGTGTGTGAAAAGTGCCAAATGAGGTCTCATGCTTCACCAAAACGGGAGCAAAGCGAGCTTCTATTTAGACGAATAATCCCAAAATTAAAAGTTATTTTGACAAAATTCTGCAATGTCTGTGTTTGAAAATCCACCTCACCACACTATTCGAAAAGTCAAATTTTTGTCCAAAAATTCAATTTTGACAAAACCCCAACATTTTCACGAGTTTTTCACCAAATTTTTTTTGACAATTTTTCTCGTGAAATCAAAGTTGTCAACAGCTAAAAAAAAGTCCAAAACCACAACATTTTCACGAGTTTTTCACCCAAAAAATCGACAATTTTCACGGGAAATTAAAGTTGAATTTTTGGACAAAAATTGAAGATTTCGAACAGTGTGGCTCACGCTTCTTCTTCTTCTCGGCGCTGGCATGCTGCCGCAAAAAATTGCTACTCTGTTACTGTTGTTGATTGTTTGCCCAAGTATTTCTAGGTGTTTTAAACCTTTTGTAGTAGTGGTCAGGCAGGTTTTTCCCTATGAGCAATTTGGGTTTTGCTGCCGCCGGTCGGGTTTACCTTTGTGAGTAGTAGTAGAAAGGAGCTCAGCGGAGTGCAAAACTGCATAGAATGGAAGTAGCAAATTCGTTTTGTGTGACAGGCCATAAACGGAAAGTGTCCCAACCACTTTTAAGTGTCATTGGCGCCATTGGAGTTTAATTGGTCATTTTTTGTTGCTTCACAAACGTTTCATCTTAATTGGCGATATGCTCAGACGTTGCACACCTGTGTTGGTCATCATGCAGTACACAAAGTTTATCAATAAGCTCCACTGCCCGCTAGATGATGCTATTAATCGCCTGGATCATTTTACGGCCGCTTAGGGCATTAATTGCCGCGGGCAGAGATACATTTGATGAGGCCATGCCATCCCATAAATGTTTTAGCACAATCGTGTTTTCTCCCACTTGTCATTGCTCAATATCTGATTTTAACGACGACTTTAAAGATTTCCATCAATTTCAATGGCTTTGGATAAAATAGAAGAGGTTCTCCGGACTCCAGAGTTATCTGATCACAACTCTTTTCAGCCTTGTCCAACTTCACCTTTTTTGCGCCATTGTGTAGTAGTACTACTTCATTTTTTATGCTTGTTATTTTGTTTTGCGTGACACAGTAGGCAAAATACTTCACTTTTCAAGTGATTTTTAGCCTACTGTGCCATGTGTTGTGCACATCGTTAAGCATTGTACAAACTGCAATTTTTACTGTTTCTTTATGGACTTTCTTTGTAAAGGCAACTACCACTAATCCGGCAATTTTGCTAAATGCATAACAGGCCTATTATCTTGTAAAAGCTCTTTTGATACGTTTTTTTACGGCCTCGAAGGTTCTCTGATAATCAAACATCTTTTAAGGTTCCTATTTAAGAGGATCATCAACGCCACTTTTTGCGCGTGACTTTGATGCCTACTTGTCACCTCCAAAACCTCTTTGTTTAGCTATGCATTTCACAAATTGTTTACCCAGATTATAAAAGCAAAGCCTTTTGAGGAGGCTGATCCACGTGTGCTAAGTTGAAAAATGCAAACGTTTTTATTTTCCATCCTTCAAATGTGCTCAAGCAGCGCCATCATGATAACCTCTTTTTTGGGACTTTGCCACCATCCATAGTGATAAAAGCCAGGCGTAGCAAAGACAAAAAAACCAGAGCAGCACTCACAAAAACGACGTTTTTCTGATAAGCCAACCTCGTAGTAATACAGCAAAATCACCCAAAAGTTTGGTAGCATCCTCCTGCTCCTCTGTCTCAAACTCTCAGAATCAGATTAACAATTTCAAACATGTGTATGTCTTGGCCCTAGTAATAGATAGATGGAGTAGAGTAGAGCCGCATTGTCGACACGCCCGATTTATTTCATTAGGACATTCCTTGACCCTTTAGTTCAATCTTCTACTTGTTTGCAAAATTGCTTCGTTAGTGCATAGTGTTGTTAAAGTTATCCTAAAATGTCTCATTTCATTTTCTTTCACTGTATTTTTGCATCTTTTCAAATGCAATGTCAGCCATGTCAGCAAGTAATAAGACAAATTGTTTTGGACGACAAAGCAGCAAAAAAACAATGTGAAAATGCTATCTTTGGAAGGCTTCATGCCCATTATATTGTAGGGATTCTAAATGTTGGTGTCTGACTTTTGTCCAACTTGAAAAGTGTCACAATGACCACAGCTTGTTAATTTGTCACGGGCGTAGCGAGGCCGGAAAAACAACAGCGATTAATATCTGGCGTGAACTTAGGCTAGATGGCGTAGCTGGCCCCATTTTAAAGTATTACTCTCATCCATCACGGTGATGCCTGAAATAACACTGGAGCATTCATAAATGGATGAAGCTCATTTGAAACACGACTTTGAAGGAGTCGAGGTCAAGAATCATTGGAAGTAAAGATAGCACTTGTAGATGGGTTTTCCTCAGTGATGGATCATACGTTTTCAACGAGGAGCTTGCAAGCCCTGATGCTTATCATGGCTTCACTTCAGCAACAAATGACAGACTATTATAAAGGCTAACGAAAAAACATTTGTGAACAAAACATTCTTGTCATTGTTTTCAGGTCACTTTACATTCAAATTTCCCGCGTTTTTTAAGTGGCTAAAAATAGGTTGGGTGATTATGCGGTACTTTGAGATTTGAAATTTGACCAGCTTAGCTATTGATTTCATAATAGTCTGATGTAATGCAGTGCAAACATCATTTGTACGCACTTTTTCTAGCGCATTATCGCCGGGGGTCTTGTTTTGAAAAACGCGTTCATTAGGTCGTCAACTGTACAAGATAGTGAAGGATATCTCACACCTATTACTCCTCCAAGCAAGTTACTTATGCAGAGCAGGTGATAAAAAGAACTTTGACTCTGAAGAATCATTATTTGTTTGCTCGCAGCGCCTAAAATCAACATCATTATTTTCATTCCCACCATAAGAAGAAGCAAGTGCAAATCTCCAGACAATCTTGACGAATGGGAAAAGTGGGCCTTGAAAAAACACACATTAATGTGTCATCTGCATTAAAACTAATCTTTCATATCCCATAGAAATTCCAGATAACTTCTTTTCCCTCCGGTACTTTTTAAAGTGCATTTTTAATTGCACATTTAAAAGATCTGGACTTTTCAAAACAAAACTCCTCGGAAAATTGATGACTTCGCAGCCATACTTTTTCAAGAAAAAAGGAAGAATTTTGCCCATTCAGAATTACATAGCAACTTTTAAAAAAATGTAATGTTGTTTAAAAAGTGACTGACCAAACAAAGGCATTGTTTTAATAAGAAGTAACGTATCATAAAACAAACTTGTTTTTTATCTGCCTAGATTTTTCAGTATGTTAGATGATCAATTTTAGTTTGGTGCAAACATGGATGGGGGGCTCAGTATTCAAAGCGCCACCTTGCGCTCAAATAGTAAACAAATCGAACAGAAGCTTAAACTTTCCCTATAGATTTTCCAAGAAATCTTAACGACAATTAAGAACACCTCATTAAGAAAAGAAAATTGTAAGCAACCCTCCCCAGTTGATTAAAGTTTTTGAGGGGGGCGGTAACTCAAACGACATCTGTGTTACCAGTTGATTGGATATCATAGGGTTGATCTGACAGGCTTCTTCCCAAAGACATATTATGTCCATTGATAAAAAGTTGTAGTTTTGACAAAGACTTGTAAGAGAGTTCAACTGCCTTTTTTCAAAGTGTTGACCATAATGGGAGCAAACTTTATAGCTGAAAAGGGGTGTGGATGCCGGCGGCTGCTGGGGACTACTCTTCATCATAATTTCTCTGTGCCAGAGTAGCTGACTATTGTTGTCCTTATCTCTGACTATCAAGGCAGGGTCCTTTTTCAAGCACATGTTTAACATGCGATGTTCAAGCCCTCTAACCCAAAAACATCATTTCGTGTGTGAGATAATTCCACCCTCAAGTTCACATAGTCTAGGGGCTACTTTGCAAAAGTGTTTGAGGCCACCCTGTTGCTTTGCCCTTGCTGTTCTCCTGTTCAAATCTCCATGCGAAAAATGAATGAAAGAACTGCGTGGGTGCTCATCTTGAACTGCGCTGCTACTGCTTGACTGACTCAAGATCTTTCTCTAGTCTGGTTTTAAGTGTTTTCGATGTCTTATTTGCGATAAATACTTCTGGTTTTTAAAGTAGCTTGACACTTCCACATTGTTTGAAAATCACTCAAAATGTCGCATTTGAATATTTGAATTTTGGCATTATTCACCAATTTTTGTCCTATTAAAATGACCTGTCTGGTAACACTGNCAAAATGTAAACGTAGCTCGCTTCGCTCGCAATGTTGAATGAGACTTTTTCTGTGATTTTCAAACACCGTGCACTTCTTGAAGATATCGCCGTAGCCAAATCAAACAAGGCTTTTCTTCATAATTCAGGCTTTGATTTGCCATCCATTATAAATCTCAAGGCATTCTAAGCCCACTTATCCGATTATCCATGCATGCAGAATTATGCACTAGTAGCATAAATTAAATGTGCTCACTGAATTTCGCTGACTGGACTGCCGCGCGCGGCATTTGTGAGTTAAAAAGCGTAGGCGAAAATGAATATGAGACCTTTTGAGGGATTTCCAACCATAGTGAGGCCGGCCACCGATCGATCTGCGGTAACGTTTCGGGTCTAGTTTGATAAATGACCAATGACTAATGTAGGTAATCAGTTAGCTTGGTAGGAGAAAAGAAGGCTTGTCATCGTTTAGAGATATCATCATCATAGAGCAGCAGCAGTAGGTATACTTACTATCATGAATCCAGTTGTCTTTTCAAATTGCAGTTATAGCAAGAGTTCATCCAGGCAGAGGATCGGGTTCCATTACCATGATCATTTGGCGACCATCAACGTCACTTGGACTGACAACGGCACTCATTTGCCTCATATCGTTTTTCTTTTCAACAGTATCTACCATTGACATTTCAGGTATCGTATCGCACAAATTCATTCATTCTAAAGATGCGCAAATGTTTAGGCGCTAAAATTCAACCTTTTTTTCTCGTCACCAATTTTGGTCTTGAATTTTACGTAGTCAAGTTTTGGCCAAGAAGACAAGACTTTTTTTTCTTATCAGCAGACATAATTTGGCGTTCAAATAATGCCCCCAATTTAGCTATCAAAACAGTTTTGATCAACTTTTAAGGCAAAGCAAACAAGTATTATCAAAGAAAAAAGAACAATGAGCGGCATCAAGATTTTTATGCACCACGACGACGAAGAGATACGAGATATCACGTGCGTGTTTGAAATATCTCAAAGGTGAAGAAGTATTGGCTGAGGTCCTCAACTGAACAAATGAATTCTATTTTTAGGCTCATCCTGCACCTCGAGGCCGTTAGGTATGACCGATGGCTCCATCAAGGATTGGCAACTAGCCGCCAGCTCCGCTCTCTCCCGCGCCGATGACCCGCAATGCGCGGTCAAGTTTGCACGACTGCACCAACAAGATGGTAAAGCCTGGTGCGCAGCCAAAAAGGCTGTCAACGAATGGCTTCTAGTTGACCTCGGCGTGGCCTCCGAGGTCAGCGGGATCGTGACGCAAGGACGGGGCGATATAACTCAATGGGTGACACACTTCATGGTATCCTACAGTTTGGATGCCTATAAATGGGAATTTGCCCGCGACATTTATGGTAACAAAAAGGTTAATAAATCAGATGCACTTCTTTGGCTGCTGCCGCTGCTGTTGCCTAGCAACGGCGGCCGCGGCCACGGCCTGGCTTGTATCATAATCAAGATCCTCTTTGACAGGTCTTCAAGGGTAATAGTGATTCGCACACTTTAAGACATTCTTACTTGGAGCACCCAGTCACGGCCCGGTTTGTGCGGGTCCATGTCGTCGACTGGCATCGTCATCCATCAATGCGGCTGGAAATTGTTGGTCATCAAGGTAACCGATGAGAGACTATTTCTGAAAAGCACCCGACACACCAATCTTACTTTTGACCTCATTCCCAGGTCACACAATGTTCAAAATTGCTATTTTCTTAAACTCCCCCAAAGATTGGAATCCAAAAGTTTTAAAATCTCGAGTCGTTTTTCTTCAGAATGTAACCAAATCATCAGCGAGGTGCCTTATTCGGACATTACCGCATCTTCCCACAAATTATGGAGAAAAAAGAAATCCTGCACTCCAGACATGGGTGACATCAGCTCGTCTGGCGGTTGGTGCCCCAAGAGGCAGACAAGTAAGAATAGTTATTTTATGACCATTTTAACCCTGTCATCAATCCATAAATCCATTGCAGCCAACGAGTGGCTGCAATTTGATCTGGGACCGCCAACCAAAATCACCGGCCTGGTGACCAAGGGTCAGGGCGACCGTCGTTGTTTCGTTACCTCCTATTCCATGTCATATTCCAATGACTCCTCCGTCTGGTACTTTTACAAAGATGTCAATCACTACGAGCCCAAGATCTTTGGCGGCAACATGGATAAGCATACGGAGAGGCGGCACTATCTCAACATGCCGGTAACGGCCCGATATGTCCGATTCCACCCGGTATCTTGGCACCGAAAAATCGGTTTGAGAGCTGGAGTCATTGGCTGCCGTTATCGGGGTGCATGTGGGCCTGGCTTCTTGCAAGTCAACACGGGATCTTCGTGCAGTAAGCGACATCTCTCTTTTCTTCTTCTTCTTCTGATTGTAGTAAGTCTTATCGTTTGATTACCACAGTTGCCAACAAGGCCTTTGGAAAGGAGACGTGGGTGAATGACAAGCGCCACACCTGGAAGCAATGGCGATATGGGCACTCGGACTTGGCCGTCGACGGTAAATTGGACACCAACTTGCCCAATTGCGCTATCATGGACAATTATTATGTGGACAAACCTTTATGGAGGATTGATTTGGGATCCACAGTGACTGTCAATGGAGCTGTGGTCTTGACATGGCAGGGAGCTGGGCAAGGTTAGTTTACTACCAATAGAAGAAGTCATTTGGTTTCTTATCAGATTTATAGGGTATTTTTTCAATGCTGCTGAAAAGAACCGGAAGAGTTAGAATTTATTGTTGGATTTGCAATGTACAACAATGATTCTGCTGCTGTCAACTTTAGATTGCAGTTGAAAGTAATTGTGATGCTTTGTCGGAAGCCCATGATAAATTCTAAAGTGCACCAATTCATAAAATTAGGGCCCCCGCAACTTTGCTACCGCCGCCGCCGCGTGGGCATCAAGCATGACAAAGATCTGATTGATATTCAAAGCATGAAACCGTCGGGATTTTTCACTTGCATCAACTACTTGATATCATGGCAACGACGACGGATGAGCATCTTCTTGGCATTTAGTTGGTTTCCAAGCAGATATCAGAGTAGTGCTCTAATATGCGCGGCAGCACGTCGTATAATAGGGAGGACTCGACTCGCATGTTGATGATGGAGACTCCCAACCAAAAAAGTCGCTCCATAATTTAAAGGCACACCAGATAAGATTAAGGGCCATCAGACTAGGTTCAATTTCCAAAACTACACCTCCTCCCTTAGAAGACAGAATTTCTAATTTTAGATTCAATGACGGCCTACACGGATTACGTCTACAACTTGGACAAACTGACCATTTATGTCACCGAAGATCCGGAGGAAGACGTCGATGTGCTCAACGGTCGATCCAAATGCGCTGCAGTGACCAGGCTCAATAACGCACTATTCAATCCGAGGCTACATTTTGACTGCCCGGAACCTCTAAAAGGACGTTATGTGTATGTCAAAGCTACGGGTGTGGCTAACCGATGGAGACGATTATTCACCGTGGTTCTGTGTGAAGTAATGGTCTACTGAACTAAGGTTTTTTCCCCGGCCAAAGCCCCACCGATCCGATTGAATGCTTGATTCAATGATGATGTCAATGCAAAAGAAACCTTTATGATTAATTTGTCAAGAATCTCTTCTATACTTCTTAGATCTCAAGACTTGTATGAATACAATGTTATGTATGCTATGATTGTAAAGATTCTCATTTTGTTTTTGAGGTAGTAGGCAGCGCGACGTTTTTTTGACTGTTTTCAAACACTGTGTCTAACATTCCCCAAATGTTTATCATGATAGATTTTCACAGCAGGAGGATGTTTGTTTTCCATTGATACAATCAGGTGAAAAATGGTGGGCTCCGATCCTTCTTGCGGCAATAGTAATGCACATAGAGAGTGAGAGAACGTGTTTTACAAGAATTATAGAACAGTGATAGGATTTGTTCTTGACAGTGTGTAGTCAATATTTCATCATCCGACATTGTTCAATGTCAACGAAAGTTTTCTATTTGACAGTCAGATTCATCACCACCTAAAATGTCACTTCTTTGCATTGTAACATCAAGAGCCCAAAAATGGTCATCAATCAATCAAAGGACCAAGAAAGGTTTTGTGAATCAAAAGAAATTGTTTCGTCTTATTACATCTTATCAAAAATCAAATTAGTCTGAAGCTTCTAATGACATTTTTATCATTCCACTTATGATGGTTATTGAAGCCAAAAATCATCTACGTTTCTTGGCAACCCGCAGGGGCCACAGGCGGAGTGTGAACTGCTCTTGATTAAAAGCAACAAAGGAACCAACGGAAATTCCTCTTTATTTATGAAAACCCAAATTAATATCTAATTTGAAGTTCAAACAATTGGGGATGTGAATTAATTAGTTGAGACTTTTTTTTCGTTGTCCGACACTACACCCATGCATGCTTGTCCGTAAATTAAGATTCCTCCTTGCCCTCAGGTCCAGACTATACAGAGTCAGTTCTCTTTGTTGGATAGAGGATGCCTGCTCTACAAATTCAAAGACTGGTTTTTCATGACAGTAGACCAAGCTCCACCCACTGTTTCCTGGCGTCGTTGACCGCATCTTTATTTATTCGCAGCGTCCAGAATAACCTGAAAGCTTAGTCTCGCCAAAAAAGCATTAGTTTTCTTCACAGTTTTGTTACAACCTAATGTATGTCCCAATGTTAAAGGGTGCATTCTGAATACGACATTTAGAATTGCATATGACCTATCTGAATATGAACCTAGATAAGTGCAGCAAAATGTCACATTAAAACTAGCGTCACACGATCATATGTTCTACTTGGATAGTCACTGCCGGGGGAGAGTCACATTTCCTACCGGCCCAATTTCCTTACAGTCAGGTGGCACATC
>LT727935.1:440595-481137 GCA_900157175.1 Oithona nana
ATTAGGTTAGCTAAAGATGGATTTTATTTTAATGTAGGAGATGTGAAACCTGACTATAACTTTTGTAGGAAATGTGACGGGTGATCTTATAAAATGGTAGGAGATGCGACACCTGACTGTAAGGAAATGTGAAACCTGACCATGGTAGGAAATGTGACTACCCCCCTCACTGCCTTACATAAGTTTATAATAACGGACCCTCCCTCTCCAAAAGGATACTTATGTAGGAGACTAGACTAAGTACAAAAAGAATTCATTCGTGGCACAGTGACCGACGAAGATAGAAGTTCCACTTTGCTGACTTTGCTACTTTTCTAAAGGAATTAGTGTCTTTTTCTTTGAAAGAAATTGTATAGAATTCCTAAATATCGCATCATCATGTGGAAGTCATTGTTCGTATCCTTGTTCTTGGCTTTAATCTCGGTTGTATCTGGAGCACCACAATTTCTTGGTTTTGGAGGAGTAGTTGGCAATTTAACACCTCGTACAGGAAGAGAGTTTCCCGCTTGGGCAAGAGGTAATTACGCAGCCAACTCTGGACGAGGCATTGTAAGAGATTATGGAGTGAGTGGAGCCTCAGCCGCACATTTAGTTGCCAGGAGCAGTTACGGTCGCTAATAAAGCTGAAATAAAAAACTATAAAAACTCCGACGTCTATAAAATTGATTTCGAAAAAGTAGCAAAAAATAAATAAAAGGGGTAATCGATTGAGGAAAAACTTGGGAAAACTTTTAGGCACACCACTGATTGCGTGTCATCATAACATGTTTTCCCGAGTTTTCCCCAGGCGTGAATATTGCAACATTAGCAAGGGGACAAACTTCATTAAAGTTCCAATATGTAGTATTGGTCCAAGCCGTCTCATGATTTCCGTGCACTTATGGTTGTACACAAGAGAACCATCAACCATTGCTGTGAGCCACGTCAACCATGCGCTTGCAAGCCTTGCTTCATAGACAAGAGAGGTTGCGTGAATTGTTGCAGCGGCAGGCAACGTCGTCAAGGCTAAAAGCATCAGCAGGTGAATTCAGCTGCTGCTGGACTGACAGGCGACACGAAGACTTCTTTCGAACAAGTCCTTGAAACAAGACTGTAGCTCAATTTTGCCAGACTCTCCTCCAACGTAGCAATAAGAGTAGTCCTCAACAATCACCATGATTTCCATGTGGAAAATGCGCGAAATGGTGGACAAAGCCACAAACTTGGTGATGAATTACACGGAAACGGAGGCCAAGGTTCGAGAGGGCACCAACGATGATCCCTGGGGTCCTTCGGGGGCACAAATGCAAGAAATCGCCTCTTTCACCTTTACTTACGAGCAATTTCCCGAGGTGATGGGAATGCTGTGGAAACGAATGTTGCAGGACAACCGTTCCAATTGGCGGCGAACTTATAAATCACTTTTACTTTTGGACTACTTGGTGAAGAATGGCAGCGAAAGAGTTGTGACTAACGCTCGTGAACATATTTATGACCTCCGTTCTATGGAGAATTATGCATTTATTGACGATAATGGTAAGTTCTAAAAGATTCTTCCTTTTTACGATAAGTCGATTTCAGTACTCATTTCCTCTGATTGTGTTGCAGGAAAGGACCAAGGAGTCAATGTACGTCACAAAGTCACTGAAATGATAGAATTTATTCAAGATGACGATCGGTTACGTGAAGCCAGAAAAAAGGCTAAGAAAAACAAGGATAAATATGTGGGCATGTCCTCAGACTCCATGGGCATGAAATCTAGAGGCATTGGGAGCTTTGATTCAGGCCGTGGAAGCACAGGAGGTGGATGGCGAGATTCGGACTTTGGCGGCGGCGGCAGTGGTGGTGGTCGGGGAAGCACTGGAGGAGGCTGGCGAGATCATTCGGATGATGATGCCGGTAGCCGTGGTGGTTCTCCGGACCATGACGTTCCTGAATTCAGAGACGACGACAATGATTTTACTCCGGTACCACAAGGACCTTTGCCCACGTCCTCTAAGTTCTCTGACAATGCTGTAGAATCCAAAGCTCCTACAAAAGTCACATTACCTGCCGCTGCCACTGCTTCATCCAAAGCAAACAACAAGCCTAAGAAAACTATTGACTTGGGTGCGGCGGCGGCTTTTGCGGCCACAGCCTCCTCGACAACGACGACAACCCAAGCAAAACCCAAGCCACAATCAAATATTGACCTTTTCGGTGACCAAGAACCTGTTCAGCAACAACCTCCTTCCAAATCTGTGAATCTGTTTGGCGACAACGATGAAGATCCAGACGACTTCAATCCACGTTCGTCCGATACTGCGACACATGCCAATGGAGATTTTGGTAACTTTGAAGCTGCATTTGGTGGCAATGGTGCCCAAGCGACTACTGCAACGGACTCTTTTGCCGACTTTTCTTCTGCATTTGGCAATAGTGGACCAACTTCACTCCCCGCTCCTCCGACGCCACCTCCAGCATCCTCATCTAATGTGGATCTTATGGGTGGTCCAGCGTCCTCAGCAACGGAAAATCCAGGTGCCTCTGGATCCAACTTTGATTTGTTAGGCGGTCTTGTCATGGGAGGTGCACCTATGATGAGCAGCAATGGTGGAGCTCCTCCGCCTTTGATAGGCATGTCGTCTGGGCCCACCAGCCTACCTCCTATGATGGGTGCTCCACAACCAATGTTCAATCAAGGACCTGTGATGGGAGGATCCATGATGGCAGCTCCCATGATGAACATGGCTTCGAACAAGTCTAACAATAATCAAGCTGCATTTGCTGCAGACAAAAAATCAACTCTTTTTGGTATCAATGTTGGCAATGTCAATATTGACCTCGACAATCTTAGCCTAGGTGGCAAGTCACAAAAGAAACCTGGTCTGCCCATGAATCAGATCACTCCCAACTCCTCACCGCTAAAAGCTGTCCCTGCCTCCGCTGCCGCTGGAACCCAGCCTCCACCCCTGACATCGGTTCAGTCTACAGGAAGTCAGCAGAATTTTGACCTCAACAATCTACTTAATTGAACATCAGCAGTGTGCCAATCATCATCACGCGGACAGCATTACTATTTGATACACCAATTCAGTCCGAACTACTAAGCACTACTTAAAAAATCAGAAAGTGAACAAAAATGAAATTCCTGTTGAGACAACTATATGCATCGTGATACAAATCAAGATTATAATTGAATTTTTATCTTTTTGCTTTTAAAAGTTTTTCGCCCAATCGATCCCCCCCACAAGTACCCCAACTGAAAACCACTTCGTACCCTGTATGGATTTTTGTATAATCATTGCCCATCATTCTATTTTCTAATAAAAACTTAGACTACATTGAAAATTTGTCTTCCATATGCTTGAAATTCTCGAAAAAAAAGGAAAACGTGTCATTCACTCTCGTATCAATAAGTCATCTCTCTTCAAAATCAAGTAGTTTGTAACTTATCTTGTAGCTCCACTTGTTTTTATGAGTTGCGCGCTCTATTTTTGAGTCAAGTGTGAAAGTGGAAGTCATTGAGTGGCCTTTGTTTATGTTCTCTGTATGAAGTAGTAGTAGTTCGCTGCTGCTCAAGAAGTGGCACAGTGGCACCAGAGCTGCTAGTAGTAAAGGTGAGGCCATTGAGGCCGACGAGGCTGTGTTTGGCCGGTAAGACACCAAAAGTTTCTTCTGCAGCTCTGCCAGTGGTGGTGGTGGTGGTGCTTGGTGCCTAGACTCTCTGTCACTTTCAATCATTGAATTGTCAAAGGCGAAATCTGAAATGACTGTCAGAATAAATTTGACACCTTAAAAGGCCATGGGAGGCTGTGTTGGCACACAAAGAGGCAATGGGGGACGTGGTAGTCGTCGTCCTTCAGCCTTTAGTGATTCGACCTCGTCCGGTCTTCATGGCGGCACGTCAACCAAAAATCGACCCTTAAGACACGAGAAGATCAGGTGGAAATCGGATATTCCTTTGACAGACGGACAGCTTAAGTCTAAAAGGGATGAGTTTTGGGACACTGCTCCAGCCTTTGAGGGGAAAGTTGAGATATGGAACGCTTTAAAAGCTGCAGCTGAAGCTGCGGAAAGTGACGATTTTGATTTAGCTCAAGCCATCCTTGATGGAGCTGGAATCTCTTTGCCTAATGGTTCATTGGTAAGTGTTTGCTATTTTCCTAGTAAAAATGCCAAAAATATTCGTCAAACTGATGTGGTTTTTCAATTTTCAATTTGACGAAATATTTTCCATTTATTTTTCAGGTCGAATGCTATGATGAATTAGGCACAAGATATGCCATACCTGTCTACTGCTTGTCATATCCACTCAACATTGTGGTGGAGAGTGATCGTGATTCTCCAGCCGAATTCTCAGAACCCATCTCTTCAAATCACCCCGAAGGACACGATCATAAAGTCCGTGTGCGAATCTCACTCACTGGAGACGACGTTGTGCTCATTGTCAATACGGCAGATTCAGTCATGGCTGCAAAACGTAAACTGCAAAGCCAAGAGACTCCAAAAGTACCCGAACCTTCGCGTCAAAGATGGTACTATAGTGGCAAACTATTAGGTGACAAGATGAAAATCAGTGACATCAACATCCCCACCGGCTTTGTCATTCAGTGCGTCGTCAACAATCTGGAATTTGGAGTGATTCGCACCAAAGAGTGACGCGTTTAAAAAAGTGCTTGCTAGTCAAAAGCATCATCATCAGCGCATTTGTCATTACTCATTAATTATATCATCTTGCCAAAAAACACACAAAAAAGAGTTCAACAGCAAATGCATTGCTTTAAGACATAAATACAAGTGCTGTTGAATATGAACAAATCAAGTGGTGAATCCTTGAACATTGTCAGCTATATATTTACTTTTAGTTCTTTTTTCTGCTACTTTTAAGTTACAAAGCTACAACGATCCTAAATTGTATTATTATCAATGTGGCCAAACTAAAATCCACTCAGACTAAAATTACACAAATCAGTGAAAAATAAAAAAATCCGTTACTTACTTTGCAGTTTTTCCTGACGATGATGGACGCCCAGACATTCATTATCCGTGAGGTAGACCAAGGCTGTTTAGTTAGCCACCAAGCCTTTCTAAACAGCCTTTATAAAGACCTTAACATGGAATACCTTTTTGACATCAAAACTCCCTTTTTAATGGATGACCAAGCCAAAGCTCGAGCAACCAATCTTGAAAATAATAGAAGGAAACGACGAAGGAAAAATCACGATGTTAAAGACGATCCTATAAATACAAAGTGCAAAAAAGTTTTGGAAGATTTGCATGCATTAGGATTATTTTCTGGTGAGCCGACAACTGAAGATTGGATTGAAAATAATAAGCCTTCAAGAGACAAAGCCAAGGGATTGCTTAGCGAAGCATCATCCAATTACCCAATTAAAGACTTGATTGGCATCAATGATTCTGATGAAATCACAAAATTAAATGATCGGTACATTCTGCCTCCCAATTGCGGATATTATTCATGTGATCTCAAAGGCATCAAATCGAAATTGGACCAAAGAAAATTCAAGATGATTTTGATGGATCCTCCATGGGAAAACAAGCATGTCAAGCGACATAAAAACAAAATTGGCGGTTATCAAATGCTTACTAATGATGATTTAATTGATAAATTACCCATACCTGACCTCTTAGAAAATGGAGGTATAGTTGCTATTTGGTGTACGAATTCCCAAAGGCATTTAGACGCAATTGAATGTTGGCTACAAAAATGGAATCTTGTCAAGAAAGCGAAATGGTATTGGCTCAAAATTACCAAATACGGACAACCTATCACGGATTGGACGCATCCGCATAAAAAGCCGTACGAGCAAATCATCATAGCAACAGCTAAAAACGATTTGGAAATTGAAAATGACTATGTTTTCGTCAGTATTCCAAGCATTATACACAGCCACAAACCCCCAATTTTTCCATTACTACAAAAGCAAGGATTGATTTTTCCAGAACGTCACAAAGAAAATTGTCTTGAGATATTTGGTCGCTATTTATTGCCTAATTGTACCACATATGGTAATCAGTGCCTACTGTTCCAAGATACCATCTTCAATTGCAAGTAACATAATATGCGTTGAAGACACCGGTGGTCACATTGACTAAGATGAACATGAGTAGAGCTCCAAAGGCCGATCCAATTTGAGTCAAGGCTCCAGCCCAAAACAAGGCTGTGTTTGAGGCTTGTCTGCAAACACCAAAAACGGAGACTTTGACGTAAGAAAATAGGCCTCCGTATACTACCCAAGAAATGACCTAGAAATATACATATTTTGGTACCATATTCATGTGTTTTTACTAGAAAGACGTACTGTTAATGCTCCTCCGAGTTCTTGTCCAAGGAGCATATCCGGACTATTGAGAGATGTGGCAAGGATAAAACCGCCAAAAATTGATCCAACGACTGTGATGGCAACGATGGATCTCAGCCTCGTGCATGGCACGAAAAAGGCAAAGAAGGCCATGACTGGATTGGCCATGGCATTCAGTGTCACGCTCAAGTGGTAAACCGCATTTCCATATGGAAGACATGAGTATGTTTGGATGGACGGAAATGCTCCATTGCTCATGAAGCAGACGTATGCTTGAATAAATAGTAGACTAGATAGTTTTCTCTTGGAAACATTGTTGTAAATGGATGAGTCTTCAGAAGGTTCACTTTGGGGCAGGAGATGATTTTCCGATTGCTCATCTTTGCATTTGGGATGAAAATTCAAAAACAAGAAGGCGACCAAGCTTATTATCATCATAGCTGTCAGAAAGCCAAAAAAGACTTCGATGGAAAATCTTGGATCAGGCACAACTTTCTCCGTTTGAATATCCTGGAATATGTGAAAATTAAAAGATTTGCACTTAAATCCGGAATGCGGACCATCTTACCTCGGTACCATTGGCGTACGTAATAGTAACATTTTCACAGTATGGATTTCCGCCAACGCCTTGAACCAAAGCTGCAATCGAGGGTACAAAGCCACTAAGACCCTCGCCAACCAGGTATGAATTGAGATAGATGTCTTTGAAAATGCCCATGAATGGTAGAAAGAGGACGGAACTTGTGCAGTCAACCAGACTGAGGAAAAAGACAAGGATGAACAAAGCAGTGCTATGGTCCACTCCGCCAATGCTTGAGGTTCTTTGCCAAAATGTCACCATCATCAAAGACGATGCCGAGCCCAAAATGAGCAATAATACAATTATCCAGGATGAGCTGAACTTGTCTTTGAGTCTCCATCGTAGTAAAGCGACACTGATGGGGCCTAAATTGGCGATTTGTACTATGATAGACAAGTAGGAGGCCAGATTCCAACCTTCTGGTAATTTGTCTACGAGCAGAGGAAGCTCTACCCAGAGTCCATTGATACTAATCCACGAACTGATGCCAAAGAAAATGGCCAAGATGTCCACTGCTATGTTTCTAGTCCGTAAAATACTATCGCAAAACACCACCATGGTGACACACTAGCACACAAAGTAAAACTGAATTGATAACAATTCTAAGACTCTTGACCCGGTGATGTGCACTGGATCACTGATATTTGTGACGTCTTGCAGACACGTGCCCTCCTTCTTGTCCGAATGGAAGAATTGTTACGCTGGAAAATCCGGTAGTATCACTAATGGAGGACAAGGGCAAAACGTGATCAGCTGTTGTTCAACGTGAGTTGTGACGTCGAAGTAGAGTGAAAGCCCGAAGCCGCACGTGAGAATTTGAAAGCTACCTAAAAAAAGAGTGATGAAGATTATGATTTAATGATGCTTTTTGAATGTGACAATGACTACCTACTATGTTGAAAAGGAATTGGGTAAAGACCCCCTGCCAATTAACAATTCTTATGTAAAGTGAAGTTTTATAACCCTTTTACCTGTGCTAGATGTGTAGTACTGTAAAACTGGTTAATAGTGATGTTTCAGTTATGAGGATAAATCATAACTGAAATATTTTACCGAAATTTTTAAAAGGACCCAGGGTCCTCTTATCAGAGCACTTGATGAAAGACTGATTCGTTATAAAAATCGCTCAAATTGTGTAACTAACCGAAGGTCATGCGCACCTGCCGTTTTTAAACTTCTTTAGTTCCGCAAAATGCTTTGGTCATCACTATGCCACACCCAAAAGAGATATTCACGCGTTTTCCCTTCAATCATGTACTGTATATCCATACCCGTTTTTCTGGTTTTTCAACGACGCAAAAGAATAATGAGGGAGGACAAGTTTTATTTCAAATCGTGAATTTGGACAAAATTCGATGTTAAAGATTTGATCTCTTTCACACGGAAACAGAGAGAAGCACAAGCGACATCAGCAACAGTGATGACATTTTTCAACATGGGCGGACGTTTGCATGCAATATTTTTTTCTGTTGCAACACCATGCAATATTGAATGCAGGCCATCAAGTTGCGAATCAATCCAATGAACATCACCAATTGATTCGTATTCAAAGAGTCCAAACATTCTTGAAAAGTAACGATAAATATTCACTTCGCCTAAAATGGGTTGCTTGGCTCCAAGCTTCAAAACTGGGTCCAATCCAACTGGTTTCCAAATTAGGGTCAGAGCGACATTATGCTGCAATCGTGATTTGTTAAGGTCCGATTCCGGCCAAAAGTCCATCAGGGTTTTAGATTTGAGGGATGAGTGGCTGTGACAAGCAAAAAAGACCGTAGTTTTTTCGGCTAGTTTTTGAGCTAAATAGGCTATTCCTTTGGATGCATGATTAGGGTCCATTTCTATGACAATATCTTGAAACTTATTAGTCTTTTTCGTTGGGTTTGAAGGCACTGCAAGGCCACATTGCTTGGTTAAAACATTGAGTCGCTTTTGCAAAAAATCCACTTTGTCTTGAATTTGGATCCAGCGTTTTTCAGTCACTGATGCTAATGTTGCTATGGGATCTCTTGTTTCCCTGGAAAAAAATACGATGAAGCAATTTTTATTTGCATTACAATGTGCAATTGCATAGACAAATAAAGAAGGCAAAAAAAAAAAAACATCAGTGCAAAAAGTAAAGTCTATACTTGTTTTTTAGTATTACTTGTCCAGACGGCAAATGGGATTTTCTTGAACCATTTTCAAGTTGACTTTGTGTCCCACTAGATCTCTGATGTTGTCAATTCCGTACTTGATCATTGTTGGCCTGGAAATATTTACAATCTATTAAATAAGGAAATAAAAATCAAACGGTTGTTGGGTGTACCTTTCAAGGGAGAGTCCCCAAGCAATCACGTTGACATTTTCAGGTAGACCCATGGGTAATAACATTTCAGGTCTGAAGATACCACTATTGCCAATTTCCACCCATTTTTTAAGTCCCTCGTGGTAAGAAAAGATTTCCATAGATGGTTCAGTATAAGGATTGTACGCCGGCTTGAAACGCAGCTTTTCGATGCCTAATTTCTTGAAGAACTCATTGATGACGCCAAGAAGATCACCGAGAGTCAAGTCATAGTCTGCCACCACACCTTCGATTTGATGAAACTCAGCTAAATGGGTAGCATCAAGAGTTTCATTTCTGAAGACCCGATCGATAGAAAAGTACTTTTGGGGCTTGAATTCCGGCTCTTGAGCAATCTTGTACAACATCCGTGCTGAGACTGCCGTGGTATGTGTTCTTAGGATATTCTTTTTGGCTTCATCGATTTTCCAGTCGTATCCGTATCCTTGAGATCCGTAGCCGCCTTGACTATGCACTTTCTTGACTTTTTCTAGATATTCAGGTGGGAAATCTGAAGCATTGGCTGGATCACTGATGAAAAAAGTGTCGTGAGCATCACGAGCTGGATGCTGTTGAGGTTGGAACAATGCATCAAAATTCCAAAAACTGCTCTCAACGTAATTATTTGTAGGCATTTCACTGAACCCCATTTCTAAAAAGATTTGACGGTATTCTGCTCGGACTTTGAGCAATGGATGTAAATGTCCTGCAGGGGGAATAATTCCCAAAGCTTCAAAATTGTAAGGCTTGAAATTGGCTGTCTTCCACGAACCATTGCTAATCATTTCTGGCGTCAATTCAGTCACAGGTTTTTCAATTGTTGTGGTGAAATTGGGGCCTTTGCTGATTTTGTAAGCGGTGAAGTTGACATCGTGTAATAGTTTTCGCTTTTTGTATTCATCTTTTGCTTTAGTCTCAATCTGGTCAATTTTGCCTTGTGACACCAAATTCAAATGTTCTTTGACGTTGTCTACAATTGCCTCAACTTTTCGTTTGACTAAAGGTTTGCCACCGGATTTGTCAATCATTATCCAGCCTGCGGACATAGCTTTGCTGAACCCAATTTTGCCCACCGATCCCACAGCCTTCATCAAGTCAGGTTGAAGAGTTCCTTCACTTGTCACTTGCTGGAAAACAAGGGCTTCGTGGCTGCCATTTTTAGCTATTTGTTCACCTTCGTTGGTTAACTGCCATCTCTTTATCACATATGACTCTGATTTGATCACATCACCTAATGATTCTAAACTCATCATGGCACCAACAATCTTTTGATGATCGACATTTAGACTTTGGGCAAGGGATTGAGATTCTAGAGTCGCGTCTTTTGACGTGTCTAGAACCTGCAAGATTTTCTCTGGCAACTCCATGGCTTGAATTATTTGAAATGTTGCTTCAAGTCATGCAATTTGTCAATTTCCTGTGCCAGAAATGTTATTTCGGCATTTCGTCAGCAGATAACAGACCACCATGAAGTCAAGCTAATTTGATCTCGTTGTGTTTTTATGAAAAAATTGAAAAACCTTCAAAACCTTTAAAGAAGTTTCAATACATTGAAATCGTAAAAAAAAATTTTGAATCAAATAAATATTTTATTTGTTTTATTTTGTAATAGATACTCTCGAAACCTTCATAATTGACAATGTGCCTAAAAATTTGCAATTTGTTTAGTTTCCGTCGAAGTT
This sequence comes from Oithona nana, assembly GCA_900157175.1. NCBI lineage: Eukaryota > Metazoa > Arthropoda > Copepoda > Cyclopoida > Oithonidae > Oithona > Oithona nana. Next base: position 451,465 of record LT727935.1, read on the forward strand.
TCGTGGAAAATTTTTGGAATCTTGCGTTTTAGAGTATAGACTTTAGACTTTATAAATATTCTCAGTTTTCACTTTTCTGGGAAAACATTTCTCAAAAAATAATTTCGACTTTCGTCATCAAAATGAACTCGAACACAATGAAAAGAGGTTCAGAAATGTCGGCCGCCAATTTGTATGGCTCTGTGATAAACGACGTAATCGCTAGAATAAGAGAGGGCCAATGTGGCGAATATGTCGACGAATATGTCCTGCAAGAATTGAAGCAAATGTGGGAAAGAAAATTGGCAGCTAGTAACGTGCTGGACCCTCAACCTCCTGTTTCCAGTCATGGTCTTTTGGATGCCAGAATGGAAGCATCTCAAATGTCACAAGCAACGACAGCAAGGCCAAAACCATGTGAAGCTCCAACTTCACAAAGTGCAGAAAATCCGGCTGATCTTGTTTCAGTCAAGGTTCAAATTCCTGCTCAACCCGGAATCTTTCTTGATACAGAGGCTAGAACCTTAAACATTAAGGTAATTAGACTCAAAGTGTCTTGAATGTTACGATGATGATGTCGACGTTTCATTTTCATTTTTTTCAGGTCCCGAAATATGTGCTGAAAGACATTGAGCCTAATACCAACTTTCAACGTACAAACAAGCTCTTCCATCAAATTTTGACTGGTGGAATTGAATTAGCTAAAGATCTTCCAACCAAAGAAGCTGAAATTCACATTCAAGGCCAAATCGAACAGTTCTTTCCACTTCCACTTTCTGCAAACAATAATGTTGTGTAATGTGTAGACTTTTTCTACAACGTCTTCAAATCAAACAGAATACAAATGAAAAGTTATGACTTTTATTTTTGAGGGTGTTTTTACGATATTCAAAGCGGAAAAAAAATTATTTAGGTCCATTGGCACCAAGTACTTGTTTCTTCAATTCCAAAATGCTTTGTTGTTGCTCGGGTGGCAAATTAGCGATTTGTTGGTCAGTCAATTGCAGGACTTGCATGATAAGCTGGGCTTTTTCGGGGTCCGAAGAAGCAAGGGCTGCAGGGATCTGAGGAGGATATCCTGACATTTCCGGGCCAGGTCTTCGTGATGGACCACTTCTGTCACGTGGGTCTCGTGGATCTCTTGGTTCACCTCGAGAATCTCTTGGATCGCCCCTAGTATCTCTTGGATCACGATCTCGATGAGATGATCTTGGGTCTCGTTCTCGTGGATCTCTATCACGATGATCTCGTTCAGAGTATCGGTCTCTTGGATCTCTTTCTCGATGATCCCTGGGGTCTCCTCTTCCTCCATAGCGTTGTTCTTCCATTCGCATGTCTCGGCCATGATCAAAGTTAGGAGGTGGTGGGTTAAATCTGTCCCCTCCCATATGATGAGCCGGTGGACCTGCTGGGGGAACTCCAAGCAACATTGGTTTGGGCGCTTGTTTGTGCAACATTGACAATGCCATTTCAGGATCCACAGTTCTAAAGAAGACCAATCAAACATTTAAATCTGATTCTACAATTACAAAGCAAAACAACATACCTCATAACGACCAAAGCTTGTAAAAGTGCGTAGGCAAGTTGAGGATTTTTCAGTAACATATCCCGGGCCTCTTGTGGATTGTTTTTGACACACTGTTGCATCTGTTTCATTAGTTCAAACATTTGTTCGGGTGGGAGCGAAGCTACGGCCTTACTTATGGCTTCCGGGGCCTTATCGGGATCAACTGCTTCGCCATATGGATTAGGCTCTGCTGGAGGACCTGGCAATCCTGGAAATCCAGGACCACTTGGACCGCTTGGACCTGCAGCTGACGGCATTGGCATATCATTAGCAGAACGTTCGTTGCTTGCACTGTCGACACGTAGAGCTCGGCCACTAATTTCATGGCCATTCAAGTTTCGCATGGCGCTCATGGCGGTTTCCTGATCCATGAATTCACAGAATCCGTAGCCGCGCGGTTTTCCATTTTCTCGATCGTAAACAAGCTTGAATGACAAAACTGGTCCCACTGAAGCAAATATTTCTTTCAATTTCTCTTCAGTAGCTTCATATGGGATATTTCCAACGAAGACTGAACGAGCAGACTTGTCAATTGACTGATCCATCGCTTTTCGGTGTAATAATTGCAATTTTAAAAACGTTGTTTACAATTCTTGATTTTCGTCTCAGCAATTTTCGTCAAAAGCTGATTTGGAATCTTTTCGAGAAGTTTTAGGCAATTCAGCTCATTGAACTCCTTTACTTTTAAATAATTCAGTTTTAAGCAACATTGATATTTTGGTGACTGAAAATTGTAATTTTATGCAAGACAATATTTAGTCGTTTTCGTTTTTTGATTGACATAAATATTTTTTTCCTTGAGAAACGATACTGGATTGTTCTAAAATCGATATTGTGAGAAGAAAGCGTCAAAAAACAATAAATTGCAAAATCAAACAGTCAGAGCTCAGAAATGGCAACTTCGAACAATTTAGACGGAATGGCGTCGTCGAGCTCTAGTTCAGTCAGCTCAGAAGCAACCAAGAGACCTGCACCTTCCTCAGAATCACAAGTGTTAGACAAAAAGCGACTTCAAGAACTTGTACGCGAAGTTGATCCAAATGAGCAGCTCGACGAAGACGTTGAGGATCTTCTGCTTCACATTGCCGATGACTTTATCGAACAGACTGTGACTTCCTCTTGTGCTTTGGCAAAGCATCGCAAAGCCAACTCAGTAGACGTCAAAGACGTGCAATTAGTTCTGGAGAAGAATTGGAACATGTGGATTCCTGGATTTGGAACAGAAGATGTCAGACCTTTTAAGCGTTCCGCAACGACTGAAGCACACAAAGCTCGAATGGCTTTGATACGAAAAGCATTGAAGAAGTACTGAACAACAACAACAACATTTATTACTCTATTGTTTTCTTCATAGAAAATAACGATGACAAAACTGTTTGCCAATCATTTTTTTTCATAGTCTACATTTCTCCTTTAGTTTCATTAGGCAGAACGTTGTCATGCTTTACTTTGGACAAAGAAACTCCTCTTTTGAAATCATCAATAGCGCTGTCAAAGGACAATGGCCTTGTTTCGTCTTTAGCCAAAACAGTTGTGTAAAAACGACCCCGAGGTTCCAAATCTGTCACTGCCAAATCGCTCTCAAGGGATCTTGTTCCGGTGTTGTACATAATCAGTTTTCCTGGTCGTATTCTAAAAACTTGTGCCTCCTGTGGACCTTGCAAGCTGCTTTTAAAAGTATTTTCGTCAGAGCCTTCACCCAAATAGGTAGTCACTTCATCGCCTGACTTATCGTAACTCTTGATCTTTGCGGATGATACAGCGACAGTATTTGGGTTGTATGATCGTATCAAGAAGGAATTGACGGTTTCCATATTTTTCTCCGTTTTTAGAGGCACTACAGAATCCGAAGCATCCATGGTTACAGTTACAAAATAACATTTCCTCTTATCTTATTTGAAAAGAGAGAAGTATACCTTATAGATGCTTTCTACAAGTCTTCTGTGGATTACTTACCCAGGTTTGGGATTTTAGGTATGACTTTCAATTAGTCGTTTGAGAAATTGAGTACCTGATACGAATAACGCGAATAACGAGAAAATGTAATGTGTGAATGTATTCTTTGTAGTTGTACTACTACGTGATTTGATTACTTCAATGAGTATAACAGCAACCGAACAAGATATCTTGTAGCTTTGTAGCAACCCGTGAACAAAAGAATTCTAGAATAACTCAAGAGTATCTTAGGGACTCCTTCATCGAACACAAGTTGAGCCCCAACAACACTAAGCTAGTCTATTCTCGGGAAATCAAAGTTGAATTTTTGGACAAAAAATGAAGATTTCGAACAGGGATTTTAGACTAGTCCAAACATTCAATTAAAACAAAAAGACTTTCAATGCACACACGCAAAAATCTTTATTAGTTATTACTATAAGCGTCCATATCATATTCTGAACTGTACTGGGAATCGTCCCAAAGTTCAGGTAAATTATCAAGGAAAGCTTTGACTCCTCCATTGGCCTTTTGGTCCTTGTTCTCATTCTCGTTAGAAGCATCTTCAGGTTCTTCTAGGCTAAACAAGTCAAACAATTGACCGGTGGCCATTGAACTAAGACTGGAGTTGTCTTTGGTAATAACCGAATTGGCAGTTTTCAATTTGAATTTTTGCAGTCCCAAAATCTTTTCTTCGACTGTGTTTCGAGTAATGAGACGATAAACATTGACGACCTAAGTAAAAATTCAAGGATTAAAAAAAATATATTATCGAAATCAAAGCATAATTTCTACCTTTTTTTGACCGATACGATGAGCACGATCCATGGCTTGCAAATCCTTCATTGGATTCCAATCGTGTTCAACAAAAATCACGGTGTCAGCACCGGTCAAATTCAATCCAAGACCACCTAAGAAAAATTAATTAAATAGTACAATAAATACTTTTTTTTTTTCTGAGAAAAACTTACCAACTGAAGTTGTCAGAAGCAAGACATCAATAGATACATCATTGTTGAATTTCGTGACTAAGCCATGTCTGTCTATGGCAGGTACCGATCCATCCAAACGTAAGTAAGTCAAGTTGGGCATAGTTTTCAACAAGTCATTTTCCACAATATCCATCATACTTTTCAATTGACAAAATACCAAAGCCCGATGCTGATTGACCACTTGATTTGGATTATCATCACCAATTCCACATTCCAGTAAAAGTTGCTTCAAAGCTGGTAATTTGGCCGCGTTGACTAAACTGTTCAAAGTTGTATGATTTTCTTGCATAATTTGGTGGACTAAATCGTAGTGTTTGTGCGATTTTTGCAACACCAATTTAGGATGATTGCAAACTTTTCGCAAATATTGCAAAGCTTGAAAAATATGCTGATGTCCTCCTCCTCCAGACTTGTCGGCCGAAGCAACAGAAGCAGCGGCTTTCTTGTCTTTTTGTTCTTTAGCAAAATCTTCATATAAAAGCTTTTGGATGGGACTCAATTCACAATAATAATCTTGGGTGATTTTAGGGGGCAAATCCTTGAGGACATCTTCTTTCATGCGACGTAGCACAAAGGGTAACACTTGCTTGTGCAAAGCTTCCAATGCTAAGACACCCGCCTCTTTGGACTCTTTACTGACACTTTTGGAAGCTGGACCATCACTTCGGCTACCAACAATTGGTTTGGTATAGCGGGCATTAAACTGCTTTTCACTCCCTAAAAATCCAGGCATCAAAAAGTCAAAAAGGGACCAGAGCTCAAGCACGCTGTTTTGGATAGGTGTACCAGACAAGATCAATCTGTGTTGAGCTCTTAGACTTTTGATGGCCACTGTGGTCTTGGCCTTTGCGTTACGAATAGCATGTCCTTCATCCAAGACGAGGTAATTCCAGTGGAATTTCTTGAACATTTCGACATCGCTGCGCACAATCTCATACGAAGTAATGACAGCAACATTTTGTAATTTCCTTTGATTAGCTGTCGTTAACTGTTTCTTCAAGGGTGTCCGTTGCACTACTGATCCATTGTAAACAAATGGAACAAGACTTTTGTCTTGAACGAATTTCTTGATTTCAGAGCTCCAATGAAAGCACAAAGTGGCTGGGCAAATGATCAAGGATGGACAAGGATCCTGGTTGCTAGTTTCTAAGCGTTGAAAGTGATCCGTGGCCATCATACAAATCGTCTGCAAAGTCTTGCCCAAACCCATATCATCACAAAGTATCCCATGAAGTTTATAGCGGTTAAGAAATGAAAGCCATTTGATACCATCCACTTGGTATGATCTTAGTTCCGCGTTGATGTCGACGGGCATAGTAATGCTTTGCACATTGTTTAGATTCATCAATTCGTCTATGAATGACTTTTGCTTTAATTTCAAGTCTAATAGGTTCTTTGGCATATCCACCTCTTTTTGAAGGCCGTCTAAAGGGATAAGCTTGATTAGGTTAGCAAACATTGATGTGGCCAGTTGTCGGACTTGCTCATCCGGATCTGACATGCGGCCAAGGACAGGTACGATGAACAACACAATATACGGAATAAACTTCAATCCCAACCCGTCAACAATGCAAACCATAGATTCAATGGCTCCTTGACGCTCCAAATGATTGGTACTTTCTAAATTAGGTATGACCATATCCATCATGGCAGTCAAAGTCTCATTGGTTAAAAATGTAGATAAGGAGGCCAGACATTTGGCACTGTAATGTCTAACCAGACTATGACAATGACTCAAAAGGTTGGTAAAACATTCAAAAGTCTTGACCAACTCTTTGTCCAAGCTTCGATCAAAGGATGTAACAATGATGTCAAAGGCGTGCATGAATTGAATCAGCTCCGTGAAAGTTAAACCTCTCCATAGGTGATCTTCTTGAAAAGGCAAGACAACCCGTTCAAAAAATTTCGGCGGTTTGCTTGTCACGTCGCTCTTGAAGTGCCTGGCAATGACTTTCAAGGCTTCTTTGGTGCCTCTTACTATGATTGCATTGGTCTCATCCTCCACCATTTCTTCTTTCTTCAACGTCATAATTCCAATAGATTCGTCATTCAATTTTTCCGTGTAAGCAAAATGAATCAAGTTACGAGTAACTTTTTCGGCCGGATTAGGCATTTTGTGTTTAATACATAAGTCTAGGAATGAAATTAATTTGGCCGCACTAATTTTCTGCAACTGTTCTAGAGACTCATTCTTGATGGATTCCATCAAAGGTCGGATCACAGGGTTGAGTTTTTCAGGCAAATATTCTAAGCTGACTAAAGCTCCAGCCAAAGAGGCTTGTGTCATTATGGCTAAAGATTTCATATCGTTTCTCACCTTGGTCAATCTAGTCTTGATATCACCATGTCTAACCACCAATGTGTCAATTCTGGAAGGTTTGATTCGGTTTCGTTTCAGCTCATTTTCTAAATCATAATCAATCAAAGTTGTAATCTCAGCAACGTTGGGTTTATCCGGAATTACTTCGGTATTTTCCAAGACTAAAATCTTGTGATATTTTAGGGTGGCCAAGAGATCGCAGGCGTCAGTCTGTAACTGTTGCCAACTCAAGGCAATTTCATCAAATTCCGCTTGTTCGGTAGACAAGTACTTCCAAATGGCTAATTTCAGTTCAAGCGTATTCTTTTCTTGATCCGGATGATGATCACACCAAGCAATGATCAAAAGACCTATGGCCGTGCATTGAAAAGCAGATTTGGTCATGTTGGCCAAAAGTATTTTCGAGCAAAACATTTGCAACGGTGTTGAGGGCTCTTTAGAGTAATCAAATCCGGGCACCGGTCTGGCAATGAATCCAGCCAATTTTCCTAAAAGCCTGGCACCTGTGCATCTTGCTCGGCTAGCTAAATTGCTTCGTTCATTTTCATTATTGGTTTGTTGTGCTTTGACACCTCCAAGGAAATGCTGGTCTTCTTTCCTGACTTTGATCAGAAGGTCGTTGGGCAAAGGCCACAAGTGAGGTCGACTGATCAGCATCAACCAATGACCGTACAAAGGACAAGTACTGGTCAGTAAGCTACCTAAAGGACAGTTATCACAAATTTGTCCCCAAGCCTCTTCTAGCAAATCCAGGTTTTCTTGGTGGTCTTCAAAAAGAGTTCTTTGATAGAGGTGAGACATCAAAATTCCACATATCTCCGGAAGAAAATGACTGGACAAATCAGCACGAGAAGTCAAGGAAACTAAAGTTTGCAATGCCGCCTTTCGCACTCCCCAACTGGAATGGTGCAGGAATGCAAACAATCTAGGCACCAATCCTTTGAGGTTAGACGTGATCCCTATGGGTACCTTGATCTTCAATACTTCCGACAAAAGCTTCATCGTTGACTGCGTGGATCCAGTCAAATCATCTAAATCTGTCAAGCAGTTCCATAACAACTCAGAAAGTTCTTCAATATTAATCTTGTCCACAAATTGTTTGACTACGGGTATCAAAGCAGCCGCAGCTTCGCTGACTACATCATCTACGACGTCTTTCAATCCTTGAAATACTCTTGGGTAAATCTTTTGAACTATCACATCTCGGTCCAAATTCACAGCGCAAAGTAAATACTTCAAGCCTAAGTAGGCTCCGTGACGACATTCCCAATACGGTTGGTCAGTTAATTCTAATAGCACACCTATCACTTGTTCAAGCTGGAACGTTTCCATCAGTTTCATCAGGTTTCCCAAAGCCATGGCGGACGTTTCACGAACAGGAGCCACAACTTGGTCAGAAACAAAATCTCCAAAGCGATCACGAGCCAAAACAGTGAGAAGTTCACTGGCTAAAGTTTTCAGCCAATTCTGATGAGATTCTTGGTGCTTTTGATAACTAAGCCCTTGACACGTACCACCCGAAGCACCATGTAATAATATGATTTCTCTAAGTGCAGTAGCTGCTCCGTGACGCTCTTCCCAAGCTGCACTGGTCAAGTCTTTTCTTAAGTAATTGACAAAAATCTCAAATGGCCACCATTTATTGCTAAGATTCTCTTTTTCGTCTTCAGACACGTTGTAAATTTCCTTGGCAATTTTCATCTTTTTCGACGTCTCTTGCCTCTCTTTGGCTTGTTTACGTTTCTGTCTTTTCTTCATGTTCTTTTCACGAGCACTCAAGTTTTGATCTTCAATCAAATCTTCATTGGTCACCAATTCATCACATAGACCTAATTTTGAAGCGACATCCAGACCCATTTCCTTGTTCAAGCGTTGTTTTTGCTCCTCGGATGAAGATGTAGGCACCGCGTCAAAATCATTCTCCTCTGAAGCATTCAGAAAAGCTTCGCCACTGCCAATGATTTTCTGTGCGTCCAATGGATTGGCATCATCAAGGAAGTCCTTGACGTCTTCTTCGTCTTTGATATATTTTGGTTCGAAGACAGGAACTTCCTTTAGTATGGCCGAAATTGCACCAGCCGCAGCTAAAATGGACATCGTTTAATTTCTAGCGATAAAGACGATGAAAATTGACAATTTTACCTATTCTGGTTTCCCATCGTTTAGAACGAATCAAAGGATGCAATCTCGAAAGAAGATTATGCAGCTCGCCAGTATGTGTCTTTTGGACTTCACCTAGCTGCTGAGCAGCCAAGTTTCTGGCTGAGGCCGATGTCGAGGTCGACAAAAGAGTGAAAAGTCGGTCTAACCTCGACATTCTAGCAAAAAGTCACAAATCAGATGATTTTGTTTACACTTGTGCCGCTGCTATGCCGCGTGTAAATAACGGAGCGGAAAATAAGTCAAATATGCCTTTTAGTTATGAAACGGGTTCATCCATCTTTTTTATATTTCTTTATCAGTGCTGACAAAATTACCAAATGTTGAAGTTGGAGAAGGCAACACTGGAGGCTCCGAGGTTACAGTCTCCACCACAGCCGGTCATACCATCGAGCCATCCCATGTCAATACCGCCGCCACCCCACAGAGAAGCAACGAAAACCATGTCATTGAAAGCTGGAGCAAATCTGCCAATGTATCCACCATCATTACAAGCATCAAAGCTAGCAGTGCGTCCATCTTGTTCAAACCATGCATTGACGGATCCAGAAGTTTGGTAATGAGATACAGTGAAGGGTCTGTTGGTATTGATGGTGCAACGGTCCTCAGGGCACATCAAGTTACCATTTTCATAGAAGGCATTGGATTGACAACCATTGCCATCACAAGAGTTCCACCATCCGCCGCCACCATCACAAGTGTGCAGAGTGACAGCCATGGTGTGCTTGTTACCTTCCCATGTATCGTATTCAGGGCAGTACAAACCGTTTCCAGCAAAGGCATCACAATAATATTCTCCGTCATTGCCTGCATTGTAGCCCATTTGTGAGAAGTAGGCAGCAGAGTTGCAGTGGCAACCAACTTGACTGACATCAATAGTGTAAGAAAAGTGTTTGCCTTCTAAGGGGACCTTCCACCACATGTCTCCACTAAAGTCATCTCTGGCTTGGTTGGCAAAGTAGACGCGACCTCCACCATTCAAACGAAGCTCATTGCCGCTGACTTGAACGTAACCAGCAACCCAGTCACGACCAACAACGTACATTTCACCGGCACCATCGACGTTGATGGCGCCCATGTTTTTGGCAAGGGTGGGAGCAATGAAAGCTCCCAGCAAGAAGAGCGCAACTTTCATGATTAGTCTTTGACTGATGAGGGGATTTTGATCATCAGGACTTTTATTCACTTTCTTATCATTGAATAAATAAAGTTATGAAAAATAGTAAAATACAACTGCTTGCTTGATTACTTTGGGTAGGCAAGACGAGAAAAGAGAAACACTCAAATAAATAGGCATCACGGTGTTTGAAAATCACAGAAAAAGCAGAAAAAGTCTCATTCAATATTGCGAGCGAAGCGAGCTACGTTTACATTTTGAGATACTGCGAGGCCTCCGGCGGTAAGCTCGCTTCGCTCGCCCACACCCCCACCGCTCGCTACACACTGCATGACCTCCATAGCTCCCTAATAAAACGTCTTCACCTTCAGTAAAACTTCGGCCTCAGTGGCCTCTGTGACTTTTATGTCCTTAACAGCCTCGGTGGCCTCTAAAGTCTCAATAAGTAAGTGTTCCACCATCGCAATGTATAAAAGCGCAATTTTTGATCTGAGGTCAGATCTGAGGCCACCTGGTTCCCCTAAATCGAGGTCGCTGAGGTCGCTGAGCAAGTTTTGACTACCTCGAAAAAGGCTAAAACAACAATTTGTTATACAAATGAAAGCAAAGCAAACAATTCTAATCTTGATTTGACATTTACTTATTTCTTATCTGTTTCCTTTTGCGCAGGAATAAATGTCAACTTGAGGTTTGAGTCTGACATTTGACCTTTACAAAAATCATGCAAACAACAAAGTTATCGCTTCTGCTCTTGATTTTCACAGCAGCAGCATCCGGATTTCATTTGTCGGCTCTGTACCAAAATGGCATGGTATTGCAAGCTGGCCATGCAACCGTTTGGGGATTCAAGGATGGAAACCAACAATTTGTCACTGCAGACATTGCTTGCATCCTCAAGAACGGAGACAAGTACGAAGAATCACAACTTTTCTCGCTGAATAATGAGGAGGAAAATGAGTTCTTTTTCTACTACTTTGAATTCGAAGAAGGTACCAAATGTGATATTACCTTTATGCAAGATGGCGAAGATTATGTCATTCCACTTTTGGATGTACATTTTGGCGACGTTTGGATCTGTTCCGGTCAATCAAATATGGAATGGCGCATTGATAGTATCTTCAACGCTGATGAAGAAGTTGCGTCAATGGCTGAATATTACAACTTCAAGATGTTCAGATTGCCTCACATGACAAGTGACAAGAGACAAGATGATCTCTTGGACAAAACTAGAACTTGGACTGGTACTTCGGATATTGACTCGGTAAAACCATTTTCTGCAGTTTGCCTTTTGACTGCAAAATACATGGCTGATGTCTTGGGCAAAGATAAGGTTTTTGGTCTTATCGAAACTACTTGGGGCGGTACCCGAATCGAAGCTTGGATGCCTCCGGAAGCTCTAGAAGTCTGCGGAATTGCTGACAATATTGACGAAAACAATCCTCAAAATTCCAATTCTTATCTTTACAATGCAATGATTCATCCTTTGGTTCGAATGGACATCAAAGGAGCTTTATGGTACCAAGGCGAAGCCAATGCTGGTTGGAACAGAGATGATTACCAATGTACTTTTCCGTCTATGATTGAAAGTTGGAGAAGTACTTGGGCCCAATTTTCAAGTACTTCTTTCAAGTTTCCTTTTGGTTTTATGCAATTGGCTACGACAAAAGCTGCGGATACAGACGTTAGTAATCCGCAATTCCCAGTAATAAGGTGGCATCAAACAGCAGACTTTGGATATGTTCCAAATGATGTTTTGCAGGATGTATTCATGGGAGTTTCCCTGGATACATACGATGAAGAAAGTGGAATACATCCGCGAAATAAACAGTTGCCTTCGTCAAGATTAGCATCCGCAGGATTGAACGTTGCGTATGGACTAAAAGAGTATCCGGACAATGGTCCACGACCTGCGACGGTGAATTTCAATCCTCTTGAAGAAGAAATACAGGTTGAATTACTTTATGACCAGGACTTTACTTGGAACGAAGCAGAGACTAATGGATTTTCTTACTGTTGTGAAGCCGATTTGGCTGCATGTAATGCAAAGTTCGGTACATGGATCAACGTCGAAAGTGTAAGCGTCAATGGAAGAGCGATTTCAACTGTTATTCCAGCTTGTTCTGTTGGATTTGGATACTTGTGGAAGACTGTTCCGGTACTTGGTACCGAAATGTTGCCTATTTATGCAGCTGATGCATACAAACTTCCTGCTTCCCCTTGGATTTGGAATGTAACTTTATTGAAATAAGAGCTTGAATGATATAATGATCCCTCGAACCAAAGCAGTGTATTTATAGTATGATTTTGAAATATGTACAATATTGTTATTTACATTCCATCGGTAAGTTTTACAACTTAATGATGGATCACAGTAACAGTAATAGCAATCCTTTAGGAATCTAAACTTTATGCTTATTGAAGCTTTCTAGCGATCTCGAAAGAGAATCGCTTTTCAATCATTGGTTTGCTCAACTTCTAAATTGAAATCGATTTGATCAATTTCAGCAATATTTTCAATGGGAAAAAGGAGAGTTTTTACATGATTTATGATCATTTTTTTCCTCTTGACCAACGGTGTTTCCATATCAGAAAGGCTGGAAATACTTGCGTGCGCGCTTCTCTTGAATTTGGTTTGTTTCCGGAACTCTGCAGAAATGACGATTGGGATTTCAAGACCTTCGTTGTAGCATTCCTCTGGTACATCTAGAATACCGTCCTTCTGGTCTCTTTTCATTTGTTCAAAGGTCTCCGATCTGAGTGGAACCAAAATCAATCGCCAATTTTTGGCTAACATAAGATTTCCTTCATCTGAAGAAGAGAAAATAATGAGAAAATAGTGAAAATACGAACATAAATATGTAGGTACTCAAAATTACTTACTCCTCTTATCTGAATTCATCAAATTGAATCGGAAATAGATCATTTTTTGATCTTTCATGTGGATGTAAGCCACATGAGCCTTAAGTTTGTCTTTATGAATCAAACTTAATTGACACTCATGATTCGGCTCATGTTCTATGACGAAAGGTGTTTTCAACTTTGAATCATAGTTGGTAATGGTTTTTCCTTTGTAGTCAGGGTACGTGTGTACAAGACCTGCAGCGATCACACCACTGAACGATTCTTCCAGTTGAAATTGCGAGATCTTATCGAACTTCACATTAATGGCTTCACCTGAAATTACACCTATGAAAACTTTTTTACACCTTCGCGTCAAGCAAACCTTCATACCATGTTGGCGCATGTTTGAGACGAATTCGCCTTTCAATTGTTTACCAGTCGATTCACGACGTTCATCCGGTTGATCTTGGACTTTTCCTTCCACCGTGTATGGATTGATAGAAGTTGGTACACCAATTTCTTGATTTTCATTGACAAGGACGTAATTCATTACCTCATTTCCGTAAAGGTTTTGAGCGGTAAATTGATTTGGATTTCCTACCGTTGGTACATCAACTGCTTCATTTTCTGAAAGAAACGATATTTAGAACACAAAATGGACAAAATGTTAAGCTACATTTTGATCCATACCAGCCAAGGCCAAACCCCACGAACCATTGGGATAAATTGGATTTCCCGGAGAAATTGAACGCTCGGCCTCGGCGGCTTGAAGTGATACATAGTCATTATCTTGTCCTTCTTCACCAATGTCGACACTAAGGACCTGACGTACGATTACTCTTTCTGGAAAAAGTGGGCTTTTAAATAACTAGGAAAACATTTTTACCTAACCATTTTGAACAAATACCTCCGAAACCTAGTACGTTGGAAGTCTCAGGACCGATCTGATCCATGAAGTCTGATAGGCTTTCGTTGACAGACATCTAGACACCGTTCACCCCAAAAATAGTACTGACTACTGACGGACCACTTATCGTATGTATCTGAAAGAGTAAATAAATTCATGATTTCAAGATCATTCATATTTTCTAACTTTTGTTTGTGCATATTTACGACACGGTGAAACCCAGTAAAACAAGACTGAAAATTAATTTCAGTGCTGATCGCGAGTATGATAGGCTTCGCGGTCCTAGAAGTCGATAAGATGCCGACGCGTTCTGACATGAATTTTGAAAATGGCGAAATTCGCAATGATTTTTACAATAGTTCCCCGACAACAACTTATCGACTTCTAAGACCGCGTAGCACCATAGCTTGCTCGCGGTCAATAAGGCCTGCCATAATTTAATGAGCCTTTGGCCCCTTCGCCCCCTTTAAAATGTTTTGCGCTTGCGTATGATTCTTACTCCTGAGGTTTTTTAGGAAGACTGTTCCGGTACTTGGTACCGAAATGTTGCCTATTTATGCAGCTGATGCCTTCAAACTACCTGCTTCACCTTGGATTTGGAACGTTACTATTTGAGATTAAATTGTTTATTCATTTTCATGCAATAAAAGAAAACCTGCAAGAGCAGTATTGTTGTGTAGGTACCTTACAAACTATGTTACGTGTATATACAATATATCATTATGTAGGGCCTCACAAGTGACCAATGAAAATTGGCCACCATACAAGTTATTTACAATTGGACAAACCTAAGTTTAAGATTGCTTGCTTTGATCAACTTCAAAACTCACATTTATTAACTTGGTTTGTCCGTTCACAGTAACAATTTCAGCTTTCCTAGCACGGACTTGGGCTTTCAAAAGGAGGAGGGGTAGCTCTAAAGTAAATCATTCCATTTTTGGATTTCTGTATCCAATTGACCCTGGGTCATTTTTTGCACTATCTTGGAGTATCCGGTTACTGCTAATTTCATCTTCTTCTGTAGGGGAGAATCTGTTCCGTCGTCAGGTAAGGGAATCGAGGCGCAGTTTTCTCTCTTGTTCTTTTTGACCCTAAAAGTAAGACACAAGAATTACTAATTGCATGACTCTATTTCGTACCTAAATTATTCACCGGTCAGGATCTCGTAACTCTACCATGACTTGAATCGCAGTTGCCGTTGCTTTGTTGTAAAGTAAATCCGGAATTCGACCTAAGGCCATAGCCTCTTTAGTTGCAGGCCCAACGAAAAAGATCCATTGCTTGCCTTCCTTCTTATTGCCATGATCTGCAAGGAAAAAGGACAGTCAATCAGTCAATGGTCTATTCTATACAAGACTGAAAAGGCTTACTTTTTCTGTCCGTGGAACGAACAGTGAACTTAACATCAAAGCTACACTCATTTTCCAAATATATGAATGCAGCATGAGCATTGACATATTGTCCACGAATGGGGAAAGCAATCTCCTGGTAGACAACTTCTCGAGCCCCATTTTCGACAATTTCAAATGGAACTCGAGAAGGGGAAGAAAAATTGGTCACTGGAAACTTGGAGTACTCTGGAGCACTGTGCAAAATTGCGCAGGTTAACCATCCGGTATATTTTTCTTCCAATATGTACGTAACAACATTGGACCTTCTACGATGTTGTACATTTGAATCCGATGCGTCAGATGCCTTGATTTCAGCTTGATCATCTGTAATAATGAAAACGCAATAATAAAGTATTTGGAAATTGAAAGCAGTTATTCAAAATGTGCGTACCTGTAAATCTCACATTTTTCAAACCATCAAAGTTACCTTTGATGGTTGGAATGCTGAGATATGATAGAGGATTTTCCGGACTGACAGGCTGTTCGAACATCTCCTCCAGGTTGTCGCTTTCAACCTCAACGAATTCTTGACCAAACGGAAGGTTTTGAAGATAAGTCACCTCACCGTTCGACGTTTCCTTTTCGGATTCAAGGACAGGCATATTATCCAAATTGGGTGGATTGACTTCATCCTTGTCAAATAGCTTAAACAAGTCGTCGTAATTGCGATCCCCTTCTTCAGTATTCAGAGCTGGAGAATGCTGAATCGAAATGTTTGGAATGAATTCGTCGGTAACATAAGGGTTGGGACGCACGATTACTTTGCCTGGAAGAAGGGAAACCAATAACTTTAAGAATGGTTATTTATTGCATGATAACGTTCTAAAACATGAAATTTTTTTTCGACGAAATGAAAATTCTTTTTTAATGCCAAAAATCAACGAGAATTTACTTAGGTAACGAGCGAAGCGAGTTTCTTAAGTAAATTCAAGTTGANCAAAAAAGGCTTGTAGGGTGACAAGATATTTGGTGGACATTGTTCAGAAACTTCAAATCATGATCTAAAAGCCAGAAAAATTAGATTAATTTTAAAGTTTGGGGAGGTTCTACTCGTATTTGTTGGTTATGAATAAATGTTGTAACCATTGTAGGGTATTGTCCATACGAAACATTGTCACCCTAATGAACAGCAACTACAGGGCGATCGGGCGAGATTTACAGTAGAACAGTACAGTACTACTGTAAATGTCGCCCGAACGCCCTGTAATTAATCAAGTCACAATCATGTAAACGAAATACCTTCTTTTTAAAATCCTTCCTTTTCAAATGAGAATCGGTGAAACTTTAAGAAATGATGAAATGAAAATTGCATTGATATGAAATGATGTGTTCTTACCAAGCTACCCTCACAACGAATGACTCACTATCTCAAATCACTTGCACAGTAGTTCAACAACGAACTCTCCAGGGTCCAGCAGCCTTGCCTTGTCCCGGCTACCGGTTGATCCGCCTTGGCCCTTGATACTAGTAAAGCACTTATGCGCAAAAGTGTTGATGAGGAGGGCGAGTGGCGACGATTATGCCGAATCCGCCTCCTCTTCGAGGTGCACTACTGCTTGGTTGGTACATGCACACTCCACAGTCCACACACACGGACGTATGTGACGTTGCTCTTGCTTTAAAAAGTTTCTGCTTCAAGCTCAAACTTGCAGCACAAGGAGCATACATTTTCATGGTTTTTTTTGACAATTCTTTTCACAAATAACTCTTGATCAACTCTCACATAACATGTTTACAAGGTTTTAAAATGCCCATGACCAAAGTTTCAAAATTGTATTTTCTGACGTAAAATAAGTCTATATGTATGCACCTTGTTGCATGTTGCTACGTGAAAAACAGCTGAGCTGGAGCGCACCACTTCACGGAATCTTTCCGTGAGTCTAAGTCGACTACGACTTCTGCGCAGCGCAGCTTGGAGGTGATGAAACAAATCACAATCAGGGTCAGGCACACAGAACTCTGATGCTTGCAGGCTGCTTCTGAACTAATTAGGTGTTGAAAAAACAGATTTTCTTGGGATTCGGGAAATTTGACTAAAAAATTATTTGACATTGGCTGGCTGTTTACTTTCGAAAACTGACTAAGCTGACACTGCTGCGTATGAACTTTGCGTAGTGCGTAACCGCGTACAAACATTGAAAGTGATACGCAAGACTGTGTGAACAAAGTAATTCAATTTATACAATTTATACGAAATAAGATAGTTTCTATGTATTTCAAGCTTTTAGAGTAATCTTGTGATATGCATTAGAATTGATTCCTCTCAAATTCCAAATATTCTTAAAAGACTCAGGCTGGGAATTGTAATTTGAGTCAACAGCTTTGCACCAGACTTCGATCGAATCACCACTCGTCTTCACCGGTACGGATGCTTTCCATAAACTCCATCCAAAATGCTGTGGTTCGGTATCATCATTCTGATGTTCGAGAACACCCTCAAACCAAGTTTCACCTTGATCAGTGGTCAAATCCACACGAATAATCCTGGAGCCACCACCGGCCCAAGCATAACCACTCAATTCTAATTGACCATTGACAACTTTTGATTTACAAATGACAGAAGTCACTGGCATGTTTTGCACAGCAGGGCTTTTAGTAAAATCAACGTTGCTCCAATCGATGGAAGGGTTGAATCCTTTGTAATCCGATCTTTGCCAATGCGAATGTGACTCTTCCGGACTCAAAACAATTCTTTTCAGCCATTTGACATTTCTTGCACCAACAATTCCAGTTGCCACCACCCTAAAAGTAAATAAACCATTTCAATCTTTTACAAGTACTTGACACACTATTCAAAGTCAAATTTATGTCCAAAAATTCAATTTTGACAAAACCCCAACATTTTCACGAGTTTTTCACCCAAACTCGTGAAAGTTTGTTTACAGTCTAGCTAAGCAGTGCAGATCTCACTTCAATTTAACGAATTTTTTAACAAAAAAGTTCAAAATTCTAATTTCGCGTAGATTTGAGATATTCACTAAAAATTATCATGTAAAACTTGTTGGGACACCCTGTACATGCTGATGGTGGTAGGACAAGTACTTGGACCATATCGTGATGTCCACGGTTGGCTGAAATATGGAGGCAGGTTCGACCTTCTTTATCTACAACCTTTAACAACGAAGCAGTACGACTCAGAAGAAGGCCTACAACGCCAATGTGGCCTCCCATGCAAGCCAAATGCAAAGGAGTGAATCCAGAGGGAGAGGAAACCGCGTCTACAAGCGTTCCAGGTGAATTGAGTAATGCTCGAACCTAAATTAAACAGTTTTCACTGCAGTAAGAGGTTTTTTGTAAATTATGTTTGTATTACCACATCATCACTTCCTGAGTAACTGGCCATATGAATCGGCGTTAAGTCGTATTCCGTAGCAAATTCTTGAACCACGCTTGAACTCACAGTACCAGGTAATTCTGACTTCAAATGGCTTGGTATGTGCGTTAGTAATTCACGTAACGCCTCAACTTCGCCATAAAGTGCTGCTAAATGGCTAGCACCCATGCCCGAACGTCGACTCAACTAGAATTTGTTTAACTTCAATGAAAATACTTCATTTTGCATAGTACCAGGTGTCCCAACAAGTTTTATTCGGGAATTTAGCAAAAAAATCGCTAAATGTTACGAAAAGCAAAAAAGCTCGTGAAAGTTTGTTTACAGTCTATGCCTTGCAGATCTCACTTCAATTTGACGAATTTTTTTGCCCGAAAAAATTTCAAAATTCTAATTTCTCGCAGATTTGAGATTTTCACTAAAACTTCTCATCTAAAACTTGTTGGGACACCCTGTATAAGACTTTATGTACCTGATTGGGTACCCATGATCACGGGGCAAAGTATCACCATTCATTTCGTAAGCTAAAATCACATCTCCAGACATTGCTTTGGCAATGGGAATTGAAGCGCCATAAGGACTACCATCGCTGCCTTCATCGTATCCTTCAAATTGGACATGTTTGATGCCTTTCAAATCGTACTCTTTCAAAACGTCAGACAACCTCACTCCTGCCCATTTGGCATTGCCTATGGCTCCTCCTTTCCACATCAATCCCTTGATTTCTTTGATTTGATTCATTTCTGCTCTTCGATTACCGCCGCATTGGATGGTTGAAGTCACCTCGACCTAAAAAAATGGAAAAAGGTTTACAAGAAATCCAAGTGATTTTACAAATTTTCCAACCTTTTCAAACTTTGTTTTGAGGTCTTCAAGTTTCAACATCTTTTCTTTTTGATTACTTTCATGAACCACGTCTAATTCGTATTCTTCTGCAGTGACATCGGGGGTAGGTAAATGATTTCTTACATAAAACCAATCATTGGGCGTATAAAAATTATCCGCCAAAACTTCCAGAGGAGTTTCAGCATTGAATGGCCTCTTACTTTTAACCAACAATCCAGGATTGCGATTTTTAGGTTCCATCAGGTATGGATCACTGCTCTTGGCCAACTCTTCATTCTCTTTAACATCTTTTGGATCCAAATTGCCAATGCGGTACTCTTCAAGTAGAGCATAGACTTGATTGTTATTCTGGTGCACGGCGTAAAGGTTCCAAAAAGGCTCCAAAGGTCCGCCAGCGGCCATCAAAATATTTTTTGCTCCGGGATGTTTAGACACAAAATCGGTGATGTCGTACACTCCATTCTTGTAGGTCACCCAAATCCTTTTCTTTTCATCATCATGATCTTGAACCTGGCCTTTGTTGTATTGTGGCAGGCCTTTTTTTCGAGCTCCAGCATCAGGCAGAACATTTTTATCAACCTTTTCTACTTCTTTCGCGTATAAAGGTCGCTTATTTTGCCAGTACAAGATTCCTAAACCGGTTCCAAGCCCAAGGATTGCAGCAGTCTTTTTGAAATTGTCATGACCTTCGTGGTGGTCTTGGTACCTTTGGTATTGGACAGTGGTGGTGGACAAGTGTCTGGAACTTGTCTGTCGAATCTGATGGATAAGCGTGAGACCTGCACGCTTCATCATTATCTAAAATTCAAAGGTCAACTGGTGGCCTCTTGTCATTGACAATCACAATCATGCACTACGCACAACAACAATCTCACTTAGCGCAAGATTACAGAAATGAAACGCAACCTCTTACATTAGTGTCTTTCTTTATTTCCGAAAATTTAAGGTTATCAAAATTAATCTTCGTCACTGGAGCTGCTCCAGAGAGAATTCAATACAGACTCAGAAAGGGCTTTAGGTGATTTTTTGGGAACATTTTTCTTGGGCTTTGTTGAAGCATCAGGAGGGCTAAGGAGAGTGCGACGAGCCCTAACTGGAGGAGCTTTGGCAGCCAACGATGAAGAATTTAAAGGTGTCACAGTTTGTGATTTTTCTGCTACATTCCTTTTGGCTTGATAGTCGGCAAGTTTCTTCTTTTGAAGCGTTACCTCTTTGTCAATCTTTTGGATTTCTTTTTCAATGGTTTGCAACTCTACTGAATTTTTCTTTTGAAATTTTTCCATAGCTTCAATTCGACTTTCCTCGTACTCTTTGATTTCTTGTTCGACTCTATCAACCTCTTTTTCGACAGTCTCATATTCCGTGGTTAGTTGAACAAATCGTTCCTTGCAAGACTCGTCTTTTCTGTTTCTTTCTTGCCTTTTTTCGCATTCTTGTCTTTCATTCTCCACCTGGTGCTCAACGTCTTCCAATTGCTTGGAGATGACTTCGAATTCCTTTTGAAGAGCATCAATTTGCTGCTCTTCACTAGCCACGTTCTTTTGTGTCGAAACGATATTGTTTTTCAACTGTTGGATTTCTTCAAGAAGAGCTTCGTGATGAGCTTCGTGATTGTCACCTTTTTCGTTTATTGTATTGGCTTGATGCTTAGCGATTTCCCCTTGAAATTGCGCCAAATCTGCTTCGCAACGCCTGATAGCCTCTTCTTGCTTTTCAATTTCCATTCTTAGTTGCTCCTCACTAGGGAAGGAAGCGAGTTGACTTCGCAGATCTTGAAGGGCCATCTTGGCTGTAGATGTACTCTCTTGTAATTCTTGAAACTTTTGTGGGATTTGATTGGAAATATTGGCTTCCAATCTTTGTTTTAATTCATCACATTTTGCAAGTTGAGTAACCAATTGGGCTTCTGTGTCGGCAATTTCTTTCTTGAAATTGTCTTGATTGTCCTTCAGTTCCTTGACCTTAGCCTCTTGTTTGGCCCTCTCTTGTTTCAAGTGAGTATTCATCGCTTTATGGCCTTCAGAACTCGCTTCTAACTCTGCAATTTTGCTCATGATTGCCTTCAAATGCATCTTCACGTTAGCTTTTTCAGCTTCTTTCAATTTCATTTGTTGGTCAATTTGGGCAATTTTGGACTCGGACGCTTCAGTCATCCTGTCATATTCGGCATTTTCTTCTTGCAATTCGTGCAACTTCAAATCTAATTGCTTGTTCTTGGTGGCAATTTCCCCCATTTCACTGTCAATTTGGGCAACCTTATCTTGAAGGTTTTTGGCCTCGTTCTCCAAATGGGTACTATCAGCTTCGAAGGCAGCAAGGATCACCCTCTTCTTCTCCACATATTCAGCTTCCTTTTGGTCAAGCGCTTTCATACGCTCCTCAATTTTTCGCAACTCTTCCTTTTCAGCAGCTTCCATCGCCGCGGCTTTTTCTTTGTCAATTTGAAAATATTCCTCGAAGGCCTTTTCGCAGTCCTCTTGAGCTTCATAAAGTTTATAGAGGGCTTCGTTGAGTTCGTGTTGCATTTCCAACTTTGTCGCGTACTCTTCTTGTTCAAGGTCAAGTTCTTTCATCTTGGTCTCCAGTTCACTGATGCTGTGATCTTTGGCGGCGATTTGGGCCATCAACTCTCGGTCTTCCTTTTCATACATTTCAGCCGCTCGATTTTCTTCTGCAATTTGCTGCATGATCCGTCGATATTTATTTTGCATATTGGCAGTGCAGGCCGTTACCTTGTCGGCGATTTCGTGAGGATTTTGATTCGACATCTTGCCTGATGGATTTCAGTGATATTTTTGGATTCGGAGAACAATTTTCCGGCACAGCGGCACTTTCTAGTTTTACGCGCCAATTTCACTTTTTCAGTAACGGTCTCAGTTTCTTGCTTTCTTAGTTGCCAGATTTTTAAAAACCAAAATAGTCAACTTTTTTTTTTGAGAAAATGCCTAATTTTTATTCTACATATTTAGTATTTCCTTAGATTGAATGATCGCAATTCATTTCGACGAATTTTTCCACTGACCGTTTTAGGTAATTCATCTGAAAAGTTAGATACGGTTGAATTGTCGTTTTGTAAATCGGATGGCTAATTATTACTTACCTAAAAATTCTATTTTACGTGGATATTTATATGGTGCGGTTTGAGCTTTGACATGATTCTGTAATTCTGCAGCCAATTTCACTCGTTCGTCATCATTTCCTTCAATCTTACTTCGATAAGACGGCGCAAGCACAATGAAAGCTTTGACTATGTGCCCTCTTTCATGGTCAGGACTTCCAATGACAGCAGATTCAATGACTGCTGGATGCTCTATGAGTGCGGATTCAACTTCGAAAGGTCCGATACGGTATCCAGCACTTATAATGACGTCATCTTGACGACTTTTGAACCAAATGTATCCATCTTCATCAACGTAACCCAGATCACCAGTAAAGTAAAAATCCTTCTTGAACACAGATGCAGTCATTTCCGGCTTGTCAACGTATCCAGCAAAGAGACCTCCCTTTTCCCTTCCTTCCCCGAAATAAACGGCAATGTTTCCTTCCTCATTGACTTGGGCTTCGTTAGCATCATTATCGACGATTCTGACATCATATCCAGGAGCAGGTTTACCCATTGATCCAGGTTTAATCTTCATTCCTTCAAAAGTAGCGGCAAGAAGAGTGGTTTCGCTTTGGCCATATCCTTCCCGAATCCTAAGACCAGTCTTTTGATGCCAATCTCGATGCACATTTTCATTTAAGGGTTCTCCAGCAGATATACAATGCTTGATTGTTTGGAATTTGGGCAATTCAGGTATCTGAACCAAAGACCTATACAGAGTAGGCGGGGCACATAAAGTAATGATTGGTTCGTGTTTCAAAACCTTTAGTACTTCATTAGGTTCAAATCTTGGCATATCATGAATAAACACACTCGCGGCATGTGCCCAAGGAGCGAACACATTGGACCATGCAGATTTTGCCCATCCAGTATCACTGATATTCCAATGCAAAGAATTTCTTTCCAGGCCTAACCATTTTCCGGTCACCCAATGACAATAACCATAAGACCCTTGCGTGTGTGCACACATTTTAGGTGCTCCGGTTGTTCCAGAGGTGAAAAATATTTGCATTACTTGATCACTTGGTGTGTCCAAGGTTGGAACATCCTTGATGCTAGCTTGAGCCAATAAATCGCTAAATAGTATCCAACCTTTCTGCCTCAGCCTTTCGTTGTAATCACCAATTAGAATCTTGAACTTTAAAGTGTTGTCATGATTGGCTGCAACTTCTTCAATTTTGTTGGCTGTAACTTCATCCACTATTACTGCATCTGCTTTTGAAACACCTAATCTTTTATCCAAATCTTTGGCAGTCAATTGAGGAGTGCCAGGAAGAAGAACGGTATTCGTTCTCATGGCAGCAACATTCAAAATCCACCATTCCGGAATTCTTGGCAGAACAATAATTGCTCTTGATATGTTACCTAAGCCTAAAATGGCAGCCGCGTATTTCTTAGAGTCTAAACTGAATTCTTCGTAAGTCCATTTTCTTGTCCCCGTGACATTTGACTGGTGATGAAACGCAATGGATTTGGCAGTCTCCGGATCTTTTGCATGTTTATCAATAACATCTTGAGCAAAATTGAATTTTTCAGGGACGTTCCATGTGAATTCATTTAGTGCAGCGTAGTTGAATTTTCTGACAAATACTTTTTGATTGGTCAAAACTTTTGAAAAAATTCGTGAAATTGTCGGAATTGTCATGTTTATTTCTTATTTACTGAATACTGATTACTGACGATGTAGTGACATAACAAATTCACGAGATAAAAAGCTTTGGAATGTTTAGAATTGAAACAAAAAGAATTCCGGTTCTTTGATATGACAAACACACGCTGAGGGAATGTCAAACGTATCATAACTTAGCATCCCATCTTCAGTGACAGCCAAAAGGCTGTGTTTTGTGTACATTTGTCGACATTCTGTCACTTCGGGATTTTCACCAAGCTCTCCAGCATATCGACAAGACTGTCCAGATGATCGGCTATGGCATTTGTGCATAGAAACTCCCTGCTGATATTCCAATGTATTGACCACATATTTCCAGATACCTCTAGAATTTTTGGCCTTTTTAGGGAAAACGTAGGTTTCACGAGTCGCACACAAAGCGGCTTCGGTCAGGTCGAATCCCAATCTTGTCATCAAGCTTTAAAAAAGATTAAAATTTCTTTCCTTTCGTCCAGTACAAATGTTTTAATTTTTACCTTTCAGGTTTAGGTGGAGTACATGGAGGTCCTAAGACAGTGTTGAAGTATTCCTTATTAGCGAAAAACTTGTTTCGGAACAAAAGGAAATTGATGGCTTTTTCCGGATAATCAACATCTTCAGTATCGCAAAGAGTATCATTGTCTGGTCCTGGTTGACACGGTTTCACCGAATTAGAAGCAAATCCCAAAGCTGCCAACTGTTTGGGTCCATCTTTGACAGAATTAGTATTTCCTCTCTCAAACATATCATGTTTGATAGCTTTAGTCGCCTCATTGTCTTCACTACACATTCGATCCGGATTGATCAATGGTAGAGGTACAAACGGGGCTGGTCCATCATCACTTCGAAAACTGAATTCTCGAATTTTCGTTTTGCAAACACAAGCAGAAGGTAAGTCAAAAGTATCCACGTTAACATTTCCATCTTCATCTAATGCCAAAAGTTTTTGAGTCCCAAAAATTTGTCGGCATAAAGTCGAGCCTTCGCCATGTGGAGAATCGATGTCATTGATGCACTTCTTGCCGGGATTTTCACAGATCGTCACTTCAACATCTTGGGTCATGTCCATTAATTGGGCTAAGAAAACCCATTTGTTATTGACATTTTTGGCTCGAGTCCATTGCGGTACCAGTTGTCTTTGGGCAGTACAAGCCAAATCATTCAATCCAATGTCGTCACGATCGTTGCCACGTTCAAA
Organism: Oithona nana; assembly: GCA_900157175.1. NCBI lineage: Eukaryota > Metazoa > Arthropoda > Copepoda > Cyclopoida > Oithonidae > Oithona > Oithona nana. The sequence continues at coordinate 476,800 of LT727935.1, forward strand.
AACAGAGCGAAGCTTCAAATTCGGTCGGAAAAATCGGTTGAGGGTTTCCGGAGAATTTTGTAATTCCTCCGTGTTGTTCAAGATGAATGCAATGTCTTCCACAGGATATTTAGAAATGTCTCCACCGCAGAAATTGAAGCCATCGTCACAGCCTTCAGGAGGTTGAAGCTGAAAATGAAAGAAGAATTTTGAAAGAATGTTTTGCAAGAAAAAATGAAGGTAAAACCTACCTGGATTTTGGGGGCTTCAGTGGGGAAAAAGATCTGCGCAGTACAAAAATGTATGAAATGGAAGATTAAAAACCACTGCATTTTGCACTTAATCGATCACTGTAAACGACTGACTGACGCGCCAATATTGGATTTCTTGCAGCATAGGTTGTAGCGCGAGACGACGTCGACGACTTCAAATTTCGCAGGAATCTAGAATATTTGAAGTTGTGCCTCCTGTGTTTCATGCATGGTTGCTTATCTCTTTTTACAAATCTTTATCTATGCCACAAACTGTCTTATGGAGAGGCACAAATAAAGTACGGCTTTAGAAAAAAGAACGTACATAACTAGTTGCTAACTCACAACTTTGTTGCACACACGATGAGATGAAAGAAAGAAGATGACAAAAAGATTTACCAAGAATCGGAAACACTTAATTCCCTTAAGGTTTGTTCCATGCTTGACAAAGGAATTTGTACTTATTTGGACGCCTCATAGTGTATTTCACAAACACTTGGCCGAAATATTCCAATTTCGTTTGCAAATTGCAATGTAGAAAACCAATTCTTTATACAATTCCTCATATTTGAGCGGGTAGATTTTCAAACTCCAATTTTTCCCGCCCCGTTTCCCGCCCCACTAATAAATGTCCATTTTTAATACTATTTTTACCTAATTTGTGCTATATTATGACTTCAAATGTTTGATACAATGATCACTGTCTGAAGCTTCATTTTCAGTTTTCTTGCCACCAGGCCAAAGTCCTCCAAGTACTCCTCCAGCTGCAGCTCCACCGGCAGCTACTCCAGTAACTGTACTAGTTGCAAATCCAGCCGCTCCAACACTTTGACACACTGCAAATTGCAATGAGGACATTTTTGAACGAGGAAAAACCCAGAAAAATAATTAGACTTACGTGCAAAAAAGGATCCAGCAGCAACATTTCCAATGGCTGCTTGAGCTCCAGTAGCCACAGATCCAGCCACAACTCCACCAGCTGAAAATCCAGCCAATCCAAGAGCTGCAGTTATTGCGAATGGAGCAGCTACTCCAGCGGCTCCTCCAATCCCCAATCCAATCCCAACTTTGTTCAAAGTTTCTTTTTCTACCATTTTCACAGAGAAACGTCAAGAGTTTTGAGTCTTCCAAGTCAAAATTCCTTTTTGTTTGGTTAAGAATAAAATCAGTTGAAAAATGAAAACTGAGAACTTTTCCGTTGTTCTGAGCTTCTGATTGGCTGAAATAACTAAATGCGGACCCTCTTCATAAACAAAGCCATGGACAAGCGTGCGGTTATCTTGAATTTGCTGACTTTTCTTATTTATATTTCACTTTTGTTGGCCATCTCAGAACTCTTTTCCCAATTTTCGGTGAATTACGTAAACTCAACAAAAACTCGTCAAATCGAAGAGGGTCTTTCTGGGAAACATTATTTCATGATTCCGCCCTGGGAAATTCGTATTATCGAAGAATAATCTGAAAATATCAAAGCGATCCTTGATCCTCAAGATGTCTAATGTTGAGAGTGAGTCCTTCGACTATTTGGAGGTCACGGCAAGAGTTCAATCGAAGAAGCTTCCTACTCCAAAAGGCAATCGTCTCCTCATTGATCGTAAAGTGGACAAGAACTACACTCCATTGGAAAATGGCGACGATCTGCTGGTGATTAAGTCTCAAGAAGTTTTGACTCTTCTCCCTGCGATGAGTGAGGATTGGCTGATCAAGGTACATAGTAATTTCATCGTAATTTTCGATTTAGTGAAATAAAAGGGTTTTTTTTTCTTTATTTTATAGATAATACGGTCCCAAAACGAAACTGTCAGGTCGGGCACCAAAGGAAAAATCCTAGAAAAGACTCTTCAAAATTGCGAGCATTTGGAAAAGAACATGGAAAATCCTATTATGAAAAACATTATTGAAAATTTACCTAAAGCTCCCAAGCAAATGTTGTTGCCCGAGAACATGGAGTTGGAAATTGCTCAAAGTAGCAGTAGCAGCAACAACAGCGAACAAATGGAGCTTGGAGATGAATCCAAATCGTCTATGCTTCCAAGAAAATCATCTTTGGATACCAATTCCAACAGAAATCGGAAGAGTACAACTCCCATGGGAAGCGATGATTCATGGCATTCGTCAAGCTCTGGAGCCACTAAGACACCAGCTTCTAAAACTGTTGACGAAGAAACCGTGGTATCTACCGAACCTGAGAGAAATGCTTCTTCGATGGACACAACTATCAAGTCTTCCTCTACCTACACCATCCTGCCTACTTCGTCTGTCTCATCTGCGTCCTCCCCAAGCAAGTTGTTGTCCACATCTCTCTCGTCTTCATCAAGAGTGAAGGAAATCTATCACATGGACATCTCTGAGCTTATTATCGAACGTGATATCCCCTAATGATATTTCATTTTTCCGGCAAATAGAATGATTACTTTCTCGATTTAGAAAACTTTTTATGTTTTATTTAATCGACACTGTGTCGTTTTACATGAATGGCCAAATGATCGGAGCGAGCAAATGACTTATCGCAGAGTTGACATTTGAATTTTTTCTCTCCTGTATGCTTTCTTATATGTCGACTTAATTCGTCCTTCCTGGAAAAGCTCCACGAGCAGAATTGGCACGAGAATGGTCTCTCCCCTGTGTGAAGTCGAACATGAGCAGTCAAGTGCGAGCTCTTTAAATAGCGTTTATGACAGCCTTAAAAAAAAGAAAATGACGGTGATTTTGCTGCTGCAGTCCCCTAAAAAATTATGACGCATTACCTTCATAGCTGCACACGTACTTCCTCAAATGAGGTGGTGTACTTGACGACTTTTTCGTTTTTTTCTGATTGAGTTCAACGGATGGTTGTAGTTGAGGTTTGGACAAGATGGCTTCAAAGGATTTCACGTCCGGCTGATAATTGTGAAAGGATTGCTGTAAAGCTTCGATGGGAGTTTCTTCATGTGAGTTCCAATTTTGTTGCTGTGGGATATAAAAGAATATCTTGTCATAAATCATCTTCATCATCAAGATATTGCCAACAGCTGCGAATTTCAAGAAAAAGTGACCACTGATGACCATTTACATACAATGGCCCATTGTCACCCCGTCTATCGTTAATCTAATTGTGTAATTGATAGCTGCGAATTTTTACAGGTTTTTTTTGCTACTGAATTTTTTTTTCTTAGAATTTGCTTACGTAGTAATTCCAGGAATCTGCCAAGCAATAATTTGACCAATTATTTTTATGCAGGGAGGTGTGAAGCGTTGATGATGATGAAGAAGGAGGAGGCGACAGAGGCGAAGAGTTATGGGACCAATTTTCGAGCGAGGAATTCTCGTAAAAAGGAACACCTGTTGGATGATAGAACTCCATTTCTGTCAAGTGCTAAATGACAACTGATTTGATTATTGGCGCAATGCGAGGTCGCTGCTCACCACCACGCGGATTTATTGAATGACAAAATCAAAAAAAATTCTCGAAATTTTTGCTGCTCAATATATTTTCTCTTTTCATAGTGAAAAATCACAGTTGCTTTTTTCTTAAAAAGTTGTTTTTCAAAAAGTTCCCATTGTGTTCAATATTGGACCACTTCGTTTGCGACTATTATTTTTCCGATCCATATTGGGCAAAGCTTCAAGTCTGGTAGGCTTCCTTGCGGCCTCGGAGTTGAATGGAGACCCATTAGGCACAGTGTTGTTGCCACCTAAAACAGTACAAAATAATCAATCAGGCCACAAAAAATAGACAATTAAAAGATTTGTTATACATACTTTGTAACCACGCAGGAAGTTCTTTTCTTTGTTGCTGAACAAGACCATTATTGGTACTATTAAACTGCGGGCTGGTATTGAGGCTTGAACTTCCACTACCGTTGAATCCATTGCTATTGCCATATGAATTATTGAGACCGAATGTATTAAGGCCAGAATTGAAGGAAGAACTCAGATTGGACGAGCCTCCTAAACTGGCTTTTTGTCCATTCGTTCCAAGTGCTGGAAGTAAGAAAAGTTCAATTGAACTCTTTCAGATTTCAATTTTTCAGTTAGCACACTCAATCACACTATTCGAAAAGTCAAATTTTTGTCCAAAAATTCAATTTTGACAAAACCCCAACATTTTCACGAGTTTTTCACCCAA
>LT727935.1:494998-512215 GCA_900157175.1 Oithona nana
AATTAACTTTTGTCCACTGAAAATGTAAACGTAGCTCGCTTCGCTCGCAATGTTGAATGAGGAGACTTTTTCTGTGATTTTCAAACATCGTGTATGTGTGTGAGTTCTGTGAGTGCCTCCTGAGTGGAGCAGCAGAGATACTAATCCAATAAAAATACAGAGTCATAAATTAGATAAACTTGACACCCTGATGTCATCATAAATCCCATTTGAACATGTGGAAAACTTTTTTGGCTTTTCCCCTATTGGTGTATTATGGGATAGAAGGCCAAATGGCCCCTTCCTACCAGAAAACTAATGATGAAAAGTATCCAATCTCCACCACTGAAAAGCCACCTGCTGAAAAACCCAATGGGTACAGAAATGATGGGGATCCGCCACCTCCACCACCTCCTATCCTGCCTGGCGATGCCTATGCTAGCCAGTGCAAGTACGAGGATGTGCCTTTCACAGATTGTGATCCTTTTCACCTGGTCAAATGGAGACAAATGAAGCTTCTGCTGGGCGGCAGCCACTGCGAAAGTTACAAAAACGAGACGGAAAGATGTTCTTCCGAGGACTTTCCTCCCGGTAGTAGTGACTAACTTTTTTAAGGTATTTTCCGGTCTTCATCCATTTGCATCGTTGATCCATCCAGGTACCCGTTGGTTGATCGAAGAGCACAAGAAATGCCTTGGAGAACTGGAACATCTCAAGGGTCTCTTGAGTGATCTCCATCACTGGATTGACATCCTCCATGAGCGAGGACAGGCTCTGTTCGGTGCCTTTCAGGAGCTGAAAAAACATCTGGAGGACGTGCAAAGACAAATTAGAGACTTGCACAAGACGTCGCACAGTTATCAAGTCATGATGGAGAGGCTCAAAAAAGGATAGTACCAGAGTCATATGACGCTTTTGCCATTATTATTACCCACTCGGCTGCTCTCTCTTAACAACTCCAAAGTATGAGTGTACACAAAAGGCAAAAAATCCTCGAAAATGTTGCATTTTAGCAATTTACAGACTATTGCAGAGCGCCGCTCAAAGAGCGCAGCGCTCCGAGCGGCGCTCTCAAATTGGAGAGCGCGACCGCGAGCGGCGCTCTCAAATTGGAGTGCGCGACCGCGAGCGGCGCTCGGAAAAATTGGTGGGAGCGCGACCGCGAGCGGCGCTCTCAAATATGGCAGAGCGCTGAGAGCGCCGCTCATTTTTCTTTTTTGCGCTCTCATAGTTTAAGAGTCACTGTATAAGAAAACTATAACAACCAATATAAGGGCTAAATTGAGTTGGCGGACCAATATATGCATGTTGGTACTGTACTACATTTGGTCCTTGGTACTCAAGATTGGTAAATTGGCCGCAAAGCTGCCATTTGGTGATTTAGAACAAAAAAAATTGCCCATTTTTTTCACAATTTTTTTTGAGAGCGCAAAACGAGCGGCACTCTTTGATGGTGAGAGCGCGAGCGCGAGCGGCGCTCCCAATTCTGAGTGAAAGCGCGAGCGGCGCTCTTAATTTCGGGCAAGAGCGCGAGCGCGAGCTACCAAAAAGCAGGGAGCGCGCAATAGTCTGGCAGTTTATAGTATCAATGGTATCAATGCGAGCGATGCGAGCAACGGTTATTTTTGACCGCGATTGCATTTTCAGTCTTTGCAATCAATTGACATACATCAAGAAATGTAAATTATGAACAACCCTTTTAGAGTGGGTTTTACTCACTGTGCAATACTACCACACACATAGCAAATGCATAGTAGTAGTAGCGAGCCCCCTCTTGTACTGCTCTACTCGGCTATACAGCTATTATACACAATGCAGTTTTCTTTATCATGCGCTCTAAAGAAGGTTGCATACGGTTGTAATACTCACGAGGCGTATACTCTAATGCTTATATCAAGAAATTACACATTTGCTTGGCCTCTCCAACTGTAATTGGCCAACTTTTTTTCTGCATGGCACATCATTTTTCAATGCCAGTTTTGTGCCAAAAGCACTCTTACTTGCCCAGTATTAAAGTCACTCGAATTTGAAAAGTGTTTTTAGACTGTTGAAAACAAAACAAATAGGCGTTATAAATAATGCATTACTTTTGAAAATGTAAGAAAATGTGAAGGATATTTTGGAGTCAAGCAATACGTTCAAAGTGTTTGAAAATCACCCAAAATGTCGAATTTAAGTTTTTGAATTTTGGCATTTTCCACCATTTTTTGTCCTACTAAAACTGACCTGTCTGGTAACACTGTTTGACCGCAAGCTTCAGGTTTTCAAAAACTCGCCAAAATGGACCATTTTTGGCATTTTTAATGAACTTTTGTCCACTCAAAATGTAAACGTAGCTCGCTTCGCTCGCAATGTTGAATGAGACTTTTTCTGTGATTTTCAAACACCGTGACGTTGTTGAATTTTTAAAAGATTTATGCATGACGAAACTATACTAATGAGGGGGGCAAAAGCGTCATATTATGACACTTTCACACAAACTACAGAATTAGAAGAGTGGAAAGAAAAGTCTCGTCAGTTACGTACTAATGTGGACAGCCTCAAAGCCAAATATGATCAATTGCTTGGTGAACATGAGAAAATGAAAGAAGTTTACGCCCAATGTGACTCCAAGCGTGATTCCTGCATGCAAGAGGAGAAAAAATTGAGCAGCAAAGTTGCTTCAGCCGTTTCTTCCAATAGAGAACTAAAGGGACAACTTTTAGAGGCCGAAAGGTACAACTAAAGAGAGTATTTCGTTAAAGTATATTCAGTAATACCATTTAAAATTTCTGGAATATGAAACTGGTAGCGCTGAATGCTTGCTAATTTGGTCGCCTAAATAAGCGGGCGCGCGGATTAGCGTTAATCCCGGCGACAAATGTGTTTACTCTGCAATATAACTTGCTTTAGGTACAAAGACTTGGTTGAGGAGACCCTGGCGCGAATCCAACAACTGCAGAACAATGTTGAAAGACTGCAAAAGGAAATCGGAGAGACGAAGAATCAATACCACCAATGCCGCATTGACATACTTAATGCCCGAAATGCCAGACCTGCAGCCTACGATAGAGACACTCATGTCAATCTCGACATGCAAATGTGGATTACACATAATCAGACAGAAATTCAGTACTCCACCTATCCAACAACCACGACCTACAGTACCACCACCACTAAATATACCACTACCTATAAAACCTACCCCACTTACAAGCCTAAGTATACCACCACCTATCCCAAAGACTTACACGTGTGAGCAATAAAATTATTGGCTTTTTTGATAGAAAAAAGAAGTAGTTCTTCATTTGATGATCTGGTAGCGCTGACGCGAGCGACCGTAAATTACTTTGAGGGCGCGGTCAGTGGGCGAGCGCACAGTGTTTGAAAACACCCAAAATGTCTCATTTGAATTTTTCAATTTTGGCATTTTCCACCAATTTTTGTCAAAAAGCCTTGAAATGAATTCAATCGATTCAATTAGATTCAATCGATTCAAATAGATTCAAACTTCAAATAGATTCAAACTTCAAATAGATTCAAGCTCGCGCTTTTAGACTGGAAGGATTTCTAGTCTTGTTTTTTTTTTTTTGGAAAGCTCTGTTCTGCTGGTCCTAAAAAAGAGTTACATCCTTGGCTTGGAATCAGCTTCCAACTTTTGTGTAAGTGCAGAAGAGAATGAATGCAAGAAAGTTTTAGACTTTTAGTAATCGTATATTTTTTAAGGCCAACAACACATGTTCACTGCGATTCAGAATAATGGTAAAGACCATCGCCGCTTAGCCTCTTCTTCAAATTGGGTAGGTGGGCAAGGCGATGGTCGTCGGTCATCAATGTAGTATGTGTCTTTTTGTGTGTGTGTTTTTCCTGTTATGTATCTTAGCGGTAAAGGTGTGATGAGATACTGATGGCTGACTGCTATTTACACAAATTGCTGCCGTGAATTGATTGAAAAGGATTCTTTGGTCCATTCATTATTATAGTACGTTTTTTAACTCTGCCGTAGAAGTTGAAGAAGAGAAATTGGAGAAGAAAAACAGTTGTAATAGGGTGGGCATAATTATTCTTTTTTTTTTTTTTACTTTTTGTCCTTTTGAGATGAGGGGTTTCAGAGGCATCATCTTTAAATTGATGGGCCTGATTTTAGTATTATTTAGAAACAGCTTTGACACTTTGCCTTTTAAAAGATTTTTTTCCCAAATGTCTCCAAAATTACCAGATGTTTCATACTAAGTTTTTTTAATTTTTAATTGTGATTTTCAATCTGGTCACTATGTCAGAACATTTGAAAGAGCAAAGCTAAAGGTCTGTTAGTAATAAAATTGAGGGGGGGAGGGACGAGAAGGGTGGCACTTTTTCCAATGGAAATAGAGAAAACTAGACGTAATAATAATATCCGTGTGTGGTGGTTTGTATCACATCTACGCAGTATGTATAATGATTTTCCTCCAGTAGTAGTACTAACGTCTTAGATCCATCATTAAAGGAGGAAATGTTGGGAGGAAAAAGTAGGAGTATTTGACGAGTTGCTTGCTCCAATTGAAAACCCTTGAGCAATTTTTTGAAATGTATTTGACCCATGGAGAGAGCAACAAACAAAGAATGTGTAGCATTTTTTTGGTTTACTTTTTTTGTGATCTTTACAGCGGTTAAAAAATCAAGAATTAGAGTATCATTTTTACTTGGTTGGAATTTGTAGATGTGGTCGGTTTCTTTATCTGGAAACGCTGAAGCGAGGGACCGTTGTTATTTAGTAATGAGCGCACGCAGTGATACCGTGATGCTCATTTGATCATTTCTAGAAAGAGTCAAAATGCGACTGTTAATGCCGGAAAAGACCGGGAAATATTGTTGTTACAAATGATACTAAAATACTTGAGATTTGCTGTAAAGGGGATGATGTGCGGTGATAATAGTAGTTCATAGTTTTAAAAAAACTCTGGTGGGTTACGCAGCAGGGTTTTTTTTTTTGGAATTTTTCTGTTAAATGACAGGTTTTTTTTTTCATCAAATTGAGAGATTTGGAGTGAAATAGAGAAACTTGGAGATTTTGATTTATAATTGGCCGTCGCGGAAGAAGCTCACTAATAGTCCTCATCGTACATCTGACGCATTTTGGCAAAGTCTGCGTCAGAGGTGGCAGAGGCCCCGGGATAGCCTCTGGAGGCTTGGGGCGTTCTCTGTTGTCTTTGGTCATAATACTGACCATTGTTGCCGTAATGATCATCATAGTGATACTGTCCATGATCAAGTCTCTGATCCCCGTAATACTCTCCACTCGTTGTTTGCTGAGGGGTTCTGTGCGGGTCAGGGTAGTATCCCGAGTTGTACCCCATGGGATCCGATGGTAGAGCCCCTTGTTGTGCTTGTGACATTTCATTTTGGTGTCTCCATCGGTCCTCTTCGTACCAGTCTTGATCACTGTATCCACCGGACATACCGCCGCCATGATTATTGTAAGAATCATACCTTCTTCCATTGTCTGGGTAGTCCAGATCGGTGGGCCTGGGCATCATGGATGATCGGTGAGGTGGAGGTGGAAGGGCGTGTGAGGGCTGAGGTGGCAGCCCGCTGCCGGGCCCCATTCCACCGTAGTCTGAGGTGTTGGGCGACAGCCGCCGCTGCCCCACTTGTTGCCCCATGTGGCGCGGCGAAAGGTTTGTGTCGTAGCCGCCACCGACCCCCAGGCCGGTATCGGCATGTAATTGTCCGCTGGCGGTGCCGCCACCGACGGGCCCCGATACGGAGGCATGTCCGCCAAGCGCCGGTTGGGGACCCGGCGTATTGGCCGCTAACGTATTGGAGGTTTTGGGCACTGGAGGTTGTGTGGATCCTTTGAAGGGCGGCGATACTGCTCGCCAGTAGCCTTCTAGGTACTCTGCCAGGTGCTCGCAGGCCTCGTCCAGCTGGTTCTCATCCAGGATGACGTCAAACATTTCTGGTGGACACTGTTGCAGCTTTTCGGCTGCGACCATTTGCACATTGAGGTTCCGCGATTGGGCCTTGCCGCGAGACTTGATGAGTCTTTGCAAGACTTTGGGCGAGGAGATCTTGAGGTACACGACTATTGGCGCCAAGGAGGTCTTGGCCAGTTGAGAGGGGTGATTGACGGTATCGCAGTCGAGAACAATCAACTGCATACTACGACTAAGCTCAAAAATTCGCTCAATTTCGGACTGCACTTCGGCCAGGTTGGCCGAGCGGAGACTGGCCTTGTCCAAGATGGCCTTTTTGGAGGGGTTGTTGAGCACGGACTTTTTGCCCAGACTGATGTCGGCCGAGACGCGGGTGATTATGATACGACCAGCAAATTTATTCTTGAGGTACTCGAAAACGGCCTTTTGCATCATGTCAGTGACCTCGTAGCCTTTGAGGCTAGGCCCTACGATGACCAACGGCCGGATGGAAGGCACAACGTCATATGGCGAAAGCGTTTCTTGCTTTTTGCCAAGGAGACCCTTTTTCTTCTCGATCACGGGTGGAGCCGTCACCCGCACCCCACTCCCTCCGTCCACCCCATTTTGGTCCACCGGCATCTCGGGCAGGGCCCCTTTCGAGTTGTTGATCACATGCTGCAAATGACAAGTCTTTAGAAACCAACGTCGCAAGGGAAGAAGCAAGAAGAGGAGAAGGGGGCGTAAGCTTGGCGTTATCACTGCTTCTGTCACAATTGCATGTTTGAGCTCTAAGATTTTTTGTTTCTTCTAAATATAGAAGCCTTTTGAAAATAATCATTGTGGAAGTGAAACTAAAGTACGATAATCGTGCGGCTACTTTTTGTATAGTATTATGGCAATTTACCTGCGCATTTGCCCCTCCTTTGATTTTGGCGCCTTTGCCCACGGGAGCCTGTTGTAATATCAATTGCTCCAATTTGGCGGGCGAGGGGATAAACCCGATATCACAGCCCTCTTTGACGATACGACCGATCCACCAGTTTATATCGTACTTTTCAAAGATGTGCAAAAAGTCGCCAATGTTAAAGGACACGGCCGTCCCATGAGCTGGGGAGTCATCGTCGTGGCTCCCGTCGTACATCACGTTGGTTCGCACTGCGAAGGCCACTGGTTTCGTCCGAGCGCGGCCCAAATACAGCAGGGCCGTCTGCTCACTGTCGGCCCCGTAGGCTGAATAGCTGGCAGCCCGGCCCCCAGGCCCAGTCACTGTGGATACGCCCGGCGGAGCCATGGCTTGTGGAGGCATCATCGCGTCTGCCCCCGACATGTTCCCCCCACCAAAGGCCATGGGGTCAGTCAGGGAGAGCTGGTCTGACGATGGGTGTGAGGATTCCGCCGAGCCCTGACGCATCAGGTCGTAGTCAGTCATCATAGCCCTACCGCCGTGCATGGAGGCCGCGGCGGTGGGTATGTTGCCGGGGCCCGCCGGACCTCGGTTCATGTTGTCATAGCCGCCGGTCATCATGTTGATACCCTTTGAGCCTCATTCTTGGCAAGGCACCGACAAAGGCCCAAAACATCACTGAGGCCCCTCATGACCCCGAAGGCAACGGCCTGAGGGCCGTCCAAGGCTACAAGGCTCACAATAGCCCAGAGAAATCATGTAGAAGTACAAGAAGTTGTAAGTGCTCCTCGGGAGCCTCGCTGGTTCACCAACTATTACAGCTTACTCCTCCATCTAAGCAGTAGTCGAGTCACCAAGAGGGACGGGTCTTCGTATTTAGCTCTGGCCTTGCAAGGCTGAGAAGAAGAAGAAGGCAATGCGGCATTACAGCGCCACTGTACTGCTGTACACGAAGGAGCTTGCTTTCTACAAGCCCTACAAGCCCAGCTACAATAGCCTTTCTCCTCACTACTACTGCTACTCGTCGTCGTCTAACTTGGCCGGGCTCTGAGCCTATGTAAAGCCCGCTGCTGCACAAGTCGCAAGAGGCCTTTTTTCCTGCAGGATGACGGCCATTTATGCCATTTTCATCCCTTACTTTCCCTCATTTTCAAAAGAATAGTTTCAGCAGGTCTTTGGATACATTCGTACCTTGCTTACAAGGCTACCAAAACCTGGTCACATTCTTTGTTTATGCTGGAAATTTAGATTTTTGAGTGTATTTTTGAGGTCGGATCGATAGTTGACACGGCTCGTGGAGTAGTAGCCGAGGCTGGAAGGACTCTTTCTCTTGCTACGGCCGCCCTTGCGCTATGCCCTGCACAGCTACAACTACTACGGACAGAGGAGAGACGACTACTTCTTCTCCTCGGTGCACTTGTCATGACGGTACAAGTACTACTTCTGCAGTAGTTCCTTACAGTGTAGCTACGAATTGATTTTGATATTCTTGTTTCTACCTCTGTGGCCTTCACCAATAGAGGGCCAATTACAAAAGCTTTCTACTCCTTTACTACATAACCTGGATGACTAATTAGCTCATTAATGTGTGAAGAGAGAGCGAGTCGTAGGAGTATCAGCTACAGCAGCAGCTTCTAGACCACTACAGGCCAAATAAACTGTCAAAAGTCTTCGATGTTCTAGAACAGTAGTAGGACAAAAGTTTTGCTGTACTTCATTTGCTCTTCATTTTTTGTCCAAAAATTCAACTTTAATTTCCCGAGAAAATTGTCGATTTTTTGGGGGGGTGAAAAACTCGTGAAAATGTTGTGGTTTTGGACTACTTAGCTGTTGACAACTTTGATTTCACGAGAANTGTGGTTTTGGACTTTTTAGCTGTTGACAACTTTGATTTCACGAGAAAAATTGCCCAAAAAAAATTGGGTGAAAAACTCGTGAAAGTGTTGGAGTTTTATTCCATTTTAATTTCATACACGACGTGGTAGATTTCCAAAAAGACTTGTAGCAGATCGTCCTTCCCGAGCCACTCGTAAGGCCATAAGTACTGATACTTTATCCACTTCCGGCTGGGAGGGTAATTCCAAATCCAATTCCAAATCAGAACACCTTTTTCCAAATGATTCAAAGACTTTGAGTCTGTAATCCACCACAGTTGTCACTTGGTTTCCTTGTAGATTCAAAGATTCCAAATTGGGTAGACAACTGACTGGCGTGACTGATTCCAGATCATGAATTCTGTTTCCAGCCACATTCAAATGTTGGAGTGAATACAATTTGGTGCATCCTTCTAATGTTTTGATAGCATTATTGGCTAAATCTAGCCGTGTCAATTGACCTATTTTGGTATGCAAATCTTCAATATCTTTCACCTTATTGTCAGAAAGCTCCAAAATCGTCAATTCGTGTAAGTCTTGGAGGTTTTCTAAAAGTTCAATGCCGTTACCACCAAACAGTAAAGTTCTGACTTTGGGTGCCAATAAAATGGCTTTATCAATTTTGCTGATACTGTTTCCGCGCAGGTTCAGGTACTCTAATTTCTCAAAATTATGTTTGTTGCCTTTGACAAGTTCTTCTCCAGGATCTTGATCGAGGGACTCTTCTTTGTCCAAATGGTGAGTATCACATAGTAATATATCCGCGATGCTTTTCAGCTTGCAATCTGTCGCTTCTAAATGTTTCAATGTGTTTCTTAACAATCCCAAAGTTTCAATCTTTTCAGGACAGCAGTCGACTTTGCTCAAGACTAATTTGGTTAAGCTTTTAAAAGAAACAAAGTCATAATTGAGTTCGTTGGGAATGATATTGCTGGTGCCAACTGGTTCTGGACATCCTTCAATGCTTAGAGTTTGTAGACTGCAAGCCAAATCAGCAACATTGGTAAAGTCATATCTTTTGTCTTGAACATTGGTAGGCGGACAGGGAGTCTTGAGTCTTCTGGAAATCGCGTACAATTCTAAGGGGGATAACTTCATTTGATCTTCAAACACTTCTTTGATGACATTGTCATAGTGTTTGTTGGCTAGCTCTCTCAGGATGAAATGCTGGTCGTATTGGGATAAACATAGGAATTGTGCCAGATTTTGGGGTAGGGAATGTTGCAAAAACTTGAATACACTTTGTAAATAGGACTCCAGATCTCGCCTTCGTTTCATGATAAACGAAGGATCTTTGTTGAGTAATTTCTTTTGAGGAAGACTTTCTTTGTCGACTCCATGGTCAACTAAGCTGTCATGTAATTCTACAAATTCTCGGAATCGACGCCGCACTTTCCATTTGATGGTTTGGATCTGCACTAGAATCTCGTAAAATGTGACATGGTCTTCATTGATTGCTTCGGGTATAGTAATGATCACAGTTTCGGGCGAAGCTAACCAATTTGACATTATGAAATAGTTTTTTTTCGAAATGAGATTCGTCAATCAAATCTTTGTTTTTCAATTCTTGATAAGATTTGGTAAAATGAATGAGCCAACACCATTTTGATAGTTAAAACCAATTTAACAATTCAAAAAGTTGGGATAAATTTGATCTTATTATATTTTTTGACTTTTGAGAGTATATATTCTAAACATTTGGCTTACATTTTTGCAGTTTTTGAGAATGGAGAAAGAATTTTACCTGAAAAACTGAGTCTGTTTATAAACAAATCTTGAGAAAACAAAAAAGTTCGTGAAAAGTGAAAAGTGAAAACTGAAATTGTCAAAATGGCTCAATCAAGAACACCTCGAGTTGGCACGATATATTCCAGATGTAAAGCTCTACTTGAGAAGAAAGGAATCAGTGAACAAAGTAAACCACTGTGGTACGATATCTATGAAGCTTTTCCTCCCAAATACGAACCCAGGTTTGATAGACATTTAGTAACATTCGCCATACCCGGTGCAAATGTAGCACAAATGCCACCACCTCGTAAAATATTATACCAAGAAGATCAAATCCGTGCTAAATATTACAAAGCTTTCATGTCCAATGATGACAAAAAGACTAAAGCGTCATTAGCCTCATCAGAAGTGTTTAACCTTTTGAGCACCGAAGATTTAGGCAAGAAGACATTCAGTCAGATTTTCATCGAAAAATACAAAATATTACAAGCAGAAGGAAAATACAGCGATGAAGAACTCTTTACAGCCACTTTGGATGCTTTAGAAGTGAATGGAATCAATTTACGCGAGGAGACACAAACTGAAGTGATTGAAGCGAAGAAATCTGATCCATTGCCCAAGTTTGACTTTCCCAAAGTTGCAGATTTATTGTCAACTGATGATAAAAATGAATAATGGTTATTTCAAGGCATTAATTCGAGATCATTTGAGTACGGTTCATACACAAAGCCTGAGTAGAGGTTAAAGTTAAAAAATTCTCCAAAGCCTCCTTGCACAATGCCAGTTAGAAAATGGACAATTTCTTCAAATGAAGGACGTTCATCAAGGTCTATCTGCCAACATTCTAGTAATAGTTCAAACAGCTCTTCTGATACATAAGGAGGTTGATGTAGCCTCATGCCTCTCATGACTCTCATAGGTACTTCTTTGGTGGGAATATCAACGAAAGGTGAAGCACCCAAAGTAAGACATTCCCAAAAGACAACTCCCAGGGACCAGACATCACATTTCCAAACGTAGTTGCTACCTTTGAATGCTTCTTGAGCGGTCCATCTGGTCATATCTGGTTCTTGCCCATTTTGCAAATAATCCACGATGCCAATGGAACCAATTTTTGGTTGGTCAACGGCTAAGAAAATGTTTCTAGCGCATAATTTCTTATGCGATATTCCCAATCCTGCCAAGTGTTCCATGCCTCGTGAAATGCCAAGCATGATGTTGAGTAGAATTTCTTCTTGCATTGTGGAAAACTTGCCGTTAGCTTCGGCATAGTCTGGATAATGTTCAAGGGATCTGCTGTCCACCAATGACTTTTTTAGTGTTGGCCAAGCTTGTTCAAAAACTACAAAAATTGTGTCTTTGTCTTCGCAGATGCCAATCAATTGGATCAAATGGGGATTGAAACCATACCGGATGACAGTGTCTAAGTCTTTAGACAAAGTTTTGAATTCATTGTCTTCGAGTATCTTTCCAGGTACAACTTGGATATTGACTCCTTCAATGTGTCCCCGTTTGTTCACTTTCCCCTTGACTAAAGATCCAAATTTTCCTCGACCAATAACTTCATGAGTCAACTCTAAGAAATTTCGTGGAATATTCCAAACTTGAGCACGAATGTTATCCATCCTGGCCTGAGAATTGAAACCATCGTCAACTGAATCATTGTCAAAAGCAAAGTTGCTGCAAGCAGCCGCTTCCGTATCAATGCTCGAGACATGAGTTGTCAATTCTTGAATATCTCCTCGAGATCCACGGTTTTTTCTACGGTATGTTGAGTACCGGAGGAATGCATAAAAGGCCAAGATGCAAATGAATAAAGCACTCATGACTCCAATGGCAACACTTAATCCAAAAGAAAGAGTCTGGTCATCTCCAGACATTTCATCATGATGGTCATGCTCTTTGTGTTCCTCATCATCATGGTCATGTCCGTGATCATGATCGTGATTGTCAAACTTGAATACTGCAATGTTTTCCATAGCATGTTGATCATGACTGACTGGAGCATAAGACACTTTGGTTACTCCTTGCCAAGAAGAAACGACGCCTAAAGTGACATGAAAATCTCTGCCCGAAGGCAAAGGTCCAAAATTGAGATATTTTCCATAAGTTCGGTTGTCGCCAACGACAAACTCAACAAATTCCGAATCACGTCCAAAGAGGTCTTCGTTGAATTCTGCTGTAATCCAATAATTTAAACCCACTTCCATTGCTTTTGCATACCCGAAGATTTGGTCTTCATGAAATGGTGCTGGATTAGTTTCGTCAATGACAAGTACTTGATACCTTGAGATGGGACCGTATCGGTTTCTTCTCAGCCCTTTTAACTTTACATTAATTTCCCCTTTGAATGTATGATCATGGTCGTGATCGTGACTGTGATGTTGGACCAATTTAGGTGCTTCTGGAGTCTCTGGTTTCTTTATCTCTGTCCAAAATGTCTCATTGGCAGCTTGTCCTTGTCCATCTTTGGATGCCGCCGACACAGATACACGATACAAAGTGCTTGGGTCTAAACCAATGATGCTTGTCATTTTAGATCCTTCGGATACTTGGATCAATTTGGGACTTCTGGTGTTACTATTCACTCTTTGACTATCAAAAGAGTCATTGACAGTTACTTTGATGAAATAGTTGATGATGAAATTGTCTTGTGTAAATAGCGGTGGATCCCAAGTGATCACCAACTGTCTTTCCGATGCTTTACTTAATTTCAAATTGGTTGGTGGACCCGGAACTTTCACATCAGTTTTGTAAACGTTACTTGCCAGTACATCACCACAGACTTCTTGGTCATTATTTGTGCATCTCTTTCGGCATTTAGTTGGTCCATAACGTCCATGACTATTGCCACAAAAGCAAGATTTGGCATTTTGAAGACCAGCAAACATGAAATACTTGTTGGAACATTCTTCAACACAACTTGTTACATCTTGAGCTGCTTTTGAATTTTTGGATAGGTATGGAAGATCACGGTTGGTTTCATCATCTTTGAAGCATCCTATTAGTTGAAATGTAACGTCGTCGTCGTTGAAAAATTGACCATCTGTAAATAGTGTCGAAACAATTAACGATTTTTATTTGACATTTTAAAGTCTGAACTTACTTGCGAAAGACACTAGAAATGTCAAAAATATAAAGATTTGATGCATTTTTTGGCGTTGCTATGTCACATCATTTAGAATTGGTAACAAAATAAAGGCACTAAATTGTCAATGGTGGGTTTCAAAGGGTGTTGACATCTCTTTGTTGCTTTGCTTTGGTGCAACAAAAATTGGTTGCAGGCGTTGCATGAGAACAGCCTGAACAGGTAAGAGACTCTGGAGACTGGAGAGCATACTTTACGTTGTACCTTACCTGGAAGATTTGAAAAAAAAGCGCACAGTAAAATAACCGAATTTAACCAAATTCTTTCTTATGCAAATATAAGATTCTTTCCCATAGCAATTGATAACAAGAATGAATAATATCGAAATATTAGAAGACTAAAATCAAACCAATTTTTTTTTTTTTTGATTGAATATTTTTTAGATTTTCATGGTGAGTCGATTTTACTTGGATATGTTTATGTTCTCAGTTTCCTTTATCCGATGAAAACATTTCATCAGAATTCGTGAAAATGTCAAAGTCAAGAAGCCATTTTCAGGCTGTTTTAATGGCTGCCGGTAAAGGCAGTCGTATGACAGACTTGTCTGATTCCAAGCCCAAGTGTTTGTTACCTGTCGGCAATTTTCCAATGCTGTATTACCCACTAAGTCTGCTCAAGAAAATTGGATTCATCGAAGTCATTGTCATCGTTCAAGAAGCGGCTAAATCTGAAGTCTCGAATATATCAAAAAAGTATGATTTAGGTATGAATTTGGACGTTGTTCCCTTGCCAGCTGAGCACGAAGATTGTGGTACTGTTGATTCCTTAAGACGTGTACAAGACAAGTTGACAGCCAAGACCATTTTCATCCTCTCCTGCGATTTATTCACTGATTTTCATGTCCATCAATTGGTGGATTTGCATCGGATTCATTCTAGTTCAATGACAGCTTTGTTTACCAAAAACAGTCTTGATTTGAAATCCATTGGGATTCCTGGACCCAAAGTCAAGGTGAAGAGAGAAAGGGATTTCATTGGTCTAGATTTACAAAAGAATACTGGAGGTGGTCAAATTTGCTTTTGGAGTTCTGAAGCGGACATGAATGAAGAATTGTCGTTACGTCGTACAGTATTGCAAGAACATCCGGATTTGAAGATTTTCAGTAATCTAACCGATGCCCACTTTTACATTTTTGAAAAATGGGTTCTAGACTACGTTATTCAGGATGAATCATTTTCGGCATTGAAAGGTGAAGTGTTGCCCTACCTGATCAAGAAACAGTTTAGCAAAACCAACTTTATTGAAGATACAGAAATCGAAGATGAAACAACTCTCAACATGAAAATTGAAACCGAAAGAATGGGCATAGAATCTTACGCTATCCATGATCGTATGGACCAACAAAAGTTGAATTTGTCAAGTTGGAATGATCACCAAGGAGACATGAAAGGCCCCTATCGAAACCGTTCTTTGAAGTGCTTTGCCTATGTCTCAGAAGGTGGCACTTGTCTCCGGGCAAACACGATGCAAGCCTATGTTGAACTGAATCGCCAAATAACCAATTTGCTTCCAACATTAAGCCACAATCAAATTGGACTCCAAATTCATCCCAATGCAAACGTTCAGCCCAAAGCTCAATTAGGTTTAGAATGTTTCGTTGGTGAAAATACCAACATTGCTGAAAAGACAACCATCAAAAGCAGCGTCATCGGATCCAATTGCAAAATCAACGAAAAAGTCCGTTTGACTAATTGCATCGTCATGGACAATGTTACTGTCAACTCCTTGAACAACATATCCGGGTCAATTTTGTGTGACGATATCCAAACAGCCACCAATTGTGAAATCAAGGATTGCATCGTGAGCAAAGGTCACGTTTTCAGTGAAGGCGAAAAGAGATCCAATGAGATCTTAGGCGATGAAGAAGGCAAAATGATGGAAATTTGAAAAGAAACAATACACCAAACGTATATTTTCATCACAATAATTCGCAACATTTTGGCTTCATTTGTTGACAAGTTCTTCAGCTACACACACTATTCGAAAAGTCAAATTTTTGTCCAAAAATTCAATTTTGACAACACCTCAACATTTTCACGAGTTTTTCACCCAAATTTTTTTTGACAATTTTTCTCGTGAAATTAAAGTTGTCAACAGCTACAAAGTCCTAAACCACAACATTTTCACGAGTTTTTCGCAACAAAAAGATCCACAATTTTTTCGGGAAATCAAAGTTGAATTTTTGGACAAAAAAATGAAGATTTCGTACAATGTGCTACACAGGGATAAAGAGGCGGCGGGGAATTCACAACATGTTATGAAAGACCGAAGTTATAGACAAATCACGTCATAATGTTGAAGTCCGCGTTGATCCATACTTCAAGACATTTTTGCGCTCATCTTCGTTACTTGCACTGGCAAGTACTTCTTCAAATTCAGGAGTGCTATTCAAATCACTTTCAGTTGTGACAGACATGATTTCTTCATCATTATTGTCCAGATCCATGTTACCATGACTTCCAACGCCTTGGAAACAAAAATGCTCCGGACTCTTGTCTTCGTCATCTGTATTGGGACTAGGTGTTGAAGGCGTGATTGTAATTTCAGGAATTTTGATATTGGCTGGCAACGAAGCTCGGCGGCTTTGTTCATTTCTTTGACTTCCTTTAGCATTGAAATCTTTCAAATCAGTCATGACCGGCATTGAACATGTGACTCTGTCTAAACGCGTCGCTTTAAATCGCTTTCTTCTGGCTTCCAATTGAGGATTGACTGAATCTGACTCGTCATTTTGGCCTTCATCTTCAGAAGGACGTTTGAGTTTCCGCTTATTTTTAAGTACGTTTTTCGTCACTTCCAACAAGAGCGGATTTTCTGGTTCGTATCTCTGTAGTGGAGTACTTCTCATCAATTCTTCTGACGAAATTTGCACATCTTCTGACACACTTAACATTTCAATGACTTCTTTGGCTGTTAGATGTTTGGGTTTGGCAATAGGGACAATACTTTTGGGTTTGAAGTAATTGACAAATTCAATTAGCTCATCCATGCTACTGTGGGCTGAAAAGCAGACTCTGTAGAATTCACTGTATTCTTCAAACGTTGTGTTTTCCTTAGATTTTGACAATTTGTTCTGTGTGAAAAACATGGCTGAAGGTTTAATTCTTCTGACTGTATATTGTCCTAAAAAATATATAATCTCGTTTCTTAAAATAAATGTAGATGTAGAAATCGGATATTAATACCTGGATAACAGGGTAATTGTCTGACATGTGATCCATGATCATTCTTATCCCACGGACAAGCATGTATCCATTCCGCTTTGGCAAAATTATCATCCACAATCCCATGTAATTCTTGGATATTCAAGTAATCTTTGGACTTTTTGGTATTGACATGAATTTTCCACTTCCTGTTGGATTTCTCGTGTAACTTTTTCAAAATTGCTTCTGACCCATACTGTGCTGGCAAATCGAATAAAACCACATGTTTGGGCCTCTGATTACGGTACATACCATTTTTGCGAATATGGTCATTGACGAGATGCCATGTGGCTTCTATAGCATCATCACGGCTGGGAAAGGACTTGTAATCTTTGCTACAAAAGGTGGCATCTAAATACATTTGGTCTATTGGCAAGGGTGTACCATCTATAAGGAAAGATCAACTTTAGTTTCAAAATCGCTTTAAATATCCGCTAGATGGCGTTTCAATTACATTTTGTACACTTTGGATTGTTGTCCAAGTTGGTCTCAACATTTGTCACAA
>LT727936.1:8846-43391 GCA_900157175.1 Oithona nana
CATTTTTTCAATTTTGTCCAATTAATTCACACTTTTTCAAAATTCACATTTTTTCAAAATTCACATTTCTTCAAAATTCACATTTTTTTCAAAATTCATTTTTTTGTTCTTAGGATGTTTTGAGACTTTTGACGAAACTCCCCAACGTTGTTCACAATTACGAAGTTCCCTATGAAGCCTGGAACCATTTGGATTTTATCTGGGGTATCGATGCAAACATTTACGTTTACAATGAACTTGTCAAAAATCTTGAAGAAGACAATGCTATTTATTTTAACCTTGAATAAAAAGCAGATAATAAAAGATTTTGCGTTGTAATCAAGAACGACACAAGACTCAAATTTTTGTTGACGTTTGCGCTAATTTGATCCGGAATCCTGAAAAATAAGAAAAAGATCCAAGCTTGTAATTTACTTCCTAGAAAACTGCACAGTGTTTGAAAATCACCAAAAAGTCTCACATTTGAATTTTTACGCCAAAACAGGCACAAATTCCACTTCCAATTCATTTGTAAATAAAACGTAGCTCGCTTCGCTCGCAAAGTTGCAAAAATGAGACTTTTTCAGTTATTTTCAAACACTGTGTAAGCAAAGAAAAAAATCCTTACGTTTGCAGTTCACCTTTTTTTGATGCTTCAAAACTCTTCATTTTCCAAAATAAGAGGCGTGAAATTGAAAAGCTTCAGTTTAAAACTTCAGGAATACGAGACCATTTCTTGACATCAAAATGTAAGGAATTTTGAGGACCAATAATTTCAAATACTGCCCATCGGTATCCTTGAAAACTTGGACATTTCCGATGTAACACCACATGACAACGTACAGGATCTTTAGAAATGAGTAATTTTAAATTCGGATATTTGTAAAATGTTCCAGGATTTTCAAAACAATGCAACGTCGGATGTTCAATTTGTTCAAGATCTTCTCGATTTTTGGCCAAATCGATGGCTTTCCAATAACTTATAGGTTTGGTTGTAAGGTGTTTATGAAAGAGTTCTTGTGGAGTTTTGATGACTTTTGGACACTTTGTTTTCTTAGAAAGTAGTCCTTCGAAGTAGAATTGGATGACTTGTTCGTGTAAGGTCAAAATGGACGGATTCAAATCCTTGACGAAAATCCACTCGAATGAATCTTGGTCTTGAAAGTTGCTGCTTTGGTCAAGATGCAAATCACTCCATATTCGATCCATGATCATGATGATGAAATTGATGATGACTGACTGGAACAAAGCACCACTTGTTGCTAAGGAACGCGGACGCGGAAGACGCGAGGAGCTGGAGAGACTTCAATGCAGCAATGGTAAAAGGGGAAAAGCAAGCAATTTTTTGGACATCCCAAAAATTTGATTTGTTAAACTTGCAATGGTTTATTTTTTTTAATGTAAATATTTACAATTACATCATATGAATTTTGAAGCCAAAAAATAAGATTTCAAAATATTTTGGAACTACTTTTGGATTGATCACGATGATTGGGTTTTCTTCTCACCCATTATTCCAAAATCTCCGGAACATTTGACCACTTTTTCCAATCGAAATGAAACGAATTTCCACCTATAATTTCAAAAATGGCCCAACGTAAACCTAGAAAGCTCGTTTTGAAACCTATTCCAGATTTACGCATGTTAACTTTATGACACTTCACGGGTATCTTTGAAATAATAATTCCTAAGTTAGGATACTTATAAAAGATACCTGGATTTTCAAAGCACGTTGTTGGATTAGTAAACCGTTCTCTCAAAACCGCTAAATTTATGGCTTTCCAATAACTCGTTGGTTTTGATGTTATGTGCTTTTCAAATAATTTTCGTGGTGTAAAAATTAACTTTAGGCTTTCGTAATCGATTGGAGTTCCAATCTCAAAGTAGGCTTTGATAACATTGAGATGTTGACTCAAAATCCTTGGATCCGGATCCATTTGGAAGTCCCATGAGAGTGGATCGTCATCGGTTTTATCCAAGTTGATGTCTTCGTTGTGTAAGTTGCTCCAGAGAGAATCCATTTTGTAATCGATATTTCGGATTCATGCGATGTTTTTGATCAACTGATTAGTGATTTTTGAAGATGATGATTCTTCAGGTTTCGCAATGCAATGGAGTACTGGACGTGGACGCGGAAGACGAGACGAGACGTAATTAAAGAGTGTAGACTTGGAGAGACTTATAAAATGAATATCACTTATAAAAAGTGAAAAATTAAATTCATTTTTTTCTGTCTCTAAGATAATTTATTCGTTTGCTTGTTTGCCAAAAGTACCTTCAAAATCTTTGGCCACTTTTTGAAAAAGTTTGAAAGTTTTCAAACTGTTAGCGCGAGCGAAAGTTAGAATTTTGAAAATCTAAGAACTTTGAAAATCTAAGAATTTTGAAACTCTAAGGATTTTGAAAATCTAAGAATTTTGAAAAGCTAAGAATCTTGAAAATCTAAGAAACAAGAAGAACAACAACAAGAAAATACAAACATGTAGAAGCTTGAGCAGCTTGAGCATCTTTGGCCACTTTTTGAAAAAGTTTGAAAGTTTTTAAACTATAAGCGCGAGTTAAGGTTAGAATTTGGAAAATCTAAGGATTTTGAAAAGTTTAGAATCTTCAAACGCTAAAAAAAAGCGTAAAATTACACCAATTTGACAAACTGTGAAACAAGAAGAAGAACAACAAGAAAATACAAACATGTAGAAGCTTGAGCAGCTTGAGCTAACGATTAAAAATCACAACAGACACAGACAGTATTGTTGTGATACGATGACGAAGCGACTTTAACCCCTCATATCTTAACCCCATTGACCCAATTAAAAAGATTTCCCCCCTTTACTTCAGCATACTGCATATCATTTTCTAACATTAAACTGCGGATTTAAAAAATTCCAAGAATCATTTATTCATTCAAAATAGACTTAGCAAAAGTTCTTATAATTGTAGTTGTGGTTTCATGATCGTGGTCATCATCCTCATGTCCATGCTCATGTTCATGACTATGTGGAGCAGCCAATTCAACAGTTAACATTGCGCAAAATCCCAAAATGACGAAAAGCAGCTGAGCTAATCCCGAAATATTTTTTGACCTTTCACGTTCCAGGATTTCAAAGACCACAACATACAAGATTGTTCCTCCAGCCAAAGCCTGTAAAAATCCCACTGTGACATCATATTCGGGTCCAGAATCAATGTTGCTGATTCCGATGCCGATGCCAATACCAATGGAGGTCAAAAGGCACCAAATGACCATGTAAGCTGAGTACAAAGCTACACTGGTTCGTGCTTGGTATAATTCCATACCAACGCAAAATGAAATGACATATTTGTGGGTAGCCACGGCTAGAAAACAAGATTGAAAGTTTCAATCTATATGCGCGAGATTATTTCATAACAAAATTGGTCCACGACGATTAAACTTGGACAAAACGAACAAAATGGACAAAAAGAACGAATAGGACAAATCGGACGTTATGTTTATTTGACAAAATGGACAAATTGAATACTTTGGACAATGTGGACAATATTAGACTAAATGGACAAGTTGGACAAAATCAGACAAAATTGACCAATTGGATAAATTGAACATTATGTACAAAATGGGACAACAATTGATGAAATTGGACAAAATGAACAAATTGGACAAAATCGGACAAAATGGACAAAATGGATCAATTGAATGAATAAGACATTATGGACAACAATGGATAAAATTGGACAAAATCGGACAAAATTAGACATTATGGTCTATGGACGATATCGACAAAATTGATATAATGGACAAAATTGGACAACAATGGAGTAATTGGACTAAATGGTCAAATTCGACGATTTAGACGAAATTGACAAAGTGTAAAATTGGACAACATGATCGAAATTGGACAAAAAGACCAAAACATGACTCAAGAAATCATTGAATCACCTGCAAATAGAATCCAGACATCATGTTGGTCTTTTTCAAGTCCAACTGCCAGACCCTCAAAAATTGCATGTAAACTCAATGCAACAACAGTCAAGAAATCTCTCAAGGCACTTTTTGAGTACTTTGCTGCTTCTGAAGATTTTGTGCTGTAGACTTCAACATCAATCAATTCAGAACTTTTGGATTTGTTGAATGTTTTGTAGTTTGTGGCTGCTGCTGTAAGAAACGGGAAATCTTGAGACTTTGTCTTCGTTTTTTGTCTCTTGAGATTCTAACTTTAAAAAACTTGCTGTGGAAAAATCTTTTGTTATTTTTTCGAGAGAAGAGAAGTGAAGAAACACTGGAAAAATGGGAAAATATTTTCATGGACAAAATTGTTCAGGAATCAAGTCTTACGTGGCGAAGCCGATGGAAGTTTTTCTTCATCATTTGATGATCCAGCATCGCAAGCTTGGGAATGGATACTGAATGACCTATGAACTTGAACAGTATCGCCATGTCCTGGATGAACTGACGAGTCGACAAAGAAATGAACAATTTCTTCAATGAAATAAATAAAGAAAAATCCCAGACATGTGAATATTTCCGCGAATGGTCTGTCATTCAAGATTTCGTAATCTGTGCCTTCTAACGCTTCAAAACTTTCTTCTACCTAAAAATTCACGAGTATTTGAAACAAATGGATACACATTTACAGTGTTTGAAAATCACTCAAAAAGTCTCATTTTACAAAATTGCGAGCGAAGAAGTGAGATACAAAATTCACATTTTTTTTCAAAATTCACATTTTCCCTCAAAATTCACATTTTTTTCAAAATTCACATTTTTTTCAAAATTCACATTCCTTTCAAAATTCACATTCCTTTCAAAATTCACATTTTGAAGTGATTTCCAAAAATTATTTTAAAGTAAAATACCTCTGGTATCATATGAATCATTGCAGTAGCAAAAAGGACTCCACCTCCAAAACACAAAAGAACCGAAGTGACAGTTCGTTTCCATACTTTGTCATCATTGACAAAATACTTTCCAATCTTCAAGGGAATAAATCCCAAAATGAGGGAAATGCCTCCCAAAAGCACCATAGCCAAATATTTCGTTCCGTCCAAGTCCATCTTGTCTGATTGATTCTACAAGAGTGAATTGTGATAACGCAATTGCAAAAATGCAAAGTTAACGCTGCTTTGGCTTATCTTTTCAAGGCAATTGCGGTTAAAAAGCACTACAAGCTGCACTTGACTCACACAGATGTTTTCTAAGACACACGCGGGGCCGCATTGATGTATTGATTTTTGATGATGTGGGGATATTGGACAAGGAACTGAGGAGTAGCCGAAGACGCGTGACGTTTTAGAAATTACTCTCTCTCTCGTAAAGAATGTAAACAGTTGTTCCTGATAAGAATTTTGTTGCCATGTTAGGTACAACATTACAAAACAATTATTCATACAGGATGTCCCAACAAGATTTAAATTGAAAATTAGAATTTAGAATTTTTTTGCGAAAAAAATCGTCAAATTGAAGGAAGATCCGCATTCGCTGCTTAACTAAACAGAATGTAAACAAACTTTCAAGATTTTATTTCTGCCTTCGCGACTTTCGAAAACTTGTTGGGACACCCAGTATCAAAATATAGGCAAGGTTTGATAACATAGATTGTTCTGGAAAGAACATTATAATGCATTGAAAGCTAATCGCGGTCAGATTTTTTTTTCAATTTTCCGAAATTTTTGTGTGTAAATTGCGCGTGCAAATTGGGTCATGGGGATCCGGAGATATGAGGAGGACAGACGGACAGATAGACAGAGAAATTATTTTAGTAATTTAGATCAAAAAGGTCAAGAAATTGGGTTTTAGAAGGGAGTGATGAAGAAATCAATGGTCCAGAAGATGCCGAAGAAATGGAAATTGAAAGTGATTGCAGTAATGGAGCTTGTGATGGCGAGATACAAAGAACACATGTTCTCGGATATAAACTTGTCTATGATGGAAGGTTTTTGCAGAAACATGGAAATGATCAAAGCACAGCTAAGAAAATATTGAGAGAGGTGAATTAAATATGAATTTGAAGGATTTGAAGGGACATAATAAGTTAGCGTAATGGATATCTTAGAATTTTGTTTCTTACCTGATAATGCGATGAAAAGTTCACTTTTATCTGTTTTATCACTAAATTCCTTTTAAAAATTCACTGTTCCGGATCTTCCAATCCAACTGCGCGCAAAGTCAAAACTCGAAAAAACTCAGAAGTTGAGACTTGAGTTGAAGAGCAACGAGACTAGTGCGCATTAACCCAAAACAGAATACTTTCAAAGCAAAACAAATCTGTTTTGAAATAACGCTCGAAATTTCCTTTACTGCGAACTGAGCAGATCTTGAAATTCGGTTCGGAATAGTCCGAACTTCGGACTATTTCAGAATCAGATTTTATTTACAAATTGACAGAAAATCCGGAAGGTGAAATCGAAATAAGTGAACTTAGTGTTAGAACAGAGCTGAACTCCGATAAAAATGCTACAAATCAGGTAAGAAATGAACAAACTTTTTCGGCTCCTTCAATTTTGACGTAATTTCCGTATTGACGGTATTGACCAGATTTTACCGCCACCAAAATGTTTTTGCTAACTTTTCCAACCACAGAATTTTCATTCGCAATTCCTTAAAATTCATTCAGGTGATGACTCATACCCAAGCTCATTTTTGCCATGAAACTTTAGGAAGTAAAATCAAATTGAAGCAAAAATGCCAAATTGAACTATTGGAAGACGAAAATTGGCCAGCCAATAATGAATCTTTAGAAAAATGCGGAAAAGTGGCTCAAGATCGCTTAGGCACTGCGGATTTATTGATTTGCTTTGGATTTCATTCAGCCGATGCGATTCCCCCTCCACAATTTGGTGGAGTGTCCTATGTGGGCACCGTCTGCAACACTGCTCTTCGCAAAGATTTTAAATGTCAACTGAACATGTGGTGGGATGATCCGAGCACCACAGCAGCTGTAAGCATATTCACCTTCAAAAATAAGCAAAAAACTGGGCTGCCAAATCCGGACCCGTCTTATTCAATTAGGTTGTTGCTCATGAACTTGGTCATAGTTTGGGAATGCACCATGACTTTGACCCCCCTCATGATGCCGCTGGATGTGACAAAACGGGACTAATGAGTTATGGTGATCATCCAATGAAGTGGTCAACTTGCAGTAGAGCGGATTTTGAAGCGCATTATCTTCAGCATAAGAACCATTGGTGCATGCCTAGGATCAGTAATCCTTGTCCTTGATCACCATATCGGGAATAAAGTGATTTTCTTGACTTTGAACTTGTCAAGCTCAAAAGAAAATGTCAAGAAGTCATCAAGAAAACTTTTGACTACTGAAATTCTTTTACTTTATGAGATCCGGATCGTAAATATGCTTTTAAAAGAAGACGTTTTTTCTTGAGTAAATCCAGTCAAGCGTGACGAGGGATAAAGGTCAGCATTTGATTAGAAAGCTACTTTCACATTCATAATTTTCTGAAAAGGCCACAGGGTTAGTAATCTAACATTTGCACCCATCAAAAAATGACACATGAAATGTGAGCTTCTTACGCAATTTTTTAATTCGTGAAACATTTTTAAGAATCAAAATTCCTCATTTCATTTGACGAAAATTCAAACAAGTAGTATTTGAAGTCAAAAGTGTAAAGTTTTCAATTTTGCAACTTGTAATTTGATCAATAAATTATTCTGTTTAGACAAGTCTCACATTGAGCTTGGGAAAAGAAGTCTTTGATATGCAAGAAAAAAAGTGCTTGTTATAAACATCTCTGCGTCGTTTCAAAATATTTTTTGCTGAGGAATGTGGAAAGTACTACGACTTCGAAAAACTTCTTCTTCCACTATTAGTACGGAATACTTTTAACAGACAGGTGAGACTAGAAGATCGCATTTGATTAACGACAAGGGTGGCGAAATTACGTTTAGAGAAAAGGTGAAGGAGGTACTTTTTTAAGCGCGAGCTTTCGCTACCTCGCGGTTCTACATCTTTGATTTTCCGTAGGACATTCGTCTTTCATGATGAAACTTTGCATGCAAAGTTCTAAATGGTGAGCTGTAATAATCGTCAAATTGAATGGAGATGCAAACAAACTTTCACGATTTTTTTTTTGCCTTTCGCGACACCCAGTATTAAAATGTAGGCAAGGTTTGATAACTTAGATTGTTCTGTAAAGAACATTATAGTGCATTATATAGCTAATCGCGGTCAAATTTTTCTTTTCGATTTTCCGAAATTTTTGTGCGCAAATTGCGCGTGAAAAATGGGTCAAGGGGATCCGGAGATACGAGGAGGACAGACGGACAGACAGACAGAGAAATTATTTTAGTAATTTAGATCAAAAAGGTCAAGAAAGGCAAGTAACTTAGGATAAGAGACACTCAAAAAGCCGCTAGCAACTCTGATATCACTTATCAATAGGTCAAGTAGCTTAGGACAAGGGTCACGTTTTATGCCACTCGCAACTTGAATTAGCAATAGCCATAAAATTATCCTCTTTCTCGTTATCAGTTCTTAGACTTTTACGTAGTTGTGAAAAAGCAATTACCTGGCACTCTGGCGACCTTGCACTTGTTTCACTGAGTGATTCAAAATTGCAAGAAAAGCGTAAAAACCAAATAAGAAGGCCTGACATTGTATGTATATGATTGCTTAACAAAGACATAAGTTGGTAAACTGATTTGCTACAATACGAACAAAAGTATGCGCTAAAAGGATTTTACATTCACAACAGGTGTTTTCAAAAAGTAAAAGTCTGTAGAAATACTGTCGATCGTACAATTGTCATCAACTGATTGAGCTAAGAGATCGCCGACGCCGAGATCGTTCCGGATCCTGAGCCTCACGCACGTTCCGGATCCTGATCAAGTGTTGAGTAGAGCTCAAACGACGAGATAAAAACGGTGAACTTTGATTCACTTCTACTTTAATGAACTTTAATTTTGGAAAATATACTTGATGATTGTAATTTGAATTACGCCTTCCACTTCAGTCTGTTTAGTCTTACCTTCTCACATTTGACTTTGAGTCTCGAGCTTTCTTGCACATTATTCTTCAATTCCAACTTTGACGCACAGAAAATACTTCACCAGTACATACTTCAAAATCAAAATGAGGTATTTCTGCATTGCTGGTATTTTCATTTTTCAGCTTTCAACTTGAGCGGTCGACTGTTGAGTGCAGAGTGTTGACGGTTAAGCAAAATTTGAGCTGAGATTCATTCAATAAAATAACATACGTTTGTAAATTCAGAAAAAATCAAGCAATATTTGGCGTAAATTACAAGCACGAAAATCTTATTTTGATCGGTTTTACAATAAACAAATCTCAGTTTTGTGAAAAAACTGCCAAACGATTTGAGAAATCGCAAATTCACATTCTTGCCAAACATGTCCACCGGCACAAAGATATCTCCGAATTCTTCGTTTCGTTGCCGAAGTCGTAGTTGCTGTCGGGCATCATTTTCTGATGAATCCTTTAACACGGAACGTGGGCATGGAATTTCAATAGATTCCGGAATTGGTGGTACTCCTATGGGAAACAACACTTCCATCAGGTACAATTGTCCCAGAGACATCACAAATTCACTTTCAATTCAATTTTTAAATCTGACGAAAAATTCGTCAAAATGAATTGAATTTTACATGGCATAGATGGAATGTAAACAAACTTTGACGATTTTTTTTCTTCTAGTAAATTGAAAAGAAAGGCTTCCCGATTGATTGAAGAATCGCCAATTTTGAACGATTTGCAATATGTGATCCTCTTGACTTGTGGAGTTGGACTGTTCACCTTGACTGTTGTCATTATAGCCTTGAGCAAGAATGATGTTCGGCCTTCATTGACCTTTGTCAAACCAAAGACTCTGGAATTGGTGGACGAATTGGGAAGTCCTTTGGGAGGCAAGAAAGCTGCAATTCAGTACTATCACAGCTTTAAGAAAGCAGATGATCCAGGAGTACTTGTGGATTATGATACAGATTTTGTACGAGTAATATCCAATCAAGAACAATATCCGGATGAATGAGGACGAATTCAGGTTTTTATCTGAGCAATAATGCAAGTATTTTTTTACACTTTTAATACCTCTGATATTCAAACAAAATATGAAATTAAAATTCTAAATATACAATCTTGGAAAAGTCAAATTTCGAAATTGAAAAGTGTACCCAAACAATTTGAAATCACTTTCATAGATTTTATACAATTTTTCCACGTCCTCATTTGATAAAACATCAAAATACAACTTTGTAATTTCCAAACTCGTCAATTTGCCAGGTCGATTTTCATTGACTTTTTGTGTCAAAATATTTTTGTTTGGGAAGTATTTTAGGAGATCTGCTTGTTGTAAAAACTCCAAATTTTCTTCTTTGTAATCTTCAAACTTCAAAATGTAATCATACTTCAGAGCACAAACTGAACAATAATCAATGATAGGAATCCAATGTTCATCCTGGTTTGAACCTTGATGGTTTGTAAACCATTGAACAAATTCCCAAAAAGTTGGCAATTTCTCAGTACGACTTCCACTATTCAAGGGTAAAATGGCACCTAAATTGTTGCTTTCATTCAAAGATTCACGTCCAAACTTTGCAATGTATTCGTCTCTATAAAGTTCCACAATGTATCTTCCAAATTTGTTTCCATATTGTCTTTCATTTTTGTCATTCCATCGTTCAATTTTGTCTCTAAAAGCTGAAACTAACCTTTCGAATGGATGCCGAACAATGATAAATCGGATCGTTTCCTTAATGTAATCTTTACTGATGTGTTTCCAATTAGATGTAGAAATGCTTGGAGCCACTTTTCGACCTGTAAAACTGTTTGTTAATTTAGATTGATTGATTGCTTACTCAATTACTTACCTAAAATTAGACATGAATTTGGATTTTGATCAATGATAGTTTTCTTATACCTCAACGGTAAATGGGATAATTCTACCAAGTACCTCATCCATGTTGAAGTTCCGGCTTTGTATACCGGACACCAAAGCAGATTTCTTTCTTTTAAAATTAGTAAGTTATCTAAATTAAAGTTGATAACGTTGCGATTTTGTTTCCAAACTTCACAAAACTGATCAACGCGTTTGGTTCTTGCTTCAAAGTCAATTTTCATTGGTTGTGATGCTGAAGATGTGTCATCACTCAAGGTTTCTAAAACTTTTTCTAAAGCATGAATGATGATAAAAAGCAGTTTTATTTTCTGATTTGTCACTTGCATTTTGTACATATTGAACTGTATGGTAATTCGGATCATTGTAACAGATGGCTGAGTTCCGGATTAAGTATGGATAATTGTAAGTGTAACACAATTTTTCACAACAATTCACTCTTTGTAGAAAAGTTTACAAGGTAAGATGAGTGGAACCAAGAGTCTTTGTATCCTTGTTTTTCTTTGTATTGTCCTTTACAATTCTAAAGTTTTGCTCCAACTGAAGTTTGATTTGAGATCCCATTTACCAAACAAGGCATCAAACACTTCAGCAAAATCACAATTATTCAAAGTCAACCAAACAATTATAAAAGAAGTTTGTAAGCAAAAACAACAGTATTTGCAACAAGAAGTGTTTAGAAAAACCTTTGAAGATTGGATTTTGATACCTCCTAAACACAAAATTGCTTACTGTCGTCTTGCCAAAGTTGGCTCTTCAGCTTGGAAAACCTTGTTAATCCCATTAATTTCCGATCAAGAAATGCAAGAAAAAGTATTAAAAATGAAAACTAATTTGCAATTATCATCTACCATGAACGAATTATTTTCTTCCAATAATGTGGACACGTCTCATCAAAAAATGTCAGAATACTTGACAATGCAGAAATATTTTACATTTGTTTTTGTCAGGCATCCTTTGGACCGATTAGTTTCTGCTTACAGTGACAAAATATTAAAACCTAAAAGTCACGTATGGGATTATTTAAAGACAGATTTGCGACAAAGATATGGCCAAGTTAATTTCCAGAATTTTTTAAGAATGGTACTGAAATCCCTGGATAAATGTAATAGCCAAACAACTACTTGTTTTAATAGTAAAATTAATCACCATTGGCAACCTTATTATCAACTTTGTGAATTTTGCGATGTCAAGTATGATTACATTGGTCGTTTAGAAACTTTTAATCATGATGTCCAAGAAGTGTTGATTCAAGCAAATCTGACAGAATACATTCAATTACGGAATATCAAGCAAGTACATCAAAGTACTACAATGTCTACGTCTCAATTTGAGGTAGATGAAGATGGAATTCAAGCTAAGAAATTGACTAAAGAATATTTTAAAAATGTTGAAGAATCTATAGTGAAGAAAATCATTCGGTATTTTGAATTAGATTTTTTGCTGTTTCAGTATTCTGCTGGAGATATTTTGAAATAAAGTCGAGAACAAGAAGTTACAGACATTTCATTTTAGTCTATTTCAATATGTATTTTCTAATGACAGTACACAAAATAAATCCTCCTTTGATGGAGCAAAGGATTAAAATGAGGATTTGAAACTGATCAGCAGTTGACGAACTCATTAGGGACAAGAGAAACAATGGCAGAAGTTCTGGGAAATTTTAATTTCGCCGTTTCTAACTTGGTCCAATTACAAGCAGTTACATTTTCACATTCTAATTGGTAAAATAGGTTTTGGTAGGTATTGATGTAGTACAAATATTCATCATTGGACACAATTTGGTGACCTAGGCCTACTTCAACATCTGAGTTACTTGGGTCTATAGGCAAAGAAATGGGTCCACTAGTCCATTCTGGAAAATCTGGACTTAAATCTAGGATTTCAACAGAATCAATTAATCGATTCTTCCCTTCGAAGAAATCACCAGCAACCACAAGGACTTGACTACCGTCCTTTAATCTCAAAGAACCACAAGCATGTTTCCATCTAGCTTCCAACATATCTGGTCCTTTGCTCCAACTTTCATTTGACAATGTGAAGAACCAAGTACTTTTCAACTTTACATGATCTCTACCAATAACATGTGAGCCACCAGTCAAAAGAAGTGTTTCATTATCAATTTTGATAACACAATGGTCAGCAACATTGATAGGAAGCATGGGACCAGGTCTTGAACCTTCCAAAGATACAAATTCAGTTCCATTGATGTGAGTATTGTCAATTTTGCTGAAACCACCAGTAACATACAAGGTATTGTTGATAATTGCACCAGCAGGACCCATTAGAGGCTTAGACAAACTCTGTATCTGCGTTACATTATCTGAAGTGATCAAATAACAATCTTCAGTAAATATATCATTTTCCTTCTGTCCCCCACACATGATCATTCCATTGCCTAGAAATCCACCCACTGCTGCTTGTGCTGGTGTACCAAGGGGCAGTGCAGCCCACATTTCACAATCAAATAAAGGATTGGCTAAATTAATAATTTCGGTTGTCGGCATTGGTATCCCATAAAAGCCTGCAGCCACCAGCAACTTAGCTTTATATGAAATCAAGTCAAATGAAGATAAAAGTAAAGTTAATGTGTTGCATACTGTTTTGTTTGTCATCTATGGTATCTTCTTGGGATAAGATTAACAAAGGAGTTGCGATAGCAACTCCTGTAAGGAGGCATACTAATAGAGCAACAATTGCAACCTTCGTCGATAGTAGTTTTCTCCATGAGGATTGCTCTTCAGCTCTATTAGGTTGTTGAACAATGAAATCTACATGAATCAAAAATGAAAAATCGCTTGTATGTAACTTTGATATCTTACCATCATCAGTAAAGTTCTTTTTTAGGTTCTGCAAGAATAACCTTCGATGTTTAGTTGGATTCTCCATCATATCCATGGCACTTTCTGAAATTATAGTTTCAAATAATAGATGAAAATGAAATCTATATTTTGTTTTGAGTTACGTAAGGCAACAATCACATCTGTCCAACTAGCCCGTTTTGTTTGATCTTCATCAAACCCAGACAACAAACAGTTTCTTAATTTTGCTGGCACAATTTCAGGAATTGTTGGATTATCTCGTTTCATCAATGAATCCAAATCAGTTATTTTAGGGATGAAGTGGCCACTCAAAACTTCTGAAGCCAATGCACAAAAGCTGTAAAAGTCTGTAGCCTTGTTGTTTCCCTTAGTCACTGCTGCTTTATCCATGTAGGTAAAAGTTCCTTTTCCATAAGTCAAGGATCTTTCAATTTCATTGATTCTCTACAAAGCAAAGCATATTTTTTATAAAATGATGTAAAATTTGTCTTGAACGTCTTGAAAAAGAATGTAAACTTACCCTAGATTCTCCAAAGTCTGCAATTTTGATGATACAAGAAGATGTTTTGTCTTGAAAAATCAGTACATTGTCTGGTTTGAGATCACGATGCAATATGCCCTCAGAATGAATGAACCTCATGGCCAATGCAATTTGCAAGAGAATGTGATATTGCAGTAAAACATCTTTACGTAAAGATTCATTTTGGATGCTATCTTTCAACACTCCTTTGGCCAATTCCAAAACTAAGGCAAGGCATTTTTGATGGATAATGAAGCCATAAACTCTAACTGTGTTCGTATGATTCAAGTCTTTCATCAAGTGAAATTCTTCCATGATGTCTAAAAGGCCATCATTGTCAAGCCTTTCAATCATTAATCCATAATCTTTGATTGCTACTTTGAGATTGCCATAGGTACCTGCATAAACTCTTCCGTAGGCCCCTGTTGCAATCAGACTACCAACTTGGACAGAATCTTGTGGCAACCTATGCTAACAAAGCAAGTTTAGTTCTATATCAATTACCTAAATTGAGTACTTGCCAATATTTTTGAAGGATATCATTAGCAACGTTACTTCCAGAATCCATTGCTTATATAAATGTGTCTTGTCCTTTATCAAGTGTGATTTGGGTATCGTTCTATTCACGAATAGTCGCATCAAAGGAACATCAAAGTTAGCCTGAGTTTGCGATAGAACAAACATAGCATAACCTTTACATTCAATTGTTAGAAAGACTATGAATCATTTCAGCTCAATTATTTGGTCACGTGAGAGCTTCAGAATTCAAGCAGAAGGTGCTGTTGGTTTGGCCAAAGGCCAAAGGATTTGCCTTAGCCAATCCAGGCAATCCTATCAAAAATGGAAAATCATTTTTTAAGTATTTTAGGTATTTTAGGGTCACTAAAATAGTTTCAGGAGATTTCAAACATCTTATTGCTTCAATAAAGAGTGATTACTGCCAAAGCCGTCATTTTGAATTGGAGAAACTCGATCATTTGCCGAATTTGACTCTTTGTATTCCCTGCAGGGATGCATTATTTCAAAAGAGAACATTTATAGATTTTGAAAAGAAATCAACATAGCAGCCTTGTCAGTAATCTACTCTTTATTGGAAACAGACATCTTCCAATCCCTGATAGTTGAACTTTGATCCTAACAAAACTTAAAACTTGTAAAACTTGTAAAACTTCTTCAGTAGACATATTGGATGTGTCTAGGAAAAACATGGCGTATTCAAAGAATTTGTTCGTTCTCTTCATTTTGATCATGATGCAGCATTCATCAAGTGAGGATGACATTGTGGTTGAAGTCCCGGTCATCGAAAGTACTTGTACTGATACGGTTCAAGAAGTCATGGAAGAGGCTTTTGGCGAAGTCACTGCTGAGGTAATCTTCATGCAAGGTGTTTGAAAATCACCCTAAAAGTTTTATTTTATCGTTATTCTAGACCCGATCCAATTTTACCCTAATCCAAGAAGAAATGAACTTATTGAATAAAACTGTTGCTGATCAAAGTCAATTGATTGTTGAACAAGCAAAGTTAATCGCCAGCCAAGGAGCCTTTATTGAACGTTTGAATAAAACTGTGGCCGATCAAAGTCAATTGAATGTTGAACAAGGAGTCTTGATTCAACGTTTGAATAATGAAGTCACCCAACTGAAATCTGAAGGAATTCCAAATTCTTCCCCCATTGATCCGGAAATTAATGACAGAGTTGAAACCTTGGAAGAATTATCCAAGCTGAGAATGGCACCAACCTGTGAACACTTGTCAATGTATGGCATCACCAAATCCGGAATGTATAACATCAACTTGAACAAGGATGCATTGGGAGCTAAACCGGTGGAAGTTTATTGCAACTTTACCACAATGACTACTGAGCTTATGCATGACTCCAAAGAACCGGTTGATATTGAAAAGTGTTCCAGTCCTGAATGCTTCAGACGCAACGTCAATTATTTGGCAAGTACAGAGCAACTTCAAGAACTTATTGACCTTTCCCTTGAATGCATGCAAGATATCACTTTTGATTGTCACTCTGCTCCTTTGGAACACAATGATGTGTCATTAGCATCCTGGATTGGTCGTGACGGACAACAATATCGATTCTTTGATGGTTCAAATCCTGAAGAACACACCTGCAAGTGCGGAACGGAAGAAAACTGTATTTATTCTCACTTAAATTGTAACTGCGATGCCAAAAGGCCAGCCTGGATGCAAGACTCCGGAACCATAACTAACAAGGATTTGCTACCTATCATTGGTTTCAATTATGGGCCGCTTGAACTTGAGCTTGAACAAGCAAGAGTTGCAATTGGTCCTTTGAAGTGTAGAGGACTTAAGCAAAGAAGTGATGCCTTTTTGAAACCTGTAGGGCCACCAGGTTTACCAGGCCCAAGAGGTGTTCAAGGTGAACGTGGACCAGCAGGACTTCGTGGATCTCCCGGAGAAAAAGGTGCTCCCGGAGACCATGGACCACAAGGTAACACTGGGCCAACAGGTCCACGTGGACTTCAAGGAATTCCTGGGCCGAAAAGCCGCACGATTTCTTTTGCGGCAGTGAGAAAAAGTTCCGACAATGTTGCAACCGGCCAAGATATTACCTACAATGAGCTAATAGTCAACGAAGGTTCCGGAATGCACGCATCTTCCGGAACATTTACTGCTCCGCAAGAAGGAGTTTATTTCTTCACATTATCTGCAGTTTCTTCTAATGAGAAAAATTTATACATCGATGTGTTAAAAAATGGAGTCAAGGAATTAGAAATTGATGACAGATCAGAAGCAGACATGACAAATATTTCATATCAGTGGATGCTTCGCTTGGATCGAGGAGATTCTGTGAAGTTACGAGTTACTACGGGTTCATTATATGTTGACGACGATGACCAAGTGCATTTCACAGGTCAATTGGTTTCTGATTAGTCTTGTAAAATAAAGTTCTGATTTTTAATGTTCATTTTCGTAGATACATATGAGTATGACTAAGAATACTTTTCCAGGATACTTGGGATTTCCCCGAAACAACATCTGTGTCCTAAATTAGCAACACTACATGATGACGCATAAACTATTTCAATGTCATTGATGTAGCAAAAGGCAACACAGGTATTAATAAAAAAGGTGTGTAAAGTTCTGATAGATGTGGGTATTTCCGTCCTTTAGCAGGAGCAACAGTTGTCACACAATGCACTACTACCCTCATGTACAACAATTCAGTCTCAACATGTTGGTGTATCAATTAATAGCTCTTTTACTCTATCCTAAATTCACCTTTTCATTAGAAGTCAATCTGAATCAAGGAGTATTACAAGGTGAATTCAAGTATGTAGCTGGCAAACAAGTCCATTACTTTCTGGGAATACCTTATGCTCAACCTCCCATTGGTAACCTAAGATTTCGTCCACCTCAACTTCATCCAGGATGGCAAGGATCTTACTTTGCCAGATTATTCAAGCCTGCTTGTCCTCAACCTTCTGGAAGTTCATCGATCAGAAGCTCAATGAGTGAAGATTGTCTGTACTTGAACATTTGGACTCCTCAGCTACCATCAGATTTCAATCCCCAATTCAGGCCAGTCTTGGTCATCCTCGAAGGTCAACTGTTCACTTTAGGAAATCCAGAAGATGTACCAGCAGATGATCTTGTTCAAGATCAAGATTTAGTGGTAGTTTCCATAGGTTACAGGTTGAATGCTTTTGGATTTTTGAGTTATGAAGATCCAATCTTGCCTGGAAATCTTGGACTTTTGGATCAAAGTCTGGCCATTCAATGGATCTACAATAACATTGATAAGTTTGGTGGTGATCCCAATCAAATCACTTTGTTTGGTCATTCTGCTGGAGCTGCCAGTGTTGGGTACCATTTGATGTCAACTTCACCTACCACAAATATACAAAGGTAACTTTTAAAAGTGATACCATAATTACTCAACTAATGAGTTCAATCACAGTGCCATCATGATGTCTGGATCAGTGTTAGCTCCATGGGCATCACAAGTTAGTCCAAGAGACAATGCCAAAGTACTTGGAAGAAAGCTTCAATGTCCAGTTGACTCTTCATCAGCTTTGTTATCATGTCTTCAAGTTAGTATTGATTTCTTTGTTCTCATCATTTTAAAATGATTCTAATTTTCAAATCCTAGGGCAAAGACATGATTGACATTGTGACTGTAGTCGATGAAATGATCAGATTTGGCAACTTCTCAGCCATTTTTAGTCCTGTCTCTGATGATTCATTTTTGGAAGGCAATGGAAACAATTTTCTGAGGGAAAGACCAATAGAAGCCTTAAGACGTGGAAACTTCAAGAAAGTTCCAATCTTGACTGGAATGATGAGTGAAGAAGGTGTTTTAATGGGTTATTTCATCAAATCTCAATTGGATCAACTTCAGACTCAAGACATTGCCAACTTTATGGAGACATTTGTCTTATCACAATTATTAAGACAACTACCCTTTGACAATTCAGAAAGTGTCAGGAATATCATTAGCCATGAATATTTTCCTGATTTGTCCATCAGATCCGGAGTGTACAATCAAATCATTGATTTCTTTACTGATGTTTATTTTGATGCACCTATGCATGCATTAATGGATTCCATGGCTTCAGCTGGAGCAGAAATCTATTCATACATCAATGATTACACTTCAGTGGACATTTTTGGCAATGCTTTGCTAAACAGAACTGCAGCAGCTCATGGAACAGATCTGCTCTACCTATTTGGACCCACCATGTACAAAAACTTTTTCAACACTGATTTCCAATCTTTTAGTGAAGGTGGAATGGCCAAAAATCTCAAGTCTATCATTGGTGAATTTACAATTTATGGAGCTCCCATTTCACTCACTAATTCAGCTACGTGGAATGAGTACAACAGAGACAGAAAAAATTATTACAATTTATATGGAGGGTTTTCCAGTTCCAATTACAAAGGTGGACATGCTAGCCAATTTTGGTACAATTACTTGCCTAACTTGGTTCAAAACCTCAAAGACAATGACAGTAACCAAAGTGTTATTTCTCAACAAATTCAGCAATCCAATGCTTGTTTCATCTATGAAATTTCTACTTGGATTTTGCTGTTTACTTGCATTTCAATGATGATGGGTTTTTGTATTGCCTTATGTTTAGTTTTTAGAAGGTCTAAAGGCAAGAAATTAATAGGTAAAGTCTAACTTTTCTGAAAATGTCTGTTTAGTACTTATTTTCTACCTCTCTTTTTATAGATAATCATCATCATCCTGCTAGTACCATTTTTACAATGCCAAATGTACCACTGCCTCAAATACCACCAGTACCATCTAGTCAACCACCCGGAAATCAAAGATCTAGTAGATGGAGAGAAGCCATAACTGAATATTCAGTTTGATACAATAAAGACACAAAAGAATTATTAAACTCCTTTATTTCATTTTCCGGAAAACTGTGTATACATGCATGTCTATGTAGCAGAATTGAAATGCATGGTTGAGTTTTGATGTTTGATACCAAATAAAGTAGGCATGTGTGCAATTAGCAAGTCAAAAAGCGTTTAACACTTTGGATCCTTGATTGAGTTGCCTTTGAGTCATCAGTCTGTCTGCATCCTTTGACTCAATCATTGATTCAGTATGAAGATATTTATTTCCATATTTATGGTAAGTTGTTTTTTGTTTCAATTAAAATTCTTTGCACTTCAACATTGAACTTTATATTATTAGGTTTGGATCACTCTAAGTGAAATTCATGGCCAAAGTAGATGTGCAGTCAGAACCTGCACAATGGAATGCAACCTGAGAGGCCTTCCCTTAGATGAAGTCAGAAATGCTGTGAACAATCAAACTTTCTTAGAAGATGTCTTGAATAGAAATAATTCAACTGAAGAAGAATTGGAGTTTCCAGGAAATGCCATGGATGCCATGTTAGCCAAATCCGTTGGTTTTGCTAAATTCAATTCAATGTCTAGATGTTATCTTCAACCTATCATAGGTTAGTATTCCAAACCTGTAGCAAACACAAATTATTTAATTTTTGGTCTATTGTAGCTCGAGAACCACCTAAGAAACCCAGTTATAATGCCATTGAGGAACCCAAAGCTGGAAAATTGCCCCTAGGTGACAACAAAGCCATCAAAGCTGCATTAACTGGTGTCCCCTTTGGTTTATCACCTGTTGAAGTCTACCCACCCTACTTACCTGATAACACCAATCAAAATTCCATTGCAGTGATTTTCAGTGAAGACCCCATTCCCAATTCACCTCCTAGACCCAGAGTCAAGAAATCCTTTTTGGCTCGAATGATGGAAAAATTAACCAAACCGTGAGTAGTAGCAAAAAACTTCCTAGTCTGTCAATCATGCATTTTTGTTCATTTGTTGTAGATTTTCCGGCCAGAAAAAGGAAGGTGGCAGAGCTGTGCCAAGACCCTCTTTTAGTCCTTCCAACTTGTATGGAGCCACACTTTTTGTTAATTTGCTGAATGAGGATTGCATCACTGGTGAAACTTGTGACTTGTATGGAAATGCATTACCCGAAGACTCAGAGTTGGAAACTAAAGAAGAAATTCTAAACTTGGTCCAAGAAATTGGTGAGACTGATTTTCAATG
This sequence comes from Oithona nana, assembly GCA_900157175.1. Lineage (NCBI taxonomy): Eukaryota > Metazoa > Arthropoda > Copepoda > Cyclopoida > Oithonidae > Oithona > Oithona nana. Next base: position 29,575 of record LT727936.1, read on the forward strand.
CCAAGTTCCTATTTGCTCAACAATCATACCTCAACATTGTTAAGAAACCAAAGTTACCTAACCCCTACCATACCTTCTAAATGAAAAATGTGCACCAAAGAAACAAGTAGAGTCTCCGAAGTCTAAAGTATTTTTTTAGAGTTTCATGAGTCTTGAAAGTTTCTTGGAGTCTCCTGGGGGCTCTTGGAGAATCTTGAAGTCTTTTGCAGTTTCTTGAAGTTTCATAGAGTCTCCTAGATTATCTTAGAGTCTTCTGTAGAACTTCATATTGATATCAATAAACACCATGAAAATCATCTAGAATATTTGTAATATTTATTTTCAACCAATAATTGGTGGAGGCAAGTCAGTAGTATTTGTATTGTTGAGTTCAAGGATATCATTTTCATCTGCAGCACTACCTAGAAGAGAAAAGTGAAAACAATGTGTCATTAAAGTTGAATGATGCTGTGAGATTTTTTAAACCTACTTAAAATCTTGATGAGGACTGTGATGATGAAGCCAAACAATAAAGCACCAAATTGTAATAGGCCCGAAACACTAGTTCGACATTTTTCTACATGAATCACTTCTAAGAATGCATAGAACAATGCACCACATGCCACTCCTTTGATAATGAGTAGATTCAATAATGATTCAGTGGCTGAGATGCCAATACCAATACCAACACCTGTAAGAAAGGTTCAAATTCAGTTTTCATAAAATTCTTTTAAAAAAAGTTATACTACTTCTTTACCTATTGAGATAGCCAGGGAAAATATGCTGATTAGAAATACATTGAGTTGTAAATTAGATTTTCCCTGGGTCATTTCTAGGCCAATACTGAGAGACATGAGAAGTTGGTGGACCAAAAGCACTGAAAATAGCTGCCACAAATTGAGTTCTGAGGTTCCCAAACCAATGACCAGCCCTTCAAAAAATGCATTCAATGATAATAGACTGATGGCCACCACTTCCTTTTTAGGCACTTTGAAACTTGAACGTTTTTCACTGGAATCTGTTTTGTCTGTCTTGAGTTTCAAGTTGATTTTGGGCAATTGAAAATTATGTTTCAATGTTGATCTTTGCACTTTGGATGCTTCCACATTGGGTTTGTAATTGGGAAACATGCTTTGAGTGGACGTGTTCAATGATCCAGCATATTTGGGATTGAAAGAAGAAAAACTTTCATTGGCTGAAGGGTCAGACTCTGGACTACTTGTTATGGCATCTAAGGAAATATCATTGAATTTGGGTGGTGTCTGTGGTTCCTCTGGTCCTTCATCTACAGTATCTGCAATATAATTAGTTTTGTATAAAATCATAAAACATTTTCATTTTAAAGTTAGACTTTACCTATTCCACTTTCATTTTGTTCTACATTCTCATTTTCATCTTGATCCTCCTCATCTTGATCATCTGGGTCTTGACTAAATACACTTAATGCAGAATTTGAGTAGCTGACAAATGAACTCAATTCTTTGATGAGGTAGAGGCCAAAAAAGCCAGCAGATAAAAGGACTTCAGCTAAAGGAGTGTAAGCTTCATTGAGGGTTAGGTTGACCTAGAACAGATGTTTCATAATAATAAGGTTGTATGTAGGAAGAGTCAAAATTGCTCTGATTACTCACCTCTGGAAGGATCAAGATGAGTGCAGTTCCCAGCAGGAGACCACCACCAAAACATTGAATCACAGTTGTTATTGTATCTCTTTTATCGTTCCGAAATAGTTTAGAGATTTTTCTGCAATGAAAAAAAGAACATCTTTTTTGAAAATACACCTTTTTTTCAAAATACACCTTTTCCAAAATTCACAATTTTTCAAAATTCACATTTTTTCATAGATTGTAGATTTTCCAAAATTCATATTTTTCCAAAATAAAGCTTTTTGGCACTTTGTTACTTCGAACATGTATTTTGTAAAAAGGATAATTTTTGCAGTGATTTTGTAATACTTTGAATTATACATAACTTCCTTACCTGATCTTTAGTGGCAAGAATGCAGCAATGAAAGAAGTGACCAACAAGACAATCAGTGCAATGACTTTGCAAATATACAATTCCATCTTGAATTTTAGTCTAATTTCAGCTGTTCTTCAGCTTCTCCATGTCTTCAGATGACTTTTCGTGGTATTTTAATGCGTGCACTGTCACACATGAGGAGAGAGAGTGAGTGTGTGTATGTGTGTTTGTGCTAGGAGAGCGAAGCGGGCTTAGTTCGTAGGCTGGAATCCAGGTAAAACTTTTACCGTTAAAGCCAAACGCGAGTAAAGTCATAACCTTGAAAAACCTTAGGTTTTTCACTGTATACTCAATATTCAAGTCCTTTGGCCCAATATTTAGAAGGTCGAGCATATGATCTTCGTAGGATGTAATTTACAATTTTTCTACTCAAATCTGAATAAAATCTGGGACACAGCAAAACGATTAACGGTTGTTCGGAAGGGATGATACATATGTTTTGAAAAACATGATATTGATACTAATGAGGACATCATTACTGTAGTAAACAATAAAAATATTATCAAAGGGGGGTTCCATTCATGGTTGAATTTACGGTAAAACTGAGTCATGGGCAACAGCGTTTGAAAATGGCAACAAGTCCCATTTATGGTAACTCATCAAAAGTTTGAATTTTCACGCCAAAATGATAGAATATCTTTTTTGCTAATGGCAAGTGAGACATTTTTGGGTAGTTTTCTAACACTGTGTAAAGGGAGGGACACTTTGTTCTGCTGTTGAACAAAGTCTAAGTTTGTGATTTTTTGGATCATGATGTGCCTCATAAAAACTTGTTCCGTTTGACTGAATGCGAAATGAATGCTGTTAGTATTGCCTCCCAACTCCAATGCATGCTACTAGTGGAACTGCACTCATTTATGTTACACGTAACGTGTGTGTGAAAACAAAGACCATTGTCAGACTGTGACAACATTTGATGTGAAAATTCCCAACCAACACTGAATTTTTACACAGCATATCTCTATGACTACCAATTTGTCATTTTTTAAAAGATTTCCAATCACTGTGATTTTCCAATAGCGCAGAGCTATCTAAAAATTGTCAAAAAGGTCTCATTTGAATTTTCGCGCCAAAAATGGCACCTACATTACCTGATATTCAAATAAATTTGCACCTACATATATCCTGATAGTGATTTTGGCACCAAAATTCAAATAACTTTAATTCTAAAATAAATGTTGCTCGCAACGTTGTAATTTGTAAAATGAGACTTTTTGAGGGATTTTCAGACACTGTGAAGACTATTTTTCAATTTGAGAATTTTTCAAACTTAATGAACTTCAATTTATTATGTGCTAAATCAGCAAACTTTGAGAAGAAAAAAGAGTCAGATTTCTTTTTTGTCAGCATTGCATTATTTTATTCTCATCTCAAAAATGTCTATTAGGCCCTAAAAGTCTTACATTCATAGGACAAAATTGATTGGCTAGAGCATAAAAAGTGGTGTTAAAATCTCTGCTTCCCAAATTGTCTGTCATTGGTTTCAGTGTCCATAGCTTTAGGCCATAACTTTGATGTTCCTTGATTGTTTTCAGGACCAATTTTGTTCGAGCAGGATCGTAGAGTTTCTTATAATGTTTCTCTTCTATTGGAACAAAATGTGTTGAAATTGATTGGCTAGAGCATAAAATGTGGTGTTGAAATCTCTGCTTCCCAAATTGTCTGTCATTGGTTTCAGTGTCCATAGCTTGAGGCCATAACTTTGATGTTCCTTGATTGTTTTCAGGACCAATTTTGTTCTTGCAGGATCATAGAGTTTCCTATAATGTTTCTCTTCTATTGGAACAAAATGTGTTGAAGGTAGAATTTTGGGCAGTTTTCTACATTGTTTGTAATCTAATTGCTTGATAAATTCCACTTGACATTCTTCTTTGGCAGTTTGAGCTAAAAGTTGGCTTCCAATGCAACTGGAAGAATTTCCATCATAATTTTTGGAGAGTAGATTCAAGAGTGCATCAAACATCTGATGATTATGATGAATTCCAAGTGGATGTGATTCAATCCCATCTTCTGGACTTCTAACCAAAAACTCATCAAGTCCCACAATATGTCTGATCAATAATGTATCAAAATTGAGTGATATTCCACCATATTTCTTTAGGATGGCATAACTCAATACTTGATCCAAATGTAGGGCAGAATATTGGGATTTTTGAAAGTCTGAATTGATGAACCAATTTTTGATATCTAATCCGGATGAAGTCAAAAGTCTGTAAAATCAAAACATGTGGAAATGAAGGATCAGAAGATCTTTTTTTTCTTTTCTTACTTTTTGAGTCTGATGTATCTAATGTAAATGTTTGGAAAACTTAGTAAAGCAGAAAGTAATTTATCTTGTAAAATATTCTTGAGATCAGGAGTGATGAAAATCAAAAAGATTCTTGATCCTGGATGTAAGAGGGCTGTAGATTCAACAATACATGATTGGAAGGCTTCTAAAGTTTTTGCTCCAGTGGATACAAAGTAATACAAAGAGTTGCCAATTTTCACTTCATTCTCATTGAATTCAGCAAAGATTTTGATTTCTTCTTCCACTTTGTCTTCAAAGTTGAAGATAAAATCTTCCAAAGATTCCACAGTTTGTGTTTCAATAGTGTCTTCTTTGACAGTAGGTTTTTTAAAGTATAGTGTTCCAAGAAAGTAAAATAGGATGAAAATTAAGACTGGCATGATTAGCCATCTTTTCCCTTTTCTATTCATGTTTGACTGTTGTTATCATAGTTGAAACCTGAAAGATAAGATAAGGCTTGACAAGTAAAATGTTACCACAAAAGAAATACAAGCTTATCATAGTACCAATAATAATCATTTCTGCTTTTATTTGGTATCATAATTCACATAAACACAAGTTAGAATATTTGACATTTGATGAATTATTGGAGACTAATCAAAATGATGGAATCTTATCAGAAATTATGCCAAGACCCAACAGTTTCTTTTTGGTTGAAACTTCAGGTCGAATTCACTTGACATCAAAAGAACTCTGTGTGTTAGAAAGTGTGGCAAAGTATCATCCTATTAATCAAGTTTACTTGTTAATCACATCACCAATATTTCAAGATGATAACTTTGAAGTAGTCAAGAAGAAATATGGCAATCTCCAAGCAAAATACCTTCACTTACCAAGTCTCATTCATGGAAGCCCAATTGCAGATTTGAAATGGATTGAAATCATTGAAGACTCAAAATATAGGTAAAGTTAACTTTTATATTTACCTGGTCTATCATACTAGAATTCCGTACCACGTAAAATGCAAAAAGATCATTAACCATTTGAAGTCAAAGTGTTGCACTATTACTTGATGTATTTGTATAAAATTGTGAGTGGCAAATGACAAAAACAAGGCACCATAGATAACAACAATTGTTATGATTGAAACCACAATTATTGTTGAGCAAGATATCAATATTCTTGTGATTATTTTGCTGACCTCTAAAGATGGTTCTGTCAGAATTCCGTAGCTTGTAAAGGCCAAAAAGATTGTAAGCCATTTGAAGTTGAGGTGTGCTTGTTCCTCGTTGTCCATAAGTTGAACCAAACATGACAAGATAGCCTCTGATTCATAAATCATGGCCGAAATAACAAAGAAGCTCAACGATTTTAATACAATCTTGACCATGTCCTCAATTTCCATGTTTTTTTCTAAATGACAACAGTAGGGTTGGTGCTATATGAAAAAAGGTATCCTACAGCCTATTACAGAAAAACATACTTGCATTACAAGGTCCATATGAACCCCAAGAAAAAGTTTTGGACCCACCGACCTTCGCGCGTCTACGCGCATTGTCTCCAAAGTTTGGGCCTCGCAGTACTGGAGGTCGAAAATTAGAGGTCTGAATTTTGTGTTGAAATTGAAATTCTATTTTCTATTGCGCAAGTCGACCCCTGGGAACACGAAAATGAAAGTGTGGTTTTCTGTAATAGGCTGTAGGTTACCTTTTTTGAAATAGCACCAACCCTAGACAACAGTAACGTAAGTAACTAAAGGTAGTCGCGAGTTCGCCTCACACTGAAGGGTCTGTGATGGGTACATGGAGATCACCCACATAAAAAACCTGTGTCTGATAGTGGTCGACCGAACCAAAATGGCGAACCGCAACCGAACCGTAAACGAACATTTTACTATTGAAAATTCGCTTCGGATTTTGTCGTTGTAATTTCTTTTAAAATTCAATTTAGCACAAAAATCTGTCTCACGAATGAAAACGGCACTACGGCTAGTGTTCAAACGAACCGAACTTTTAGTAGCCGAACTGTTCGGTTTGGCCGTACTGGAAAATTGCCCGTTCGTTTGAACACTAATTGGCCGAGGTACGCCTCAGGACTTTTTCAATCTCGTGTACCCTCGTAAAAAAGTACAGCAATGCAATGCCCCAGTGTAGGAGGTACGCCTCAGGGTGTCAGTGTACATAACTTTTTTTAATTTCGTGTACCCTTCGGAAAAAAGTGCGTACAGCTCCACCTGGCGACAATTTAGGTCATCCTTCTATAATACTAAAATAATTTGTGTGTCTGTTTGTCCGTCTTCACGGATATCTTCAGAAACGATTTATGATTTACGACTTACGATGTTTCTTACATAATCTAATTTTCAACCTTTCTTATAGTGTGTCTCATCTCAGCGATCTCGTAAGATATTTGATCTTGTACAATTTTGGTGGAACCTATTTAGATTTAGATGCATTGATCATCAAGCCATTACCAAATCTAACAAACTTTCTTGGGCGTGAAAGTTTGCAAGTGGAATACTTAGCTGCTGGTGTGTTAAGATTTCAAAAACACCATCCAATTTTAGTTCAATTTTTACAATATCTGAAGTACAATTTCAATGGTCAAGATTGGAGTGCTAATGGACCCAAATTAGTAACAAAAGTGATGCAAGAACTTTGTCATACTCCAGAATTATCTCAAATGACACCAGATTTGTGTTTAGGTATTCATGTCTTTGGTCCTCAAGCATTTTATCCTGTACCTTGGAGGAATTGGCAAGATCTTTACAAGACTGAACTAAGTCATGAATTGAATGACAGTTATTCTGTACATTTATGGGGAAGACATAGTAGTCAAATTAGATTAGAAGATTTGCCAGAAAATGCATCAATCATTGAACTTGCCAGAACACATTGTCCCATAAGTCTGAACATAATAAATCCATGAACCCAAGTGTCATTGTATACTTTTAATTTGTACCCAAAGGGGCCCAAAGAAAGGGTCAAAGAATATTTTCAGTCTAGCCAAAATGATTGTGTTAGCAACATTATTGGTGATTCTGATCATCTATTTGTACCACTATTTGACTCAATGTAGAGGTTACCTAGAGAAGACTGGTATCCCAATGATCAAGCCATTCTTTTGTTTTGGTAGTCCACCATATCTTTTGCATAAAGTCAAGATGCATGAATGGTATGCTGAACAATTCAAGAGGCTGGGATTGACATTTTGCAGATATGAAGGGATTGCACCAGTCATTCATACCATCGATCCGGAGATTGTCAAAGAAGTGACTGTAAAACAATTTGACAACTTTTTAGATGTGTTTGACTTTGATTTTCCACCTGAACAAACTACTCTGGATATCATGAGGTAATTTTCATTTCATTTTATTTGGTATTCACTTTTTAAAGGTTCATATTTAAGGGGTGATGCTTGGAGAGCCATGAGAAAAGTTTTGACTCCAACCTTCACTTCTGGAAAACTCAAGGGAATGCTAAGCCCAATCTTGACCATCACTGACAATGTCATTGACCATCTGAAAAAGCAAAGTGGCCAAGAAATCAACTTGAAACCAATCATAAGAGGATTTACAGTGGACAGTATCTGTAGAGTTGCATTTGGTATGCAGACCCAAACCTATTTGGGTCAAGACCAAGATTTGATGAAATCTGCAGAAAGTACCACAACTGCTTTCACTACCTATACTTGGACTTCAGCTTTTTGGTACAATGTCATGGGACATTTCCCATTTTTAGCTGCATTCACTGGCTTCTTTGATGATGAATCAGTCAAGTTAAGAACAATGACCAATGACATCATGAGGGAAAGAGACTTGAAAAATGTCCAAGTTGGTGATTTTGTGGACAGATTGAGAGAATTCAAGAAGAATGTTAAACCACCTATCACTGAAGGTATGATTGATGCTCAAGGTATGATTTTCATCTTGGGTGGGTTTGAAACCACTTCCACAACCATTGGTAGCTTGATTTACTACTTGGCCACCCATCCAGATGTTCAAGATCGAGTTTGGGAAGAAATTTCTGATTCTTCTGACATAAATGAAGACAACATCAAGGATTTACATTTCATGGAAGCTTGTATTCAAGAAACTTTGAGATTGAGTCCAGTCATTGGTGAAACGTTTCGAGTGTGTACCAACGATTGCAATGTCAAAGGAATTCATTTCCAGAAAGGAGTCAAGATTAGTATGCCAATCTACCCTTCTCATATCAATCCGGATTTCTTTGAAAACCCCAAAAGTTTCAGACCTGACAGATTTTTGAAAGATAATGAGAACCAAATCATTCCTTATACTTGGAGACCTTTTGGATCAGGTAGCAGAATGTGCTTGGGACAAAGATTGGCTTTGATGGAAATCAAGATTTTTATGGCAAAATTCCTACAAACTTTTCAGCTTTTACAAACTACCAAGACTAAGCTGGAGCATGAAAGTGGGGGATTATTCATGTTGTCATATCCTGAAATAATTGTGAAACTTGAACAGCGAACTTGAGATTAAAAATGTATTTACAGTATTCGTTTTTTTTAAGGAAACACAGACAAATCCACAGATGGAACTCCTCTTAAAAATAATCGACTTGTGCATCTGGTCAATGGGTTCCTGCAATCAATTCAAATTGTATTTAGAATAAAGTTACAAAAGTGGATAAGATTGGAAAACCTTACGTTAAAGAATCCACTTTTCTGAAAACCATGGGTTGAATTTCTTCAATTTTGGTATTGTCACAAATGATTCTTGCCAATGAAGTGCTTCTTATCTGATTTAACTGATCTTCAGTAAATGAACCAGCTTGATTTTCATTATCATAGAAAAACCGGTCACCAAACCTCATTCGAGCAAAGACATCACCAATCAGACACAAAAATGTAGAACCCACCAAACTGTCTTCTTCTGTAGCCAACTCTTGAATGGCACCAATAAACAAATCAATGTCTTCAACTGATTTGTAAGCTCTCCTCAAATTATCAATTCTCTGAAAAGAAAGATAATCTTTAAAGAAAAAGCAAATCATGAAAACCAAAGACTCACATCTTGTGGAATATTTGATCTCAAATCATTAAAACTGGTGACTCGACCTAATCCACAGATTTCTCTATAATGAATGTATCCGGGAATACCAAATTCTCTGGCACGTTGGATGTTCAATGCAATCAAATCAAATCCCATTTCGTCATCATCAAACAAGTGATCAGTGATATCATCCACAAAGTTGTTATCATAGCTTTGCACAGCCTGCAAAGTCAATCCTTTGATGATTTCATCCACTAAATTGGGTCTTCTGATAAGATCACCATCAGAAAATGTATCTTGCAAATCTAGTACTTGTCTGGCTTTACTTGTAACGGCAGAAATGGTTCTAATGACATCAACAATGAAAGTATGTCCAACCCTGAAAGCGGCACCAGCAAATTCGGTTGTGACTCGAGGATCAAAATCATCTCTGTATGTTTGACTAAATCCTCGAGTTAATGGTTGTAATCCAAAGGTTTTCAAAAACCGAGAACCAAGAAAGATGGGCAACCATTCATTGTAAATGATATGTTGCCATTGAGCATTAACTATTCTTTTGGCTTCTTGGTACAATTTTTCGTCTCTCCATCTGGGATTCAACTCTTTCAGGTTTCGAGCCACCCGATTATGTTCACGAACAAACAGAACATGCATTGAACCTAATGCTGCATTTTCATTAGGTCTCAAATCACCAGCCAGACCACAAGTTTCAGTAGGACCTACACAGTCTTCTTTAGGGTCTATGGGTAGTTGTTCTTGACCATCTTGTCCAATAATGGTGTCCAAAAGACCGTTTTCAAAAGTACGTAAAGCCTCAGACACTTCTGGAGTTGAACCATACACATTGGAACTATCTAACCAATGAGTTATTTGATTGAGTGGAAAAAGGGGTCCAGGTTGACAATCTAAAGAGGGGCCGGACACTGCACGTACAAAATTGATGCAATGTCGACCATCGCGCGCTAAAGAATCACCACGTGGAATTTCAATGGGAAAACAAACTGCACGTTCTTCAAGGGTTAGAGTAGAAGCTTCAACAAGTTCACCCTCTGGGGTACAACATTCAATGATTTCTCCACCAGACTCAGTAATGGGTACATGATCCAGATCATGATCTATGAATTGTCCAAAGGAATATAAGATGGCTGAAAAATCCTGATCCTCTTTGTCTTGATTGAATCTGGTCAAGGTTGAGACTAATCTGGCAGAGGGCAAATCTTGTCCAGATGAATCTTCTCTAGGCAAAATAAATTGATCGCCAAAGTCTGGATCCAAAATTCGTTGTAATGGAGTAAAGGATCTTCCAAAGTTAGGTACACGTAGATTGTTGCATGATCCATCAACTGTACGATATTTGGATCGTTTATCACAAATTGGATCCCGGTCACAGACCTTTTGCAAGACAGTATCTTGCAAATCCACATTGGTGAAAGATGATCCTTCATTACGGGTTGCAATTTCATTCTCCAGTTCTATGGCAGTGAATGCCAATGATAATAATTTGGATCGTTTATCACAAATTGGATCCCGGTCACAGACCGTTTGCAAGACAGTATCTTGCAAATCCACATTGGTGAAAGCTGATCCTTCACTACGAGTTGCAATTTCATTGTCCAATTCTATGGCAGTGAATGCCAATGATAATGCAGCTTGACGGTACTTCTCAGTTCCAGGACTTGCTCGTTGATTCAAAGCATGTTGAAAATTAGCTGAAGCTCGACCTTTGACTTTCCCAAAACTGGCTCTAGTTGTCACATTTTGGGCAAAACTTTTTCCTTTATCAGCTGCTCTCCGGATTGAATTGGCGGAAATAAAGGTGCCATCTTGCACCCTTCTTAATCCCACTACACTTGTGGAGTCACTCAGTGCAGGTCCATTGGATTCAATCTCTGTGATGGCTTGACAACAAGTACCTGTTGATCCATCGGCTTGTTTACAGATTTTGGACCTCAATTCATTTTTGGTGAATTGAAAAGCGCATTGAATTGTGGGTCGACATTCTTCATCACTATTAACACATGTAGTTGGAGCATCAATAGGAGCTTGATCTTCAACATGCTTAGGACAAGTACTTGAGCAGAATCCATATTCACCTTGACCAGATACATGCACACCTTTGTCGTCAATCTTTGTTGAGCACCAAGTTTTAGTGTCATCAACTAAATCTACAGGGCAACCAAAGTAAGTTGTCTCCTTGTAAATGAAGGGTAATTGACATTGAGATCCAGATCCCACAGGTCCACCTGTAGTCTGACAATCTATTTTCTTTTGCAGCAAAGTTTCTCCTCTAAATATTGATTCAGCTTTTGGATGGTATTTGGGACAATCTCTTGAGCAGAATCCATATTTGCCTTGACCGGTAACATGATGCCCAGTGCTGTAGAAGGAATTCAAGTTAAGTTGAATTTGATGAAGGAAAGTTGAAAATTACCTATTGACTAAAGTGGAACACCATCTCCTTTCCGGTTCAAACAAATCTTCAGGACAACCAGTATAAGTTTTACCTTTGTAGGTAAATGGAAAAATACATTTTTGTCTGGCATCCACACTATCACTTGTCGTTAAACAATCTTGAGCTTCTACAGTGGAAGTTACTATTGTCAAAAAGACAAATAATTTTGGTGTGATAAAGGCCATGGTCTGCATAAAACTGTTTGCTCTTCAACAATACCAAGTGGCGTCGCAACAAAACTGGTTTTCTTGATTTGTTGGGAATTCCCATCTCTAGACAAAAGCTTTTAAAGTGCTGGACCGAAATAAAGGTAAAAAGTGACAACAAAACTGGTTTTAACTGATCTTGAAAAAACTGCATTGAGATAAAAACTTATTGGACTTTTTAAAAAACAAATCTGAGAATAAACATTTGCCAAAGACCGCTTGATAATGGAACAGTTGGATCAGTGCGAGGGGTCTGGCGGTTGATCCATGCTCGCATAGCTCACTAAGTAACACAAATTCTTGATCAAAAAAGCAATGCATGTATTTCGAATTTCACAATAAATTCTGAATTGATTTTACCACCACGTTATGAAGTACTAAATAAAGTGGCATGGTTTGTTGAATTATGTTATAAAAATGTGTGGGTTATTTGTAAGGAGAGGCATTGTGGAAAAAGTACATTTATCAATTGGACAAAAGGGCATGACATGAAACTTGTCGCCAAGGACAATTATTATTCGGTTAGGTATGTACATAAAAATATATATGACTGATAAAAGATAAACAAGAGGTATTATGGAGCCGAAATTTGAAGGTTTGACATCTTTAGCTTATGAACCTTGTTGTATGGGACAATACTTGGGTTTATTTGGTTTAATAAAAATATTGTATGATAAAAATCTGTGATTTATATCACACACAAAAAAATTAAAAATCAAGATCCGGATTCCAGAATTGAACAAATTACTACTTCAATGGTGACAATAGCCTTGTCGCGTAGGACAAAAATTTTGTTAATTTGGTTTGATAAAAATATTCAAGACATTCAATTATTCAATTGACAACTTTACTGGACTTAGAAAAAGCCAGTTCAACACTTAAAAACACAAAAATATCCAAATGTTCATTCGTTTATAAAGATAATATAGAAAATACAAAAAAAAGTAATATCAAATTAATACTTACTTTGCAGTAACCCTGCATTAGACTGATGAAAATTAGGTCAATTCAGCCTTATCTTTAGAAAACAAATCAAAACTGTTGATTTTCAGATAAGAATTTGTCGGTTACCACAAGCTTATAACAGAAACCTAATTCAAATGTTAAACTATGAAAAATATATCAATACAATTGTTAAAAAATACTTAGGAAGCAAGCAGTCCTTTTAGTTAAACAAACACCACTATGATGTGGTCATTGAACACTTGTCAAGCTAGCAAATCTTTCTTTGTAAAGCACTTGTCTCATTTTCTCTGAGCAAGATGATGTTCCATCTTTTCTATCTTCTTCTGATAAGTCAAACTTTTGCTTTGCCAAAACAAGAAGTTCCCATTTTAATCTTGGAAGAAGATAGATTGGAAGATGGTAGTCCTCCAAAAATAACCATCCAATTTCCTGATGGACATCAAGACAAGTTGATTTTGAGTCAACATGAAGATGCTGAAGACCAGGAATGTCTCTATTTAGGCCATTTGGAAAAAGAAAATTCAGCTTGTGTTGCATTGACTGGTTGCCCTCAAGTTGATGATCTGGACGTCACAATCTTTTCTAATCATTTGGAGCACAATGGAAGACTCAAATGGCTGAAAAATGGAACTATTTTTTTCTTAGATTCTCCATTGCAATTTGGCATGGTGGACAAAGATGTTTTGATGCCTATCATTCGAGCTGACAATTCTTGGGTTTTAGAAGGGAGTGATGAAGAAATTAATGGTCCAGAAGATGCCGAAGAAATGGAAATTGAAAGTGATTGTAGTAATGGAGCTTGTGATGGTGAGATACAAAGAACACATGTTCTCGGATATAAACTTGTCTATGATGGAAGGTTTTTGCAGAAACATGGAAATGATCAAAGCACAGCTAAGAAAATATTGAGAGAGGTGAATGAATTTGAACTCCGAAATATGACAC
>LT727936.1:45680-83845 GCA_900157175.1 Oithona nana
AAAATTATTCCAAAAGAATAAAGTTATTCCAAAAGAATAAAATTGTTCCAGAAGAATAAGATTGTTCCAGAAGAATAAAATTGTTCCAATTTGACAAATTGTGAAAGAAGAACAACAACAACAAGATTTTTAAAGATGTAGAAGCGCGAGCAGCTATAGCTCGCGCTTAAAAATGGAAGGTTTCAATCTTGTTTTTCTCTCGTCAAAGTGCCGAGTCATGCGGCGTAGAGCTCTGTAACATTTTCACCAATTTCTTTCCCCTTTCCTTAGAAAATTCGACCGGAGTATATCCCAAAGTATGTCTGCTGTGTCCTCGTCCGGATTTGCTGGCGAGGACGTGGCGGTGCTTATCAGAAGATGAGCTTTTATGAAACATCATTCAGTCGAATTCTTGCTGCCGCCCTGGCTTCATGCTCAAGATGATGCATCTGCCAGACCCCATTTCCAAAAAACGACGAAGATTAACTCAAGCCTGAGCAGAAAGCAACTTGAAGAAAAACTTGGGGAAGAACGAAGACAAAAAACTAAAGTATTTGAGGTATCGGTAAAAACTAATCTTCATTTTAGCAAAGCGTACAGTATTTTGCGAAAAATGAAAAAAATTGTCTTGATTAGCATCAGTTGCGCGTCCCTTGCAAAAATAAACACTAGGTGGCAAAAAAATCTCATCTCTATTTTTGGGTACAAAAATTCTTATAAACAACTTTCCGCCACATCACAGTGTTTGAAAACTACTCAAAAAGTCTCATTTTGCAATATTGCTAAGAAGCTGCTATTTGAATTTTCGCGCCAAAAATAATCAACTTGAAAAAACTAATTTCATAAAGTGAAACAAGAAACGTATATAAGACACTAAAATTATGACACTAAAATTCAAACGTTTGAAAAAGGTAGTGAGACGTTTTTGGGTGATTTTGAGTTGAGTCTGATTTTTGAAAATCTGTTTTATTTCGCATCACAGCTTGTAACATAATGCGGAACCTAAGCACTCCATCCCACGCGGCGGCGGCTCGTCGGGGTAGTTCCGCCGGGATTGGCTTCCCCTTGGCCAGTCCCAACCAATCCAGATATAAAGGATTGGTGTCGACTCCAGGCATCACCAAATTCTCCGGATGGAAACGGGAAACTGAAATTCCCAAGTAGGATACAAAAATATTTTCTTTGTAAACAAATCATAAAATTCTATCTCTCTTTCAGAGTTTATTTTCATGACTTGATCCTGCAAAAAATCCGTGAAAAACCCAGTGACAAAGTCTGGATCAAAGATGTTTCCAATGGAAGATGTGAAGTCTTTGGGAATGTCAATGCTTCAGTAAACAAAATTGCAAGTGGACTTTCAAAATTAGGTAAAGAAAAACAAAGTGTTTGAAAATAGCTCAAAAATGTATTAGAAAATGTGAAAATTGAAAAAAATGTGAATTTTGAAAAAATGTGAATTTTGAAAAAATGTGAATTTTGAAAAAATGTGAATTTTGAAAAAATGTGAATTCAGAAAAAATGTGAATTTTGAAAAAATGTGACTTTTGAAAAAAATAGGATATTTGAAAAATTGTGACATTTTTGGGTGTTTTCAAATGCTGTGATTTTTGTATTGCTAAGTAATTGTTTTTACGATATTTATTTTGTAGGTTTTGGCAAAGGAGATGTATTGTGCATGTTTTGCTCCAATTACGTAGAATACTGGCTAATTGCATTGGCAGCCTGGTCTTGTGGAGGTTGTGTTATGCCAGTCAATTGTGAATTAGAGCCTGAACATCTGGAAAAACAATTGAAACTGACAAAAGCCAAGGTACAAACTCAGAAAAAGAGCAAAAATACTTTCAAAAACTTTTGTTTCTGTATTTCAAGGTGATTGTCTGCGACGAGTTGAACATCGGTGACGCTATTGACGCTTTGGACAACATTGACTCTTTGAAAACCATCATTGTCATTGGCAAACCTGAAGTGGCAGAAGTCAAATCCTGCATTGCCTTAGGAGATTTGTTAGAAGATGATGGAAATGCAACTCCGCCCAAGTTACGTTTGGACACGGATTGGGAAAAACAAACGGTTTATTTACCCTTTACTTCCACTTCTAGTGGTGGTAAAGGTATAGAACATACCCACAAATCCTTGGTTTCCAGCTTTTTCTCACCGGATGGAGCGGCTAACCATTGGTTTGACCAGATGACTGGCGATAGTATCGTCTGTGGCAATTGGTTTTTCCACATGAGTGGATTGTATTCCTTCGCTTTGGCGGCCATTTATGGTATTACACTTTATACCCAATCTGATTACAGCGATAATGGACTCTTGGAAGCTGTGGTGGAAAACAAAGTTAATACTGTCACAATGTATTCTTGGCAGGTAATAATTGATTCGAAATCTAGTTTTTCGCGATTTCCAACTTCTTTACTTGGATAAAACAAATGATGTAAGCTTTTCTAGATGGTGTTTTTTTGTACGTTGATGTGTTGCAACATCAAAGACAAAAAAAAATAAGTGCATTTTTTCTTTGTAGATTCGCATGCTTTCTCATTCTTCCGAGGTGGCTCGTTTTGACTTAGGTTCACTCAAAATCATCTTAACCGCTGGCAGTATTCTATCGGCTACAATTCGTATGGAAGCTATGGAACGTATTCCTTCGCTGAAATACATCCGTGAAGCTTACGGATTGTGTGAATGTGGATTAGTCACTTTGACATATCCAAGAGAAAAGAAAAATTCGGTTCCTGGTGGAATCAAAGCAATAGGTAAAAAAATAATGCCAGCGCCCCCTGGTGACATTTTTTTCAAAAACGTTTTTTACAGATTTACCCGACGATCATATTATGCCTGTTGGATTGCCAAATATGTACACACAAGTCAAGATTGTCAATCGGTTGACGGATGAACCTGTTCAGGGTCCGGATGAACAAGGCGAGATTTGTATCAAGTCGCCTCAATGTTTCAAGGGATACTTGAATGAAAATGATGCAAAGATTTTGGATCAAGATGGATTTTTTCATACTGGAGATCTGGGATACTATGATGCTCAGGTACATTATCTCTCACTTTTCTCAAACAATTGAATAATTTTAATGTTTAGGGTGTGGTGTACTTTATTGAAAGTATTGGAAATTTGATTCATTTTTGGATGTACGAAGTATCTCCGTCCATTTTGGAGTCCAGACTTTTGGGGTCAAATAACATTGTGGATGCCGCAGTGGTTGGTATTCCTGACAAAGAAAATGGACAAGTAAGACCTTTTGAGACATTTTAGGTACATTTTTAACACTGTGTGACGTACCTTTTAGGTTCCACGAGCCTTTGTTGTGTTAAAGCCCGGCTTTGAAGAGACCGAAGAGAACCTCATTAATTTAATGGAAAGTCGTTTGCAAGACCATGAACGTATTCGTGGGGGTCTGTATTTCATCCAAGCGATTCCTCGTGATGAAAATTGGAAAGTACGCAGAGATATTTTACAAACCTACGAGCCCAAAAAGCCCGAAGAATGTACTCTCAATGTATCCGCCTCTTTGGCTCAACAAGTGGCAGATTCACCCAAATTATGCAAGAAAATGGTGCAAGAGCTGGAAAGACAACCTAATGGTACATTTGTTGCTACTCCACTTGTCACTGTTCAAGCTTCAAGTCCAAGAACAAAGAGAGTGGCTCATAAAGCTATAGGTAAAGTAAAAAGAATCATAGAATTTCTCCATTTTTCAACTTTTCTTATAGAAGAACCCATTGGTGATGCTGAAGCAGGCAATTCCAGAAGAGGTTCAATGGATTGTATCTTGGAAGACAAGGTATCAAATCCTAATCTGGTCTCATCAGCTTCATCTAGTGGAACTCGAGGTGGAGCTCGTCGAGGTTCCAGAGTGGCAAGCTTGGGCGGTGGCTCCAGAGGCTCTAGTCGACGAGGCTCAACGGATTTACCAGACAATCCTCCCACTTCTTCTTTAGATTCTATTGACAAATCAAACACTTTTTCCTATTGGTTTAAAGTGACTGTGGTTCCATCAGTGAGTATTTCATGTTTAGTTATCATAGTTTTCAAGTTATTTGAAATCTTAAATAGGTCTTAGAAAAAGTCATTTTGAGTCATCCAGCAGTGGAAGATTGCACAGTTGCTGGCTTTACTATTGAAGGAGTAGGCCAGGTTCCTCGAGCCTATATCAGCTTGAAATCTGGATATGTCATCAGTCCTGAAGACCTCATCCAATATGTCAATGCTCGTGTCATTGTCACTGATAGACTTTTGGGCGGATTGGTCTTTGTGGATAATTTACATAGAGATCCAAGTGGAAGATTGTTTATTAATTTGGAAAAGTTTGATGTAAATGCTCAAGGCATTGATCAAGGGTTTTTGCAAGGTCAACCCAAAGTTCAAGTAAGTCTTCAAGGAATGATTTGTAGGTGATTTGAGGTCTTGACTCTTGATTGATTTCAGGTTCAATGAAAGATGTGTCCCAAGAATGATGTCCAAGTGGTGAAAATTGATTTTGTGTCTGTACAATATGTTTTAATGTTAATTTTAGTTGCTTTTTAAGGGCCAATAACAGCTTTACTTTAAGACACTAAACTATTGTAGCTGTTTAGGTTTGCAACGTCTCTTTTTATAGCTTTATTCTTTTTATTTACAACCAAGGATGATCAAATGGTACTGGTTTCCTTCCATCGCATGTAAAATCTAGTAGTTGTTGAGCATGTCATCGAAAGTATCGCTGAGCTCATCAGACACCTTCTATCTTGAAAGCCTTCTCTTTCTCCTCAAGAGCAGCCAAGGCCTTGGTGAGTTTGTCATTGGTCTCGTCAAACTCCACTTCATATCCTTGGGTCTTCTTGCCCAAATCGCGAATATCGCACTCATGCTTATCAATCTCGGCATTGGACTCCTTAGTCGCACTTTCAAACTTGGCAATGGTAGCCATGAGTGAGTCGGTCTCAGATTTGAGAGACTGCATCTTCTTCCTAATGGCATCCATGGTTGATGTGTAGTTTTTGACTTTTGGTCACTTCTGAAAGCAAACTTGGGTCATTAGTAAAACTACAAGCTTCAAAATTAAAGGTAGAGAGGTAAGAGGTATATTACACAAGGAATTTGTAGTTATACTCAATCAGGGGCAGTAATAATCTACTGATGCACAAAAGGGGGTATATATCAAGCAATGCTTTATAGTGGGCTAATACCAATTTTACTTCAAAGCACTAAACCATTGAAGATGTTGTAGTTTTGCAACGTCTCTTTTAATAGCTTTATTCTTTTTAATCAACAACCATGGATGATCAATTGATTTTCTTTCCTTCCATGCAATATAAAGTCATATATTTTAGTAGTTGTTGAGCATGTCATCGAAAGTATCGCTGAGCTCATCAGACACCTTCTTGATTTTGAGCTTCTCACGGTAGATTTCATCCTCAATGTCATCAATCCTGTGGTTCAATTTGGTGATGTTCATCTCTCCGTATTCATAACGAGCCTCAGCAATCTTGAGTCTGTCAATAAGTTGGTGAATTTTGTCCTTCAACTTCTCTTCACGTTCTTGAGCCTTCTCAGCAGAGATCTCAAGTTGCTTCATGTTCTCACCAACAGTCTCGAGCTCTTGTTCAACATCCCTCAATTTACCCTCAGCCAACTCAGCACGCTCTGTGGCCCTCTTCAATTCATCCTCTTGGACACCCAATTTCCTGGTAAGCTCATCAAGCTTCTGTTCATTATCGCTGGCCATCTTGGTGGTCTCCCTCAAGTTCTTGTCAGCCTCTTCAATCTCAACCTCATTCCTCATGGTCTTGTTCTCGAAATGTTTGACCTTTTTCAAGATACCATCAGCATCCTTGGATGCAATGGCAAGTTTGGTGACAGTTTCAGCCAATGATGAATCAGCCTTCTTGGCCTCCTCCTCCATCAACATGATACGTCTGGAAAGGGCTGAAACTTCCTCCTCGGCATTCTTGAAAGCCTTCTCTTTCTCCTCAAGAGCAGCCAAGGCTTTGGTGAGTTTGTCGTTAGTGTCATCAAACTCCACTTCATATCCTTGGGTCTTCTTGCCCAAATCGCGAATGTCACACTCATGTTGATCATTCTTGGCATTAGCTTCCTTAGTCTCACCCTCAAACCTGGCAATGGTAGCCATGAGTGAATCGGTCTCACCCTTGAGAGATTGCATCTTTTTCCTAATGGCATCCATGGTTAATGTGTGGTTATTGACTTTTTGTCACGTCTGCAATGTGCAAAGTAAACCGTGGTCATTATTAGTATCAACAAACTAAAAAACTAAAGGTCAGAGGTAATTTACAAAAGAAATCTGAAGTAATACTCAATCAGGGGCAGTAATCTACTGATACACAAAAAAGTGGTACACATGTGTAAGCATTTGATATTTTAAAAAAGTATTGGCAAATATCAAAAGCCTAATGAATAAAGGTTGTCAAAGGAAGCATTGAGAATTGTATTGCTTAGAGCTCGAGAAAGATGGTATAACACTATCAAGATTTCAATCCTTTAACAATAGAGTAGAGGGTGATAAACCGTTAGTTGGTATAGATTGGTCTCAGTAGTTATTGAGCATGTCATCAAAGGTTTCATTGAGCTCATCAGACACTTTCTTAATCTTCAACTTTTCACGGTAAATCTCATCCTCAATGTCATCAATCCTATGGTTCAACTTGGTGATGTTCATCTCTCCATATTCATATCGAGCTTCTGAATGTTTGAGTCTTTCCATGAGTTGGTGAATCTTATCCTTGAGTTTCTCTTCACGCTCTTGAGCTTTCTCAGCAGAGATTTCAAGTTGCTTCATATTTTCACCGACAGTTTCCAACTCTTGCTCGATATCGCTCAACTTTTGTTCAGCAAGGCTTGCTCTTTCATTAGCCCTTTTGAGTTCATCTTCTTGCACTCCAAGCTTCCTGGCCAACTCATCCAATTTTTGCTCATTGTCAGAAGCCATTTTGGTAGTCTCCCTCAAATTCTTGTCAGCTTCCTCAATCTCCACTTCATTCCTCATGGTCTTGTTCTCAAAGAACTTGACCTTCTTCAAGATACCATCTGCTTCTTTGGAAGCTATAGCTAACTTAGTGACAGTTTCAGCCAGAGCTGAATCAGCTTTCTTGGCTTCTTCTTCCATCAACATGATACGTCTGGAGACTGAACTGACTTCTTCTTCAGCATTCTTCAATGACTTTTCCTTCTCTTCAAGAGCAGCTAATGCCTTGATCAGCTTATCATTAGTTTCGTCAAACTCACACTCATACCCATTGATCTTTTTACCCAAATCCCTAATATCAATTTCATTCTTTTCAAACTTTTGATTGGATTCTTTGGTTTCTTCCTCATATCTAGCAATGGTGGCTAGAAGTTGATCGGTCTCAGCCTTGAGTGACTGCATCTTTTTCCTGATAGCATCCATGGTTCAGAGTTAAAAATTGGGACAACACTGCAAAAATGGATTGGTTGTCATCAGCAGCTTTTCTGGGGTATACAAAAATTAAACATGCACAATACAAAAATGAATGTAGATTAAAAATAGGTAGGATACGCTTTAAGGTTTAGGGTTGGTTCATTTTATCTGTCTCTCCTTTGTCTCGAATCAAGGAGGAAGTGTAAGATGTTAGTGTCACTGCTCATGCAAACGTGCAAAGTAGAGTTGATTTGATGGATAGCCTAAAAGTTGTTCTTATTCGAAATTTGCACATGTAATCAAGGTAGGAGAATAAAAAGGGTTTATAAGAAGTTGTGTATTGATGATGATAGGGTCCACAAGATCGTCCAGGTTCTTAGTAGTTGTCAAGCATGTCATCAAAGGTTTCATTGAGCTCATCAGACACCTTCTTGATCTTCAACTTTTCACGGTAGATCTCATCCTCAATGTCATCAATCCTGTGATTCAATTTGGTGATGTTCATCTCACCATATTCATAGCGAGCTTCAGCATGCTTGAACTTTTCCAAAAGTATGTGAATTTTGTCCTTCAATTTTTCTTCACGTTCTTGTGCTTTCTCAGCAGAGATTTCAAGTTGCTTCATGTTCTCACCAACAGCCTCAAGCTCTTGCTCAACATCTCGAAGCTTGCCTTCAGCCAATTCAGCACGTTCATTGGCCCTCTTCAACTCCTCCTCTTGTACTCCACATTTCCTTGACAACTCATCGAGTTTTTGTTCATTGTCACTGGCCATCTTGGTGGTCTCCCTCAAGTTCTTGTCAGCTTCCTCAATCTCCACTTCGTTCCTCATGGTCTTGTTTTCAAAGTACTTGACCTTCTTCAAGATACCATCAGCCTCCTTGGAAGCCATAGCCAGCTTGGTGACAGTTTCAGCCAGATTGGTGTCAGCCTTCTTGGCCTCTTCCTCCATCAACATGATACGTCTAGACAAAGCTGAAACTTCTTCCTCAGCGTTCTTAAAGCACTTCTCCCTCTCCTCATAAGTGGCAGACACCTTGGTCAGCTTGTCATTGGTCTCATCAAAGTCACATTCGTAACCTTGGATCTTCTTGCCAATATCACGGATGTCACACTCAAATTGGTCGTTTCTGGCATTGGCCTCCTTAGTTTGCTCTTCATACTTGGCAATGGTGGAATGGAGTTGGTCCGTCTCATTTTTGAGGGACTGCATCTTCTTCCTGATGGCATCCATGTTTGTGGTGGATTAAGCTGTGAAAGTTGAAAGAGAAAGAGTCTCATATAAGGGTTAGAAATTCAAGACAAACATTTACTATTAGAAATACTAAGAAACAACAGACAACAACTATGATGCATACATGTATAGTAGTAGTATTTTCATAATACTTTTTTGTAGATATTTTTTGAGCTAAAGTGTATGTACAGTATAATGATCTAGTTTATGAATTTTTCGAAGTAAGTCTACCAAAGTCTTAAAAGAGATTACTTGATATGATGCGTGCAGCGTCGTTTATTTTAACATTGAAGCCCCTACTAATAGTACTTTTTTTTAGAGAAAAGAGAGTGTATATAGTTCTCCACTGCTGTGCTGTGCATTGATGTATTCATCTTGAGTAGTAAAAAATGGCTGGCGGCAGTAGGTTCCACTGCGACAAGTCTTCTTTTAGTAGTTGGTAAGCATGTCATCGAAGGTATCATTGAGCTCATCAGACACCTTCTTGATCTTCAACTTTTCACGGTAGATCTCATATCTCAGCAGAGATTTCAAGTTGCTTCATGTTCTCACCAACAGCCTCAAGCTCTTGTTCAACATCCCTCAATTTACCCTCAGCCAACTCAGCACGCTCTGTGGCCCTCTTCAATTCATCCTCTTGGACACCCAATTTCCTGGTAAGCTCATCAAGCTTCTGTTCATTATCGCTAGCCATCTTGGTGGTCTCCCTCAAGTTCTTGTCAGCCTCTTCAATCTCCACTTCATTCCTCATGGTTTTGTTCTCAAAGAACTTGACCTTTTTCAAGATACCATCAGCATCCTTGGAAGCCATGGCAAGTTTGGTGACAGTTTCAGCCAATGATGAATCAGCCTTCTTGGCCTCCTCCTCCATCAACATGATACGTCTGGAAAGGGCTGAGACATCCTCTTCAGCATTCTTGAAAGCCTTCTCTTTCTCCTCAAGAGCAGCCAAGGCCTTGGTGAGTTTGTCGTTGGTGTCATCAAACTCTACTTCATATCCTTGGGTCTTCTTGCCCAAATCGCGAATGTCACACTCATGTTGATCATTCTTGGCATTAGCTTCCTTAGTCTCACCCTCAAACCTGGCAATGGTAGCCATGAGTGAATCGGTCTCACCCTTGAGAGATTGCATCTTTTTCCTAATGGCATCCATGGTTAATGTGTGGTTATTGACTTTTTGTCACGTCTGCAATGTGCAAAGTAAACCGTGGTCATTATTAGTATCAACAAACTAAAAAACTAAAGGTCAGAGGTAATTTACAAAAGAAATCTGAAGTAATACTCAATCAGGGGCAGTAATCTACTGATACACAAAAAAGTGGTACACATGTGTAAGCATTTGATATTTTAAAAAAGTATTGGCAAATATCAAAAGCCTAATGAATAAAGGTTGTCAAAGGAAGCATTGAGAATTGTATTGCTTAGAGCTCGAGAAAGATGGTATAACACTATCAAGATTTCAATCCTTTAACAATAGAGTAGAGGGTGATAAACCGTTAGTTGGTATAGATTGGTCTCAGTAGTTATTGAGCATGTCATCAAAGGTTTCATTGAGCTCATCAGACACTTTCTTAATCTTCAACTTTTCACGGTAAATCTCATCCTCAATGTCATCAATCCTATGGTTCAACTTGGTGATGTTCATCTCTCCATATTCATATCGAGCTTCGGAATGTTTGAGTCTTTCCATGAGTTGGTGAATCTTATCCTTGAGTTTCTCTTCACGTTCTTGTGCTTTTTCAGCAGAGATTTCAAGTTGCTTCATATTTTCACCGACAGTTTCCAACTCTTGCTCGATATCGCTCAACTTTTGTTCAGCAAGGCTTGCTCTTTCATTAGCCCTTTTGAGTTCATCTTCTTGCACTCCAAGCTTCCTGGCCAACTCATCCAATTTTTGCTCATTGTCAGAAGCCATTTTGGTAGTCTCCCTCAAATTCTTGTCAGCTTCCTCAATCTCCACTTCATTCCTCATGGTCTTGTTCTCAAAGAACTTGACCTTCTTCAAGATACCATCTGCCTCTTTGGAAGCTATAGCTAACTTAGTGACAGTTTCAGCCAGAGCTGAATCAGCTTTCTTGGCTTCTTCTTCCATCAACATGATACGTCTGGAGACTGAACTGACTTCTTCTTCAGCATTCTTCAATGACTTTTCCTTCTCTTCAAGAGCAGCTAATGCCTTGATCAGCTTATCATTAGTTTCGTCAAACTCACACTCATACCCATTGATCTTTTTACCCAAATCCCTAATATCAATTTCATTCTTTTCAAACTTTTGATTGGATTCTTTGGTTTCTTCCTCATATCTAGCAATGGTGGCTAGAAGTTGATCGGTCTCAGCCTTGAGTGACTGCATCTTTTTCCTGATAGCATCCATGGTTCAGAGTTAAAAATTGGGACAACACTGCAAAAATGGATTGGTTGTCATCAGCAGCTTTTCTGGGGTATACAAAAATTAAACATGCACAATACAAAAATGAATGTAGATTAAAAATAGGTAGGATACGCTTTAAGGTTTAGGGTTGGTTCATTTTATCTGTCTCTCCTTTGTCTCGAATCAAGGAGGAAGTGTAAGATGTTAGTGTCACTGCTCATGCAAACGTGCAAAGTAGAGTTGATTTGATGGATAGCCTAAAAGTTGTTCTTATTCGAAATTTGCACATGTAATCAAGGTAGGAGAATAAAAAGGGTTTATAAGAAGTTGTGTATTGATGATGATAGGGTCCACAAGATCGTCCAGGTTCTTAGTAGTTGTCAAGCATGTCATCAAAGGTTTCATTGAGCTCATCAGACACCTTCTTGATCTTCAACTTTTCACGGTAGATCTCATCCTCAATGTCATCAATTCTGTGGTTCAATTTGGTGATGTTCATTTCACCATATTCATAACGAGCCTCAGACAACTTCAATCTTTCCATCAAGTGGTGGATTTTGTCCTTCAATTTCTCCTCACGTTCTTGAGCCTTCTCAGCAGAGATTTCAAGTTGCTTCATGTTTTCACCAACTGCCTCAAGCTCAGCTTCGATGTCTCTCAACTTGCCTTCAGCCAACTCAGCCCTCTCATTGGCCCTCTTCAATTCTTCTTCTTGTACGCCTAATTTCCTGGACAACTCATCAAGTTTTTGTTCGTTGTCGCTGGCCATCTTGGTGGTTTCCCTCAAGTTCTTGTCAGCTTCTTCAATCTCCACTTCATTCCTCATGGTCTTGTTTTCAAAGTACTTGACCTTCTTCAAGATACCATCAGCTTCTTTGGAAGCCATAGCCAGTTTGGTAACAGTGTCAGCCAGATTAGTGTCGGCCTTCTTGGCCTCTTCCTCCATCAACATGATACGTCTGGAAAGAGCTGAGACTTCCTCCTCAGCATTCTTGAAAGCCTTCTCTTTTTCCTCAAGGGCAGCCAATCCTTTGACCAGTTTGTCATTGGTCTCATCAAAGTCACATTCATAGCCTTGGATCTTCTTGCCCAGATCACGGATGTCAGCGTCATATTTGTCAGAAAGAGAATTGGCGTCCTTGGTCTCGCATTCATATTTTGTGATGGTGGCAAGGAGCCCATCAGTCTCAGCCTTCAAAGACTGCATCTTCTTTCGAATGGCATCCATGATGTTTCTTTTTTATTGTAAGAGTCAGTTGGAGCGTGTTTTGCCAACTGTAATATGGAGAGCAACATGTTATCAGGTGTGGTGGGTTAGTAATGATGAAAGATGATCTCAATTGGCAAGTTCAGCACACCTAATCAAATCAATTTTGTTTATGACTTACAAAAGAAAAATACTTTGCATAGGACAAAGAGCTTGTGCATGCACAACAAAGTTTTGGTTTTTAAAAATGGCAATTTATAGTGATTTTAAGAGGATACTTCTTTTTTTTGGCTAGGTTTCATGTTTTTTTATGTCTGTTTTAAGGGTTAATGGATATCAAAACTTGGACAAAACTTGGATAAAAAACATGGCTGTTTTCCACTGTATTTCAAACATGGTTAATTTTTTGGCAGCGTTGATTAATAATTGGTAAGCATCTCATCAAAAGTCTCATTGAGTTCATCGGAGACTTTCTTGATCTTCAACTTTTCACGATAGATATCATCCTCAATGTCATCAATCCTCTGGTTCAACTTGGTGATGTTCATCTCTCCGTATTCGTAACGAGCTTCCGCATTCTTCAATTTGACAATCAAAGCATGAATCTTTTCCTTCAATTTCTCCTCACGTTCTTGAGCCTTCTCAGCAGAGATCTCAAGTTGTTTCATGTTTTCACCGACAGTGGCCAACTCTTCTTCCAACTCCAGGATCTTGGTATCGGCCGTACTTGCCCGTTCATTGGATCGCTTACATTCCTCTTCTTGTACTCCAAGTCGACGAGTCATCTCATCCAATTTCTGCTCGGAATCGTTGGCCATCTTTTTAGTTTCCCTCACATTCTTGTCGGCTTCTTCAATCTCCACTTCATTCCTCATGGTCTTTGACTCGAAGAACTTAACCTTCTTCAAGATTGAATCTGCGTTCTTCGAAGCCAATGCTAATTTGGTCACAGTTTCAGCCAAATTATTTTCCGCCTTCCTGACTTCTTCTTCCATCAATGCTTGTCTCCTGGACATACCATTGACATCTTCCTCCGTATTCTTCAGAGTCTTCTCAGTTTCTTCCAGCTTGGAAATGGCTGAGACCAACTTGTCATTGGTCTGGTCAGCTTCAGTTTCTAAGAATTGAATACGTCTGGAGATTTCTCTGATGTCTGTGTCACATTGGTTGGCACGTTCATTGGCAGCTTTGGTCTCTTCTTCATAGTCTCTGATTTGCTTGAACATGGTGTCAGTCTCAGTCTTGAGACTTTGCATCTTTTTCTTAATGGCATCCATGCTGTTAGTTTAGTTGCTTGGTTTGCCTAGTTGAGTGATTTCATGTAAGTTTCATGATTGATGATGAGAGCTGCTATTGTTTTGCAAAAATACAAATGCGGTACGAAATACAAAATAAACAATGAATACATAGGGGCCATAGACGACATATTATGGTTTAGACGACATTTTGATTAAACACAAAAACACACCATACAGAGCTACAATACTAAAAATTCAAACTTTATTTTTAGCTTAAAATAAGATTCGCTCGCTTTTCATTTCTTGTATTGTAACCCTGCATACAAATTGTATCATGCATGAAGTCTCGTAGATGTTAGTTGAAGCACACAAACCCAATCTCAAACCAGAAAACAGGATGCTATAGATACTTCACTCAGGGGCCTTTTAGAGCATAAGGACATCTTGATCTATTTATGGTGGTAGAATTTCAACAGAGGGAGTTTAGGTAGAGCGCATCGTTCTCCATAATTCCAAAAATTATTTTGGATCATCTTCGTTTTATCATCCAATCAAAAAAGTTTTGGGTCTTCTTTCTTCATTCTTCTTTTAGAAGCTACTTTTTGGTTTTTAGATCAACTACTCAACCTTTATACACTTTTATACCTAACTACATTAGTAGAGCCACCTTAATTTTCCATACATTTTTTTTCATATGTAATATTTTCTGTATTCTATGTAATTTTTTGATTGTGTAAATACCATGCGCAAGCTCTTATTTTGTATTCATCCTAACTGGGATACATAGTGACGACGTTACTAATTTCCAAAGATTTGTACAATAAATAATACAGGACACAGTGGTTCAAATATCAAACCCATGCGTAACTACACACTATTTGAAAATCACCAAGAATAACTCATGTTTGAATAGGTATATAAAAAAGTTGCAAAATGAGACTAAGTAAGTGATTTTCAAACAATGTGAACTACTTTTTCTAAGGAATGCATGCGTCGTGCCATATTTTATGGCAGATTTTTGAAACTGGGCGTAACAATTTTTTTTCTACATGGATAATGCGACTTATGTCAACTATTTTTTCAATTAAACAAAGAATCCAAGTTGGCAAGAGTTCGAGGTTCGAGGTTGCCCTCAAAAAACAAAAGTAAAATCCGATGCATTTTTCGCCAAGGAATTATCGGCGAGTGATGAGTCACTGTGCTAAAATCTAATGTAGGTCTAAGCCTTGAAATAAAGCTGCTGTGAGCAAGAGTATTTGATCCTCAAGCTGCCTCAAGCATTAGGGTTAAAACTTTTAAAAATATCCCAGCAGCCTCCTCAGGCTGAGGCTGTTCAGCATGACACGAGGTCGTGCGAGGCAAAGACGTTTGGCCAAAGTCCAATCAACTCGAGAAAAGCATTGTGTCTTAGAACACTGACTTTCTCAAGGACTTTTGCACTGCTGATGCCTAAACCCATTTATAGTATAGCATTTTGTCTATTGTATTGATGTCGCTTTTTGAATGTATTGGATACTAATGCCATGTATTTGGTACTATTTTGATAAAGCGGAGTGATCGAGGGAAAAAAATTGCAAATTAATTTTTAAGAAGGATCAATTTTAAGCATATATTGTCTAAAGCGGTGCGACCGAGGCAAGAAGTGCCGAGGTAGTGAAGCTTTTTGATACATTTTGTTGAAGTGATTTTTAAGATCATCTTATTAATTGAAATCAAGTTTTATTTCGATATTGATGTCAGAAAGGGTGTTTAGATGGCATTTTTAGAAAAGAACCAATTTTTGATTAAAAATGCCAAAAACCCCAAAAAGATAATGAAATGGAGTGGAAAGATGTCTAGACTGTTCTGACTTGGATTTTTTATCAATCTAGATTATCAAAATAGTACAAAATACAATTTGTGTATGTGATAGAGTGGTTAGTTTTTCACAAAAAATACAACATATGAAAGGTTATGTATAGATTTCAAAGTAGCTCTACTAGGTGATGATACTATATGCAAGAATAGAGAGAGAGGAATATATATTCTACTCAGAAGTAACTCATAAGCTGTAATAGAATTAATAAAGCATTTTTTCTAACTACGATGATTTTTGATTCAATGATAGTCACCAATTTTTTGTTGTTGTAGTATCCCGTTTAGAACAAATTAAAACCAAAAAGGTCTAATAACTCTAATTATGACTGTTTTTTGGTCTAAGACCTTAGGCAAGTTTTGGTTTAAATATTTTTAGCTTTTTTTTCTTTTTTTTTCATCATACATCATTTTTTTGGGGGAGGGAAAATGATAATTTGAGTAATATGGTTCCCAGACAGGTTTTTTTCAATTAAGTGGCCTCAGTGACCTCGGAGGCTGAAGAGGCCAACTTCACATAACCTCAACCCATAAATTGAGGTTACAAGCAAAGCTTCACATTAAAAGAACATTTTCCTTTTAAAATTGCCAATCACCAAATTGGAAAAAAACCACGTCTGGTAACCATTGTAGTAATAGAAATAAAATGATTGGTGTGCATACCTGTATTGGTGAACAGTTTTAAGGAAGGAAAGAAGATGGAGTTGACGAGTTCACAGACGGATTCTCCGGTCTCAACTGTTCCGAAAGAGCAGAAAGCTGACCTGACCTGTGAAAAAGCACATACACCGGCCAAGACCCAAGACAAAAAGAACAGCTTTCTCTAGTATGGCTTTTTGTACAACTGTACTATACTACGAGTGATGGTGGCTACTATGCTGACATTCTTTTCTTCTTCTCAAACTCTAGAGTTTCTAATTAGGAACTTATTAGAGGTATGTCGGATGGCCGAGCGGGTAAAGGCGTCGACTCAAAACTCTCAAAACCGTGAGGTTGAGAGTTCGCGTCCGATGCTCCGCAAGGGCAGACACATCTTTAGGCTGGGATGCGTGGCGTTATTAATCCGTGTTACTCGGAGGCCGACCAAAGACCCTTCAGCAGGTGGGCAAGGTGACCTCAGAGGCCGTGGAGGCTGATGTCTCATAGTATTTCACGATTTTGAGGCCCAATATTGCATAGGTTAGCTGACAGCCTCGGAGGCCGTAGAGGCCGACCTCACATAACTACATGCAAAGTTTCAGTATCCTAGCTTTAAAACTGTAGTAGAAAATACTTCCCACTCTTACGCATGACTGGCTAAATATTTTGAAACCCTAACTGTAATGGATGGCTTGTCCTTGTGAATGGCTAAAATTTTCCAAGCTCGCATTTAGTGCGAAAGATGAAGTTGAAATGCTGCTTTCTCAGGTCAAAAAAGAATGCTTGCTATCTACATATCCTAGGGCAGCAGCAAAAAAGAAGAGGACCGAAAAATCTGCATCACTCACATATAGTCTATTATAATGAATCTAAGGGGACATGTCGCGACTTCGGCGACAGCAACGGGACCGCCTCATTTAAAATGCATTGATGGAAAGAAATATTCTCATTTTGGTTTTAAACAAGACTGAAAATGCTTTTCAGATCCAAGACCGCGATTCACATAGCATTCCCAAGACTTTGACTTTTCAAAAGCAATTGAGTGACAACAACGCTCTTGTGACCAAAAAATCAACTATGAGTAAATGAAAAGTCACTTGTAGGATCGCGACTGTGAAGCAAATCGCGGTCAAAAAGTGTGTAAAAATGATTAGAAATGTCTCATTTGAATTTTCTTTAGATTGTAATGTCGATTTTTGGTGCGAAAATTCAAAAGTTGAACACAATTTTTTGTGATTGTTGTCACCAAACCAGTTTTTAAACGAGATTTTGCCAATAAGACAAAAGATGTTTGGAACGAGTAAAAAGTATTTCAATTGCATTGATTTGCATTGCGGTGGTGAACCCGCCAGAATTTTGATTTCTGGATGTCCTCCCATTCCTGGATCGACCATGGCGGAAAAAAGAAAGGAATTGATGGACAACTACGATTACATCCGTCAACTTTTGCTTCAAGAACCACGTGGATATCCCTGTCAAAATCTCAACTTGATTTTTCCTTCATTGCATCCAGAAGCGGATTTTGGTTATGTCATTGCCGAGCAAAACTGTATTTATCCATTATTTTCCGGGCATAATACGATTTGCGTTGTAACTGCACTTTTGGTAAGTCACCCTGTAGAAATATTTTTTTCATGTCATGTGACAGTAGTCTATTCTTCAAGGAAAGTGGAATGATTGGAATGTGCGAACCTATGACTCATTTCAATCTCGAATCCCCTGGTGGTTTAGTCAAAGTCGTTGCCGAATGCCAAGGAGGTCAAGTAAAGAGTGTCAACCTTGAATCCATGCCCAGTTTTGTCGGATACACGAACAAAAAGGTCAATTACAGTTCACAGTGTTGGAAAATATGCCCCAAAAAGTCTCATTCAACATTGCGAGCGAAGCGAGCTATGTTTACATTTTGAATGGACAAAAGTTAATTGAAAATGCCAAAATTTGTCCATTTTGGCGAGTTTTTGAAAATCTGCAGCTTGCGGTCAAACAGCGTTACCAGACAGATCACTTTTACTAAGATAAAAATTGGCGGAAAATGCCAAAATTAAAAAAAAATTCAATGTGATGTAGAATCTAATGTTGATTTTTGGCGCGAAAATTCAAATATTGTAAAATGAGACTTTTTTAGTGATTTTCCAACACACTGTGCTTCTTTGAAAATTCCTTTGCTTTTGAATACTTTATTTTTTGGACCTGAGTAGGTCTTTGTCAAGTCTTTGAATGACGACATCTACGTGGATTGTGCATTTGGTGGAATGTGGTATGTCATAGTACAAGTGGAGAGTAGTCATAAAATACCCAAGATTACCAGAGAAAATGGAGCTCAGTTGGCTAAATTGGGCGAAGAAATCAAAGCTTTGGTCAAAAAAGAATATCCAATTCAGCATCCTGATTTAGATTATGAGGGACCTGATATTCTGGTTTTTACTTCAGACCAAAAAATCAAAGGGTAAACAAAATTAGGGTGACTGAATTTTTTCGCTCCACTCGAACCACTTGGCTCTAATTAAAATTAATGTTTCCAACATACTTTTCTGGGTTAATAAGCTGGAAATTTCTAGGCTAAAATGCAACTTCACGCTTTTGCCTTGCTTCAGAATTCCAAGTTTCAAATTTCTTTTCCCCTACTCTACTTTCCTTCTAACGCTTTCTCTTTTCCAACTACTAAAGAAAAGAATGTTCAAAACTAAAGCAATTTCTCGTCGAAGTCTACTCAACTCACGAAGAAAAGAAAGTTGACGACGACGACCGAGTTCTTTTTTCTACTTTCTTTCATTACAGAAAAAATGATGATAAGGATGGTGTATTGCACGGCAAAAACACGGTGGTCATGAGCGCAGGACCGGCAAAAAATGGTAGATTTCCGGCCATTCTAGATAGATCGCCTTGTGGATCGGGTACTGCTGCCGTCATGGCCAACCTTTGGCAAAAAGGAAAACTACAAATCGGTATGAGCGAGTTTGTGAATTTTAGTGAAAATTCCACTCATATCTCCAAACTTGGGAACTGTGCACTTTCCTAATTTGGACACCTACTTCTAAAGCACAAAAAATATAAGAACTGGAGGAAATTTGTGTAATTTGAATTTCCCGCACTTTTTTGGTCTTGTGTTTATCAGTCAAAAAGTACGGGAAATTACAAATTGACAGATGAACAGAAAACCAAAAAAGTGCGGGAAATTCAAATTACCCAAATTTTGATAGATAGATACTAGTGCTTTTCATAAATGTTCTAAAGTCTGCAGCAAAATACCAGGTTATCAAGTCACCCTAATACTTAGTCAAGAGTCTGGAATAATGGTATCTTTTCAGGAGAGCCATTTGTGCACGAATCCATCACTGGTACAAAGTTTGAAGGTGAATTGGTCCGCCGCGGACCGAATATTGGAAAGGATGGAAGAAGTGTGGAAACTGTCATTCCTCGGATTAAAGGCAACGCATTTATCACTGCTTTCAACACACTAGTGGTGGATCCTCAGGATCCTTTCCCAACAGGATTCACCATTTCGGACATTTGGGGATAAAATATATTCTCTTTTCTTTATATTATTCTTTCGGGACCACGAAATACATAAACGCTATTTTGAGATGAGCAGACTCGTCGATAAGTCAAAGTTGGGGCTTGAGGAAGTGGAGGGAAATGTAGACGTTGATCACATATATGCACACTTTGGAATAATGTGCCACAATAGGATACTTGATGATTTTGACACTGACATTCCTGTAATATCAAAGATTGGACTACAAAAGTTTTTTGAAAATCTAAGAGCTTTGAAAATGTAGTAATTTTGAAAATCTAAGAATTTTGTAAGTCTAATATATTTTAAAATCTTACAATTTTAAAAACCGCGAAAACGTGTAAAATAACGCGAAAACGTGTAAAATAATGCGAAAACGTGTAAAATTATGCAAAAAGCATAAAATTACGCTAATTGGAGAAAAACATGAAGAAAAAATAAAGATGTAGAAGTGCAAGCAGCTTGAGCTCGCGCTTTAAAAATCAATTCACTTTTAAAAGACATCAAAAACTCACATGAATCTCTCCAACTTCGTCTTCATCATCATCTTCAGTGAAGTCTTGGCCAGAATCTGAATCGTCACTATTATTCCCTTCTTTCTCTTTATCCGCTGTCAAAGTCGGATGTAGCCACAAATCCAAGTCAGCACATTCTGTAATTGCATCTCTGTTGCTTCGAGTTCTACCACTACCACGAGCCTTAGCCGCAGCGGCTCCACGAAACACACCCAGAAAGCAGTGATACAGAATTTCTGCCGCACTTATCAATGAGAATCCCATGCACAAACCCTGAAATGCAAAAACAAGATTGAAACTTTTAAAATCTGCTTTGCGCGAGTCAAAACTGATAATGCACAATTTTGAAAATAATAGACAATTTTGAAAGAAATGGACAATTTTAAGAAAAATGGACAATTTTGAAAGAAATGGACAATTTTGAAAAAATGGACAATTTTGGAAGCCTGTCGAAAAATGACGAAGAAATCGAACAAAATATAACTGTAGGATCGTAATAAAAATTGAAGCTTCAACTTTTCAGAAGTAAAGTTTTTCGGACCAAATTACCATAATACCACCGGATTTGGCAAACCAGGATGTTCTAGTCTGTTTGATATCTTTCATAAACTTCATAGCATAAGGATCCTGAAACAGAAAGTTGAAAAGTTATTTTTGGCTAAGAAGTACACCTAAGAAAAATTCTTTACTTTGATGAAAATATTGAGAATAGCCAAGTTCTTCCTGGCATATTTCCATATCAAGTCTTCTAATTGGCAAGCATTGGCATCACATGAAGGAAGATCACGACGAAATGTATTCCAATCCTCAAAAGGACACTAGAAAAGCCAGCAAAAAATTAGTACACAAAAAATAGTGCGCAAAAAATTAGTACGCAAAAAATTGATTAGCCAAAAATTAATGCGAAAAATTAGTGCGTCAAAAAATAATGTACAAAAAATTAGTGCGCAAAAAATTAGTATGTACAAAAAAATAGTGCGCAAAAAATTAGTAAGCAAAAAATAATAGGCGCGCAAAAAATTAATGCGAAAAATTAGTGCGTAACAATTAACAAATAAAATGTAGAAAAAATAGTGCGCAAAAAAATAGTACAAAAAATAAGTGCGCAAAAAAATGAATGCGGAAATTTAGTGAACTTACTTCTTTGTCCAAAATGGTTGGATCCTGGATGATCTGTCTTTGTAGAACTTCTGCCACGTTATCCAGCAAATCACACAATTCTGGATACACTCGAGTCAAAGGTCCTCTTTTGAAAGTCTTGCATTTGACAATAAGACGTATGATCACCAAACAAAATTCTTTTCTGCAGCCAAAGAAAAAACAAAAGAATTTTCGAATGCATTTTTTTTCTGTTTGCATGCAAAACTAAACAAAAAGTTTTGTTTGACAGAAAACCCCCAAAAAGTTCAAAATTGAATCTTACCTCATGGTAAAGACAACTTTGTTAGGATAAGCTGAAGAAGTGACAAATAAAGAATTGATTTGATCTTCACAATTTGATCGACACTTGACAGATTTCCCATTGTAATCAACGTGATCAATTTGCCCCAAGCGGTTCATTAGTTCATTGACACAAGTTAATTCGGGACCGACACAAGCACTGTAATTGCCCGCTTTGGGATCGTTGGTCGAATGAAAGTTAGGAAAACATTTGCATTGCTAGAAGAAAAATCACATTTTTAACCCTAAAAAAAAATCTCTGGAGTAAGATCTAAAAAATTATTTTTTTTTCGCACTAATTTTTTGTATATTAATTTTTAACGCAGTAATTTTTCACAACAATTTTTAGCCAATTAATTTTTTGCGCACTTTTTTTGCGTGCTAATTTTTTGTCCACTGTTTTTTGTGTACAAATTTTTTGCGCACTAATTTATTTTACATAAATTTTTTACGTTCTAATTTTTCGTATACTTGGGTAATTAACTTTTTACGCACTTATTTTGTGCGCACTGATTTTATGCGTACTATTTTTATACCTCTAAAATATGTTCGAAAGTAGCTTCAAAAAGACAATTAGTCATCTCATATCGGTACCCATGGGCGCCAGGTAAGTATTTGAGCTCGATTTCACTTTCACTGTAGCAATCTCTTTGTTCCGGAGAAAATCGATTCATAGCATTTTCAGTGGTTGCCAGTAAGGTTGGCGTAATGGCGATTTGATTTTCCGTTCCCGGTGAAATATGAAATCCCCTTTGGCTCATTATGGGCATGTCTAAATGGTGAACTAAGGCCACTTTCAGGCCTTCTGAGCTTTCTTTGAAGAAGTTGTAGTCGAAGCTTTCCACGTCCAAAAGGATGGTGTAGCCGTTATCTTTCCCGGTCTTGGCACCCTGCAACATTTAACGAACACACTAACTTCAAATTGGCTCCAAGCTTCATTAGGATTTTATCACGTACAACATCGTCATCTCGCATCTTCTATCTCAAGCAAGTACATAATTCAATAAAATACAATTAGGCGGAAGATCTAAAGATTATTTTTTGCTCACTAATTTTTTGTGCATCTATTTTTTGCGCACTAATTTTTGGGTTATTATTTTTTGCGCACTATTTTTTTTTGCGTACTCATTTTTNCACGTACAACATCGTCATCTCGCATCTTATTCAATAAAATACAATTTGACAGGCAACCTAGATCTAAAAATTATGTTTTGCGCACTATTTTTTTTGTACGTTAATTTTTTACGCACTAATCTTTATTAATTTTTGGCTTATTAACTTTTTCCGCACTATTTTTTTGCGTACTAATTGTGTGCGCACTATTTTTTGAAGACTAATTTTCTGCGCACGAATGTTTTTGCGCACTAATTTTTTTGTAGGCAGCTTTTGGAAAGTTGGTCTATATTTCCATAAAAACAAGATCTGATTTCACAACTAAAAGTTCTAAGAAGTTTACTTTTTTTGGTGATTTTTTTAACATATGGGAAAATGTTAAGTAGGTTTTGAGTGAAGAAAAGGGAAAAGTCCTCTTCTTCTTTCCTCCTTTTCAAATGCAAAATGCAAAAAGAAGGGGTGGCTTCTTCCTCCCACTAATGCAAAAATAGCAAAAAAAGAAAGTCAAGGTTGGTTGATATGTGTAAATGTATGCGTTTGTACCCACACATTTTAGCAAGTTCCACACTACCTTTGAAAAATATTTGAAAAAGTCTCATTTTGCAATGCTGCGAGCAAATTGACCAACGTTTAATAAGTAAAAATATTTGAATTTTCGCGCCAAAACTAAATGATAAAATCTCTATTTTTGTCTTGAAAATTCAACTATTTGAAAAATATTATTTTTGCGTGAAAATTGAAATGAGACATTTTTGGGTCACTTTCAAACACTGTGTTAGGAGCAGGTTTCCTAAATGCACACGAGGGAAATGCAAAAAGTTTTTTTACCTTTTCAATGTTGGTAAACCAATATCCCCAATCAGGTTCTGACTGTCCTTGTTGCCTACTGTTTTCCAAAATGTAAGTAAAGTTGAATTGAGGCGTGTACCAGCAACATATACCATAATCAGTACCAAAATCTCGGTCGACCGCGAAATGGTAAGTTGTCGTGCCATTCCACTATAAGAAGCAGATAAAAATGCATCTTTTGACTTACTCAAAATAACGTCAATTAGTAAGGGAAAGCAGCTAACGAAGCTAAAACCTAAAATAGTGTCGTTTGCAGAAAAATAAAAAATAGGGAATTTTTGTTGTTTTTTAACACCAGAAAAAATATTCAAACTGATTCAAACTTATTCAAACCTATACAAAATGATTCAAACTGTTTCAAAATGATTCAAAATGATTCAAAATGATTCAAACAGATTCAAACAGATTCAAACTGATTCAAACAGATTCAAACTGATTCGAACTGATTTAAACTGATTCAAACTGATTCAAACATATTTAAACATATTCAAAATGATTCAAAATGATTTCAAAATGATTCAAACAGATTGAAAATGATAAAAATTGATTATAAATGATTATAAAAAAGTAAAATGGTTTAGTTTAAGATTCCGCCAAATGAAGTCAAATCAATTTCTGTGTTACTTAGAACCCTGAGATAATCTGCGCCTGCTTGAGCTTCTTTTGTTGCAGAAAAATTGCTTACTATGCTGTAAATGAACATATCCTTGCACTGCTGATGCGTTCCATTCAGTGGGACATCTAAAGTGACATTGGAAATGGCGTTGTGATCCAACATTGAGACCACTTCTTCAAAGTAAGATTCTCGTACTTGGTTGATATTACAAACCACCACAGAAGGAAAGTAGACTTCACTTAACGGAGCTGTCATTGTATCTACTGTAGTCACTACATTGGAATTGATGAAATCCTGAAATTACATAGAAAAATCTTTTCATTTTCTTAAAAAAGGAGGGAATGTATTTAGTGAACTGGAAAAAGTCCAAAAGTGCAACGAAAAAATGCACTTACCCACGTGTTTGTATAGAGAAAGAATCCTGCCGTCATCATGGCCAAGCATACAATTGAGGCCCAAAAATACTGAATTAATCGGGAAGATCGGGCGGATTCTAAAATATTTTGCCAGCCATGCAGACTTGTCGAGTGACAAAAAGAATGAAAGTTTTCTTGCCAATATGTCATGATGATCACTGGTTAGCATGAGACTTTGACTTCAACTGAGGAGATGATGATGAAGAGAGTAGAGAGTCTCTCTACAGAGACTAGAGAGAGAGAGAAAGGGCAAAGTTGCTTGAGGAGCGCTGATACTAAGGCTGAGCTGATACTTTTACTGTGGAACACACAAATACATACTTCAGACCCTTGCTAACTAATTAGCAGAAATTGTCAATTCGCAATCAAAAATATAATGAGCTGATTCTAAACTTTAGGTCTCAATAGACTTGCTAAAATTATTCTTTCTAATTTGTTGGGAAATGCATTAATTTTGTGTGTTTTAGACCTGTTCAAGATACTTTCAAAAGTATCAAGATACAGATACATTTTTTAAATAGTATCTAGATACAGATACTTTTCTAAAAAAAATCTAGATAGAGTATATTGCATATAAGTACTAACACTAACTATACTGCAGACCTGTTCCAAGTATCTGTATCTAGATACTTTTTTTGGAGAGTATCTTAAAGGTACCTGTATCTAGATACTTTTTGAAAGTATCTTTAACAGGTCTGCTATTCTGTATATTGCATCTAGATAACTTCTATCATTGAATGGAAACCTAAAGTTTATGTAGAATCAGCAAGTTAGCATGTATTTGCAAAGCTTTGTTGGTCTTTGTACAATGTACATTCACAAAATATACATTCAAATTGAAAACAGAAAGTTTTTCCCAAGTCAATTTTCCTCCTGGTAAATAAATTGGATTAGAGATGATTGAATGCAAATCATCAACTACTGCAAAACTAAATGCATCAGAGTTCAGAGGAACTTTTGACAGATGAGATGAAGAGCAGAGGAGGAAGTTTTCAGGCCACAGAAGCATCCAACAAAATGAGAGAAAGCAGGTATGAAAGGACAGCAATTTTAGAGCATCTAAATAAGAGAGTTTTAGGGGTCATTGCATGATGATGATCATGTCCTCCTGTCTTATTTGGAATTTTCATGCGGAAGTTAGTAGCAAGAGAAAGCATTGTCATAACACCGTAGAAGCAGCGATGAGATATCGACTAAACAACTTCTATTGGAGGAGTTTGGTTACCAACAAACAAAGTTCAGCTCAACTTTTTACAAAGGAGATACAAAACTTCCAACAAAGGTAAGAATAAACTTTTGAATTATTTGAGTGTCAGGAAAGTATGAAAGAGAATTTTCAAAGATTGAAATCAAGTTTTCATTCTAAGCAGAAAGGCCTTTGTACCTCCAAGTAATTTGCAAGTCTCTTTTGAACTTACATACTCTCCTTTATTACACTACATACTTTAGTCTTCAAAGTGGAATTACACTATGAAATATTTTGGCTGCATTTCTTAAACCCTTTCTCTGTCAATTTTTCAATAACAAATGAAAGATATGAAGTTATAGAAAATCCAAAGAACATTCCCAAAGATCCACCAATGGAACCAATCAATCCAGACAATGTGATGACATCAATTTCTTCCATAATTTGTTTAGTTTTAGAGGCTTCCGAGCTGATTTGTAATTGAGTTACATTGCTACCATAGATGGGGTCTTCGTCTTTTTGGGGGACATACGCCACTGCATGTTTTTGTAGTAAACATTCTTGCCATTGAGGGTAGTGAGCCCAAATACATCCAAAATCTGTAGTTGAGTTGCAAATAGGTAAAGAAGATCCACTGATGTAGAAACACTTGTTTTGGCATCTTGACTCTTGTATGATTTGGGTTACACATTCAGATGAGTTTTCAACGCCAGTCTTGAAAGTGTAATCTACAGTTCGGTACTTGAGTTTTGTTTCTTTTTGGGTACCAAAAGGAACTTTGACTTCACCCGCTAGATATTGAGGCCAAATATTGGTAGCTGAAATTGAAGTTCAACTTATTCAATTTACAATTTGAATTTTTGCCCCAAAATTACCTATATTCAAAGTTGCATTTGGAGATGTAAGATACACCACAAACTTATTGGGTGCATCAGGACCATCAATACTTTCATCCAAATGTATTTGAAAAATCTTCCAAATAAAGTCGTTGACTTTGAATTTTGGTTGTATTTTGTAACAAATACCTCGAAAGTAAGTGACAATTGGATGGATCCAAAAGTTGTCATTTTCTCCAATTTTCAAATAATTTCCTTTGTAGTCTTCATAGGCTGTGAGATCTTTTATATGAAAATCTCTGTTCAAAATGTAGCTTGAAGCTTCAAATCTTTGGGGCAAGGTTGTATTGGATACATCTTTGGTATGAATATCCGTCAGTCTATTGTATCCATACATCAAGGCTACAGATGGTTTTTGAGGGGGATCCATGCAAATTGTAATGGTGGGAAATTCCGATACTGATACCTGTTTGAATCGACTTGTAGTTGTAATTCGATCAGACATGTAATCTCCCATTTGCTCAATCAAATAGAATTGCACGAAAAAAATGAAAAGGAGTAGATGGGAAATTAATCGCAATACAATTGAGAAAATAGCTTGCTTTTCCATGTTCCATGTAGACACTGACAAAAGTATTTGTCACACCCGTTTAGAACAAACAAAAAGAATGTTTCAAGTGTTTGTATTGCTCGTTTTTCATCGATCTACCAAAATATTTCTTCTAAATATATTAAGATACTTTATCTAAATAAGTAGGTACCAGGTGTCCAAAGGCTAGCTTCTGAAAATTCAGGGGGTACGGTAGTGTCAATCAATCAATGAAATTACATACTTACCACTTTTTCAAAAGCTTGTTACCAAGACTAGGCAAACATAATTTGCGAACTTTGGCAAAAAACTTTGGTGGCTCTTTCAAAATGTGTCATCATCCCTGGAGACCTTTCAATACCAAATATGATATGTAGTATATGACACTTCAATTTCACGGAAAAATGATAGACAAAATACAGCAAATGGGCGAAACCAAAGTGGACTGTTTCCCCTCTATTTATATGTCACTTCAATTTAACGAAAAAATCATCGGTCAAAATGATACACAAAATCCAACTCAAAATATGTACTTGCTCGAAAAAAGTATCTAGATACAGATACAAAATACAGTTGCTGGCCTAAACAGACCTATTTTTACATATATAATTTACCTAGATACTTCGTTTAGGTATTCGGTTTGAAAAGACTTACATATTGAACGCAAGAAAGTAAACTAATTCACCCAACCTCCATCTTTCCAGATTGCCATGAAGATGGAAACAAATGGACATCATCACAATGTTTCTAATGGGAATTTACCAGAAGATCATGCCAAGGATGATGACTTAGAAGATGAAGAGATCTTAGCTGAAGATAATGAATGGAATCAATTTGATGAAATCATAGGTTGCATTGAAGACATTGTGATTGAAAAACAATTTCAAGATTTGCAAGAATCTTTCTTGGAAAAACATTATCACCATTTTGAGATTGGAACTGAAGAAAACAAATTGATTTACATGGAACTTTTTCAAGTACGTTTAAAAATTCGAATTTTTGGTAATTTTTATTTTGACCTTTTTTCAGGAGTACACTAAAATGCTTGAAGAATTTATTGAGGGCGAACTTGAGCAAAGGATCGAAAACTTTTGTATGAAAGACTTCATCAAAGGTAAGTTTCGAGATCAAAAGACTATTGTAATTCCAGCTTGTTGAATTCCCCCCTTTTTTTTTGACTTTTTCTCCTTTTCAGAACTGGAAGAACGAAAATTAGATTTGGAGGGTGAAGTCTTTGATATGCTCTTCACCTTGACGGACTTTTTGGCTTTTAAAGAAATGTTTCTGGACTACAAATTAACTCAAACTCAAAGTTCGGCCAATGAAGGATTGCCAGCCTTGCAAGATATACTATCTGTGACTTCACTATAGATGGCGTTCCAGTAACCTAGCGGCCAGTATGACAACTATGTTAGAGCCTTTAAGGGCTCTTTTATTATGTTCCTTCTTCCACTTTGATTGCATTCCAGTCACATGAAGCGAGGCAAGAAGTCTGAGTAGAAGTCCTATTTATTCTCTCACTTATTACTCACATCATTATGAAATATAGTACATCATTTATCATGGCAGTAGATCTAGATGTATCTTACATATCGCTTACATTTGGGTGACAGTCAGATATAAATGCTAATGAGCAAATTATTTTTTTGGAACAGTTTACCATGTCATCAAATATGGCTTGATGATATTACATATCTGGAAATATTGTATCTTACATTATTACTACACTTGGCAAGATACTTTGTCAATTACAATCTAAGTGATGTTGTAAACAATTCTTTTACATATTCTTACTTTGTATTTGAGCTACTATATCAAAATACTTACATTTTAAAATATCTAGATACTAATTTGAGAAATACTATATCTAGATAGAGCTAAGCACCAAAAGCAAGATAAATTTCCAAAAAAATATCTAGATACAAATTCCACAAAAAGTATTTATCTAGTTATAGATATTTTAAAAAACTTTCTCTAAAAATTATCTAAATACAATTTATTGTATCTACATTATAAACTGGAACTGTATCTAAGGTTTTAGTTGCGTTTAGGTAAACATTTTCGCGATTTTTGCAATCTGATCACATGGATTGAAAATTGAAGAACAGTTATCAACGTTTTCGCTCGAACACTATCAAATTGAGACATTTTTAGTTATTTTCAAAACATTGTGTAAGTAGCTGGAGAAAAATAGATACTACTATGTATGCATGCGTCCTTGCAAAGATAGATGTTAGCAAATATTTACATACTCAGCTCTAATAAAAAGGCGGGCTGGTCTTAGCATTCGATCTTTCCTCTCCTCTCAAGTGTACCTTTTAGCGATGCGATTCTGAGGTGTACGTGCGCTCGTGTTGGCCCTCTGAGGCTTGCAAGGCTTCGCACAGTCCGAGAGGCTAGCAATTTCACCTGTTGGACGATCCTACAGTGAATTTAGAGGGGGCGCAACGAATGCAGTTCTTGATGTGTGGAAAATGGTCCACTTTGCTACTACACCTTCGTAAAAAAGAAACAACATTGAAAAAAGTCTTCAATTACTCTCAAGGTAAGACAATGTTTTGATATCTAACCTGTCTAGATTTCAATTGTAAGCATCCATTTTTCAAGGCACAACTTTGATTCTAGACATTTATTATGAAAAGTGTGCATAGTTACAAGTCTGGATTTGTCAAAAAAATCAACAAGTGTCAGATTTCTATTTCATATGTAACATTAAATTAGATGTCCTAAGTTG
The DNA here is from genome assembly GCA_900157175.1 of Oithona nana. Lineage (NCBI taxonomy): Eukaryota > Metazoa > Arthropoda > Copepoda > Cyclopoida > Oithonidae > Oithona > Oithona nana. Next base: position 75,396 of record LT727936.1, read on the forward strand.
TAAGACTGTGCATTTGCCAACTTTGGAGATTCGAGGGAAACAATATCAAAGAAAATTTTTGATGAGTTTTATTTCAATCAAGGTAAAAAATATGAAAAAATTATCATACAGACTTTTATATATAGGTAATTAATTAAAAATGTAAGGAAATATGAGCCAATCATCATAATTGAAAAGTCTTCATCAAATCTCTTTAGAGTCTTTAGTTGACAAGGTCTAAGATGACATGTCAACGTGAAATAGGATTCCCAGAATTCAAGATTTCAATTTCAAAGCATCTTAAAAAAGAAAATGGTAATCAAATTCATGAGAAAATCCAGAATGAAACAAAAAAGGACTCCACCTTTTTATTTGAGATGAATGAAATACCCAAGGTCAGAGACTTTTTTAGTTCCTGGTTCTAAGACTTGAGTCACTCAGCAGCAGCAGAAGCAGAGATGCTCAGCAGCAGGTAAAGTCCCTGCTGATGCTCAGCTGTTTTTGATATTCTTTGCTTGCTTGACCTGATGCTTGGTTTTTTACTTGGTTCCAATTTTTTTTTACAGTAAGCTGACAACTTTGTCAGCACCTCCTCTATCTCCTAAGCTTATCTTTAGTGAGAGAGTAAAGTAAAAGTTGTCAGAAACTAGATATCCCTCATATAATGGTGCAGCTTTGACCTTTTTTTCTTTCCCTAGCTAGAGTACCCATTAAGCTAGCAAAAAATCAATGGCAAGAGACTCAAGCTGACAATTTTGAGGACCTTTTTTGTTTAAGTAGTATCCTAGCTAGTCCTTGGCACCAATTTTGTATTACACATGAGTAGAGTTTCCTCAAAGAAAGAAGTTATATTCTATAGATTAAAAAATCTAAGAGACTTGTCACAATCTATCGACAATTTGGGCAATTTACGCCTTATCAAAAAAACACATTAGAAGCTCATTTTCTAAATTGAACTTGTCAATAAGACCCTAAAAAGCCCCAAAAACTGAATTTGAAGTAGAAAAGTTTGATAGATATTGCAATGCAACTCATAACTAACTTTTGACACAAAATCACTATGTTGTTGTCATGTCTCCTGAAATTACCATCTCTATAGACATACCCAAGTACATACATAATTCCTACTCAAAACATGTTGAAGTATGTTTGAAAATAGATTCTATTTTGAAAGAGGACAATCCACTAGAATTCTTGTCGGGGGACTATTCCGGTTTTGTGAAGTCTATCGCTCAAATTGGCCAAAAAATGGGCTATAGGCCCAAAATTTCACGCCGGTCATTAATCTACGGTACTAGTTCCCATAATGAAATAACATTTTTAAAATTTTTGGGTAATTTTGCTGCATGAAACTGATTTCATTTTAAAACGTTCATAATACTTATTTCATAAGAAAAGTACTGGACTCATTCATTGCAGTTTTCTACTGCGATGATGTACTTTGAGTTACAATGAAGATGTGTAAATTCATTTTCTTTATAATCAAGTTTACAATTCCGATCATGAAGTTGGAGTTAATATGGTTGAGGTAGATTGATACATATGAAAAGCCTTAAACAAAGTTTATAAATCTGAGGCTACAACTTTACATTTCCATATCTAACACGTTTTTAAATAAAACAAGTTACCTAGTTCCTAGTAATTTCTTAGCAGAAGTACAAAACCCTGTAACACTCATCATTAGTATAACAATTTTCTTTTATATAATAGGTAATCTTACATTAGACTTTTTTTCCAAAAGCTCCATAGATGGCGCTGTAAAAATAATTCATTCGGATAGAGTAAACTGAGGCAAGATTCGTCTCTTGTTTTTGAATATTTGGTTTAAAGTTTCATGTCATTACTTTGTTGATCTTTTGTCAAGACTTTGACAGTTCTTACTGAAAAAACTTTTTTGAAAAGATTTCTAATCAAGGGTTATTTTTTACTTTAATCAATTTCGAAATACAATCTTTAAACCATTTGAAATGTATGTTTAAAAATCAATTCTATTTTGAATTTTAATCATGACTTAGTAGGCCAACTCAAAGTCAGGTTTTGTCTCCTGTCAAAAACACTGAAGCTCAATAGCGTGGGGGGATGATTTCCATTCCATTGATTCCAAGAGGTTTCCAAAAATTCCTCCATTTAGATTTTAATCCCCACAATGGTATTAAAGTAATACATGATGATGTCATTGCTTAGCATATAACGTAGGAAAGTAGTCCTTGCACGAAATCCATTTAGAATCATCATGGAAAGTTTCTGCATTTTTCATGAGTTGCGGTATAGTAGCAAGTTACACGTAAAGTTCAAAATTAATGAACATTCAGAAGGAAAAAATGTGCACAGGAGCAGTCATTTCTAATATCCTTTCCTTGCGCTGTAGTATTGTAGATTTTGCGCTGAACTTTTGGGAATAATGTCATCAATTGCGTTGGAGATCATGCTTGATTTCCCCTGAGGTTTTTGGTAAGTGACTTTGTTACTTTCCTGATATTCTCTCTAGTGTCAGATAAATTGTAAATTGAACGAAACCAAGGGAGACAGTAAAGCAGTAGATTATCTACCTTACATTTCTGAAAATGTATCGAATCTAGATACGTTTTTGACTAAAATGGAGCAATTTCACATAGAAGAACAAAGAAATAGTCTGGTGCTAAAATAGATCATCTCTTGGTCTGGCCAAACTTTTGCTGCTGCTTCCTCGCTGGCTGAAACTAACTTTTTTTAAGCTCCACAGTCTTTGAGCAATGTAAAAAAGTTTTCTGGGTTGGCGCCTTCTAGCTTTAGCAATGGTATACTATGTAGTAACCAGATCTTTAGTTTTTTGCATTTGAAGTAGTGCTATTCTTCTTCTGCACGCCAAGAACACTATGCTAAAAAGTCCAATTTTTGCCAAAAAATCAATTTCAATTTTTAAATTGAAATATTTGAGTGTTTTTGGAAAACAGCATAAAAATTGACAATTGACAATTTGGTACAAAAATTCAAATGTGTTTGAAAATTGAATTTTTTGGACAGAAAATGGAGACTTGGCACAGTGGTGTAGCAGGCGTCAGAAGGCTTAGAAATGATGTCAAATGCATTTCTTGCCTTCGTCTTCTATTCAAACTCTGTTTTCACATTTCAAGGCAGTACAGTGCGATTTCAATTGCTGCTTCGCAGATTATGATTCGAAGATAGAAATGAGCCTCACACCATCATCATGATATAAAAATAGAGCACTTGCCTTACTTCCATGGCCTTCAAAACTCAATGCTTAGAAAAAAATCCAATAGACCACAAATTCACCGTGTTTGAAAATCACGATCAAATGTCTCATTATAATTTTGCGCATTTAGTGCGTATCACCTAGAGCGCATCGTTTAGTGCACACTAAGAAATTAGTGCGCATAGTTTAGTGTGTATTACTTAGTATAGTTAACTCATCTGGTTAAATGAAACTTTTGGCAAAGATTTTAACCACTGTGCACGCAACTGTTTTGATGCTTTAAGCTCCAATGACAGAACCATGAAAATCTGTTTTGAAAAACCATTGATTGATGCCTTGTATAGAATTCTTAGTACATACACTATCAGGATAAATAGAATTGCTTCTATTGAAAATATCGCATGTTGTTTTGTTGTTCAAGGAAGGAAAAGCTTCTTGCTTGTCAAGAAATTGAAAAATAGACCTCATCAAAGGAAAGTGTGGTTTCAACCAATATGCCTCTAGCTAGACAGACACAACAAGTGTACCAATATAAACCAACTGCAAAAAAAAAAAAATATTCGCATTGGTTGAAAATCACTGTAAAATTGTCTTATTTCTCGAGTTACGTTTATTTTCTAAATAGAGTTGAATTTTTGCGCCAAAAAACAATATCAGAATTTGAATTGGAACAAGACATTTTTAAGTGATTTTCAAACTGTGTAAAAATTGCTTTTTAGCAATGCAAAACCTAGAGTAATATTGTGGTCTGTTTTCGCATAGTGATGACGATGATGGCGTTTATGCAAAATTCAATTTTGACCTCATTTATGCAGTTTAGCCCTGGCATCTGACGCTGCTGGTGGGGGTTTACTAATAAGGAAAGAGACTTCCTTTTAGGTTCATCTCATCAACCGCAACTTTAATCACGCATACTGAGGAACAAGTGTTAAAAATTGTATTTTAAAAGTCGCCTTAGGCTTCGCTCAAATATTGCAGAATTTAGATAAAACAACTGTTGGCTAGTGAGCATTAATTAGTACGCACCTTATTAGGAGCAACATTAGTGCACATTATTTAGTGCGCAACATTTAGTGCGCAACATTTAGAATGCAACATTTAGTGTGCAACATTTAGTGCGCAACATTTGGTGGAGAAGATTTTGCGCTAATCATTTAGTGCGCAATGCGCATTTAGATACACATATTCCATGATGAAGTCATTTTAGATAGGTAATTTAGGTTCCACTGTTTTGCATGGTCATTGTTGCATATGTTTTTAATTGACTTAGCTCAGCCTTTAACCACTAAAAGCGGTACTATTTTAAGGAAATGACGAAAGATATGCTCCTCCCACAAAACATCCCATTTCCTTTATCGTCATATCAATAAGGCGAAAAGATGCTGCTGGAGCATTGTTTATCATTTAGGCCAAACCGCAATATGATCATGCCTGATGCTGATGATTGAGGGAAAAAGTGGACAAAGTATATTATTGCTGATGATCATATGAAGGACGTAGTAGTACTTTTTCAACCCCATCATTTAGTGCACCGTGATTAGTGCGCATTATTTGGTGCGCTGTGTTTAGTGAGTATAAATTAGATGGGTATTCTTTAGTGAGTATCCTTTAGTGAGCATAATTTAGTGAGCATTCTTCAGTGCAATATGCTTAGTAGTGAGTTAGTGCGAATCATTTAGTGCACATTATTAGTGAGCAATATTTAGTGTGCACTAATTAGTGCGAATCCTCTACATAAAATGTTATTTTTAGTAGGCAAGGCAACGTACCATTTGAGAAGATTTTGAATTTTGATGTTTTGATGGTTTTTGCGCGATGACAGTTGAGTAATTGATAGGTGTCATTTCAGTTTAGAGAGGAAGTGTCAGAAATAATTACATGCAAAGTATTCATTCAATTCTGTGTGAATGCAATTTTGTTGTCTTCAAGAACTGTATAATTAGCTGGTAATTTTGACATTTTCGCACTTGACAGAGTAGCGTTGCAGCTGCTGAGCAAAGCGTGACATTTCTTTACAACTTTTCAGCGCTTCGCAATTCAAAATACATACGCACAGTGGTTGAAAAATCACACAAAATGTCTTGCGCCAAAAATATTATTTAATCTGTTTTCTGAAATACTTGAATTTTCGCGCCAAAATTGAAAAAAAGTAGATTTTCGCTTCGCTCACAATGTTGTAAAATGAGAGTTTTTTGTCTGATTTTTCACCACTGTGTATATACGGCAATATAAAGAGGCCTTAAAAAAAGTTTAAAAGTTGGTCATAAAAGTCTTGTCGCTGCTTTGGTAGAGTCTGGCAAGGTCGCAAATCCATTTTGGCTCCCACAGCTTTGTGCTCAGTGTGCTCAGCAGCGACTAAATGAGTCATTTTGTGAGGAGCGAAATGAGGCTCTATAGATCACAAAATAGGCCTAGAGCAGGATTCATAACTCATCGGGAAAATTGGACGGAAAAACCTTCAGAAGTAGTGAGTGACATCATTAACTTGAGATGAGGTCTATTAGGGTGTCTGGATTTTAGAAAAATCACTAATTTTTGATTTTTCATACCAAAACTAAAGCACAAAAAATGTAAGAAATGGCGATACTAACTATCGAAATTTGTGTAATTTGAATTCCCCGCACTTTTTTTGTCTTTTGTCTATCAGTAAAAAAAGTACGGGAAATTACAAATTGACAAATAAATATTTTTAGTAGTCATTCAAGTATTTGACAAATGTACTTCTTGAAAAATAAACCACTCTAACTGGATATTGTAAGGCCTGAATATGGAACAATCTTTTGAGCTACTAGTACCATATGATGATCATTTGTCATCGTAAATGCCAAAATCGTATGACATAGAATCTACGGGTAGCTTTAAAAAAAACATCCGGAAATAAGTTGAAAAATGCATGAAAAAAAAATATTCATTTTCTTGATGGCAACTGACATGTTTTTCGCTGATGGCTTTTGGCTGGCAGCCATCATCAATTTTTGGCCTTGCCGCATCACATCAAGTAGATCACAGATTCCTATCTTACTAACTTGAAGGATTGCTTTTAGAAAAGAAGCCGCGAAACTGGGATCTACCGACACGTCTCAATCAAAAAAGAAGGAAGAAAGAATCGGCGATGAAAGATAAAAATTGCCACACTTTTTTGCTGGTTAGAACAATAGGTTCTTGAAAAAGTCACGGACTCACGCTTTTAGATTATCTAATAGAGTACCAAGTGTCAAGATTGCCATCAGAACTTCGCAACTTTATTTCTACTTATCACGCAACTACTTCATAAATATCTGATGATAGACTGAATCGAAACAAAAAATTACAACTGAATGTTTCAGTGATTTGGCCAAAGTGTCGAGAAAAGTAAGAAAAGAAACTTTTCAGTCTGGAGTTTTCTGAAACTTTTTTCTCTAGACTTTTAAGGCAAGCAAGCGGGTTGCATTTCTAATTAGAGACAAGAGAAGACAACCCAAAAACTCTTGATAAAAGTCTTGGACAATTCTGCTTTTTCCCCTCCTTTTGAGAGTCTATTTGTAAAGTTCATTTGAATTTCAAATGAGAAGCAAATTACAATTTGTGGCCTTTAATGAGATTAGTTTAGTGGTGCGGTACGCACTGTTGATGCCAATTGAAAGTTGATGGTGCGGATGATGCATCGCATCATGAGTGCGAGCTAACTCTCTTTTGCCAATTCTTTTTGCATTTGACCCACCATAATACTAACATTCATGAATGACTTCTAAGAAGTTGCGAGTTGCCAAAAACTCCGCCTTTCATTACCAAAGCATCGGAAAATAATGAAGCAGTTTTCAAATACTAAGATTACAGATAAATTGCCTTTGGACATGAGAATTATCCAGGTCTGTAAACACCTAAATATGTTTTCTCATGTATTCTAAACTACATATCACCACCCAAAACAAGTTGATTAGTGGTGTATAATCAAGTATTGTATGCATGTCTCAAGTCCTTTTGTTTCCAAGTCTTACCATATGACTTTGGTTACTAAGCAGAAGTCTTTTGATGGCGAGATGAGACTGACAAACAAAGCGACGCTTGGTACATACAATACAGAATACAAGAGCTGCTTTCTCTTTTTTTTTGTTCCCTGGTTTTGCCTGTTAGTTCTCAAGGGAAAATCCATTTTATGGGGCGTGAAAAAACAAATCCGCTTTTGCTTATGTCAAGAAGTTTGGAGGAGGAGGACATGTTTTCTATTTTGTCCTTGAGTTCTTCTAGCCAACAAAAAAAGGCGATGTATTCGGTTACACGGAGTTGTAGAGGTTTGAGGCCAGGATGAGGCTGTCTGTCAAATAGTTTTCCTCCAGAGTAGTAAGGAAAGAATGTTACTCAAGGGGCAAGATGTAATACTCTGCTAAAGATACCTCAAAGAACTTTAAAATAGGTTCTCACGGGGAAAAGGAATTACATAAGTTTGCTGAAAGACTTAGAACCTAATTTCAATTTTGCATATGGATCAACTATTCTACGCAACACTTGCAAAAACGGATTGTTCAAGAATGGCTATTTTTAATAGATTTAGTAGTACCATTAAATGTGTCAACAGAAAGCTTGTATGAAGGTCATTACTTGAATGTATTGCAACATTACGGTGGTGGTGACCTCAGTTTGAGGCATATAATGGGTAACACAGATGCTCCTCTCTCAGCGCTGCTTCTCAGTTCTCAGCAGTGTTACAGCGGTATGACGATGGCGAGTAGTATGTACTGGTGAAAGCTAGGCTCTTCTTCCAGCTCTGCTTCTCTTAGTGCTTGCGGCAAGCTTGCAAGCCTCTCATATTATCAGTTCAACGTGAGCTTTTGAGCAGTGCACAGCAGTGGTATACCTAATGCTTGTTCCTGCTTCTTTGCAAGTATTGCTGACAAGACATTCAATCATCATCAGACTGAAGACAACACAAGATTACTACAATGTACTAGAGGAACAGGAAAAGAAGATTCAATGTAATCATGATAATCTTTTAGAATATAAGTACAAAACCATAGTGATACATACATAGCTAGCAGACATATACAAGTGTATTTAGATCTAAATAATAAATAGTGTTTGCCAAAAAAGTATCTAAATATCTCAATGTTTTACCCAACTATAGTATTTAGCAGACCTGTTCAAGATACTTTCAAATAGTATCTAGATACAGATACTTCCAAAAAGTATCTAGATACAGATACTTCCAAAAAGTATCTAGATACAAATATTTCCAAAAAGTATCTAGAAACAAATACTTCCAAAAAGTATCTAGATACAGATACTTCCAAAAAGTATCTAG
>LT727936.1:85297-102927 GCA_900157175.1 Oithona nana
TGAATGATATTGGAGTGGTCCAAGGCTCATGTCTTGGTCCAAACAGTTTCAATATTTTCATTAATGATATCCAAAATATCTCAGACTTTGTTTGCCTGCAATTTGCAGATGATTCAAATTTTTTGCTTAGTGACAAATCACTTGAAAACTTAATGAAAAGAGCCAACACTGAGCTAAAGAAAGTCATTGACTACTTTGAAAGCAATAAGTTACTAATTTCTAAACATAAATGTAGCTATATGATTGTAAAGCCAAAACCTAGAATGGAAATTGGTGAAACTGAACTTTTTATGGGAAATGATAAAATGCAAAAAGTAGACACATTAAAATTCCTTGGTATCCTAATTGATGAGAACCTAAACTTTGATAAGCATATTGAGAAAGTGATATCTAAATTAAGATCTGGCATAGGAGCCCTTTTAAGAGTAAAACACACATTAAATTATAAATCAAAACACCTAATATATATGGGATTGTTTAAATCCCACCTGGACTACTGTTTTGTAGTCTGGGGGGATAAAATAAGTATTGGTCAAATGAAGGAATTGAGTATTTTGCAGAAAAGGGCAGTAAGGCTGCTTTTCTCTGCAAGGTACAATTCACACACTGCACCATTATTTGCCCTCAGTGGGATAACACCTATTGAGGAAATGTTCAAAAAAGAATCTTTGATTTTCATGTCTAAGTATCTTTCAGAAAAGCAACCAAAAGCCTTCAAGGCCATAATTGGAGATCTAAGAGAACCATCAAAGTTAAGAGACAGTATGAAAAAAACCTTCAAAATTAAAAGCAATTTCAAAAAAGGAAATCTTTTCTATGAGATGCTTTCTAATTGGAACAACTGTGAACAAAAATTCAGAGACACTAAAACACCAAAAGAAATGAAAAAATTGATAAAAGATCATCTAATTGAGAAAAATAGGCACTTTGAGTGCCCTATTAAAAAAACCTGCTTCACATGCAAAAAAGATAAAGGTAAAAATTACAAAGCCCAAATCAATTGATTCCCAAGCTATGTAGTCCCTCCCCCCCTTCTTTCTTCTCTCTTTCCTATCATCTTTGCCTCCTTCTCTATCCACACCCTGGCCATATGAAGCCGTTGGGTGATTTAGGGTCTGTACAAGATTGACCCTCGGTGTTGGCAGTTAAAACCCGCTCATGCGGTCGTCAACACCGTCCCCGCTCGCAAAAAGTAAAATAATTAGTATGTAATGTAATCGTAATTAATGTAGATGGGGAAAATACAAATCAATCAATCAATCAAGTCAATCTTAAAAATCCGGCAAAAATCTCGTCAAAAAATAATTGCTTTTCACGAATTTTTGACATCAAATAAAAGAATAGGTGTTCACATGATTTTTTGACGGGAAAAATTCGCTTAATAAAAAAGATCATTTCGTTTTCACGAATTTTTGCTGCTCTTCTGAAGTTTGCAAGTTGACGAGATTTTTTGAAACTTTTTTCATTACCAAGTTTCAGCGCGAAATACAAAAGTTTAGAATTTCGTTCTAGGGAAAAAAGAAAAGTTTTAAAGCATGAGTTCATCAATTTAACTTTATTTGCAGATGGTCAACGCTGTCACCGACATCCAAGAAGACGTCATCATCGAGGTTGTGATCAGTACCCAACAACTCAGCGAAGAAGATGTGGAAATCCGGCCTCACGCCCTCTCCGTTCACTCTTACAAGACGCCGACTTTTTGCCACTTTTGCGGCGAAATGCTGTTCGGCATGTTCAAGCAAGGCCTCAAATGTGAAGGTTGCGGCCTGAATTTTCACAAAAGATGCGTTTTCAAGATCCCCAACGATTGCTCCGGGACCAAGAAAAAACGGCGGCCCAGCTTCAGCCTCAACTCATCCAATGCCTCTAGTACCCTATCTCAGAGTACCTCAGTACCCAGTTCAGATGGTACGTTTTTGGTACCCCCCAATCGGGACGGAAGCGTGAGTCCTAGTACCTCCAAAAAAGAAAGATCCACTTCCATGATTGCAGGTAACCTTGGTACAAATACTTCTTCAAATGCTACAGCATCAGGGCCGGCGGCCTCTGAAAAAAGGGCTACTTTTAAAAAGGGCGTCAGCTTTGAAGAGGATAAAAAGGCCGTTTTTAAGAACTTTCGCAAAGGATCTAAAGGTTTAAACATAGGGAAGAACTGTCCTTTATTACTCTTTGTCATACTACATTGTTGATTGTTATGGTTGCAGTGGTTGCAAACCACATTGGTTATGGGGTATTTCTTGATGTTTTTTCAACGGAATTCTGACTTTGGATTTTTGAGCCAAGGAATTTTTGTATGTAAAATGAAACTTATTTTCAAACCTTGTGGTTTTGAGTGACATAAGAAGAGAAATGTCATGTTGTTGCACTAAAAACAGAGATGGGAATCGTGATGTATGCACTCTCATGATGTTTTGTTTCAAGAAAAGGAAAGAACAAAAAAATAGGAAATAATCTGGTTTGCTAAATGTTTTTTTGCTCTTGTGTTCTTATAGGACGACCTCCGGAAGTGGAAGCCATGGTACGAAATCGCCTGAAAATTCCTCACACTTTTGTCATCCATACCTACACTAAGCCTACACAATGTCAATTCTGCAAAAAATTACTAGCAGGAATGTTTAAACAAGTAAGTGATGAAGCTGCTTTATTGCACCTTATACGAGCCCTTTGCTTATATTTTTTGTTTGTTTAGGGTGTCCAATGCAAAGATTGCCGCTACAACGCCCATAAGAAGTGCTCGGAAAAGGTCCCTCGTGATTGTACTGGGGAAATATCGTTGGTAAGTAACAAAAGAAAATTACACCCCCAAAATCGTCAAAATGCAAGTAGTCATTGCTTAAAAATGTAAACAAAGTTTGACGACTTTTTTTGGGAACTGTAACTTGAGAGATGTGTTCTTTCGTTTACTATAAAAGAAAGACAGATTATTTTTGTCTTTTCTGACAGTTACAACATGTAATCACATTGCTAAAAATATCTAGCTCTAAAACAAAAGATGCCTGATCAGCTTTCTAAGAGGCTCTTAGCTATGATAGTAATCAAGATTGCTTGTACAGGGTGTCCAAACAAGTTTTGCAAGGTAATCTCAAAGCAACGTGAAATTAGAATTTTGAATTTATTTTGAAGGGAGATCAACGCTGCTTAACTAAAATATAAATTACTTTCACGAATTTTTACAGCTACAACTTGAACAAAGCAAAGGTGACAGTGGGGATTTTGATGCTCATAGTAGCAATGAAAACGATTCCGATGATGAGGACACCATAAGACAATCTCCCAATGAAGATGACGAAGCGTCGGATTTACCGGGACCAACAATCACCGCTGCCAACTTTGATCCTGAGGCTCGAAATCAAAGCAACGTCCCGCAAATTCCTGTTCAACGTATTGTTCAGTCGGTCCGACACAATAAGCGTCCGGGATCGACCATCTTGAAAGAAGGTTGGCTGGTGCATTTCACCAAAAAGGATTCCATGCCTAAACGACACTATTGGAGACTAGATACAAAGTGTATCACAATGTATCGGGTAAGTTGTCACATAGGCTTTCTCAATCCCGGAAAAAGGATACATTCCGAAAAAGTCACACTATTCCAAAAGTCAAATTTTTGTTCAAAAATTCAATTTTGACAAAACTCCAACATTTTCACGAGTTTTTCACCCAAAGTTTTTTTGACACTTTTTCTCGTAAAATCCAAGTTGTCAACAGCTAAAAAGTCCAAAACCACAACATTTTCACGAGTTTTTCACCCAAAAAATTGACAATTTTTCTCGTGAAATCAAAGTTGTCAACAGCTAAAAAGTCCAAAACCACAACATTTTCACGAGTTTTTCACCCCAAAAAATTCGACAATTTTCTCGGGAAATNNATCGACAATTTTCTCGGGAAATCAAATTTGAATTTTTGGACAAAAAATGAAGATTGTTAACAGTGTGAAAGTGAAAGCTTGTGTTTTCACGAATTTTACATCATATGAATAAACCAGATTAGTCTGGAATTCAGAATTTTCGTGAAATTAGTCCTCCCCGTGAGCGTAAAAAATACTCCGGAATGAACACTATGCCCAAGTTTCTCAGGAAAGGCTATTACTTAGTATAGATCAAAAGGGCCACTGAGCCGTATACATAATGCTTCAAAGGTCTACTACTAAAGGAAAGTGGTCAGCAGCGGCCTCTTAGATGGCTTTAAGCAGAGCATATTTGTTCACCAAAGTGAAAGTAATGAAGTAATTTTCTAATGTATTTCAGAGTGATACTGGCACCAATTACTACAAAGAAATTCCCTTATCGGAGATTTTGGCAGTGGACGTCAATGCCAAAGTGGGTTCAACTGATGTCCTGCATTGCTTCGAGATTCGTACGGCTAATGTGGACTACTTAGTGGGCCAAAATGCGTCTAAGACGGCCAACAATAACAGTCAGCAGTCGGGAATGGGCACTGAATTAGCCAAAGAATGGGAAGCAGCCGTCAGAAAAGCTCTAATGCCCGTTATTCAGGGTGGAGCTGTGGGCGCACCTCCAGCCACCCATCATCATAGGTACGACCAACTATAATTAGAAAGCTCCCCCTCCCTCATTGACCTAATTTTCTTGAGGAAAAAACTCGTCAAATTGCAACATTCATAAGCTAAATAGTGCAAAACCAAGTCAATTTGACGAGTTTTCACATTTCACAAATTGAATTTTTTTTTCAATTAAAATTCATTTTTTACTTTAGTGCTACTCCGGAACAACCAGAATCGGAAAAGAATGAAAAAGACATTTCTAAAGCCTACCAAATTTTCCCCGATGAAGTTTTGGGGTCTGGTCAGTTTGGCATCGTTTATGGGGGAGTACATCGAACAAGTGGACATGCCGTGGCTATCAAGGTAACTCACCATACATATATGCAGATGAAAGCAGAAAAAGAAAGGCCTCCACAGACCAGTCTTCTTTGTGTATGGCCGCGTAATACCGTCGTCGTCGTGGTCACCATAGAAATACTTTGCATGGGAAATGTATTTTTCAGCATATGGAATGGAAAACACCTCATTATGCATAGTAGAACTAGTTTCCTAAAAATATTTAGGTATCCAAAGTTAGATTACACGAAGTTCTCACTTTGAATTTTGATTTTGTATTCTTCACGTGTAAAGTCTTTTGTGTAAAGAACTGATTTTGCATTTCTGAAAGGGCACTTTTAGAAAGCTTTCAAGTTTCACACACACAGTTTTTAAATTGAATTTTTGCAGGTCATAGAAAAGAAAAGGTTTCCCACCAAGCAAGAGGCCGCTTTGAAAAATGAGGTTTCCATTTTGCAAAACTTACATCATCCTGGCGTGGTCAATTTGGAGCGAATGTTTGAAACTCCCGAGCGGATTTTTGTGGTGATGGAGAAACTCAAAGGCGATATGTTGGAGATGATTTTGTCGAGTGAACGGGGACGTTTGTCTGAAAGAATCACTCGATTTTTAGTCACGCAGATTTTGGTGGCTTTGAAACATTTGCATTCGAAAAACATCGTCCATTGTGACCTCAAGCCTGAAAATGTACTTCTTTCATCTGACTCGGATTTCCCTCAGGTACACAAAAACTCCAATGGTTTACAAAAGCTCACACTTTAGAGAACGTTTGGAATCCAGTATTAGAAACACAGTGTTTGAAAATTACATAATTAAAATTAGGTAATTTGAAAAAAAAAGAATAATTTTAGTATTTTTAGTAATCTATTTTTCGTGAATTTTTGTCGTAATTTTTTCAAATATTTTTCTCGACTTTGTTCGTGATTTTTTCAAAAAAAAATTCGCGATTTTTTCGTAATTTTTTCAAATATTTTTTCGTGATTTTGTTTGTAATTTTTTCAAATATTTTTTCGTTATTTTGTTCGTAATTTTTATTTCAAATATTTTTTCTTGATTTGTTTCGTAATTTTTCAAACATTTTCTCGTGATTTTGTTCGTAATTTTTTCAAATATTTTCTCATGATTTAGTTTGTAATTTTCCAAATATTTTTTTGTGGATTTTTTTTCTATTAACTTCAATTTATTTTATTGCGACACATTTTTGAAACACTGTGTATTGATTTTTTCGTTTAGATTTGGTTACAATAATAATTGTTTTTTGCATTAGATTTAGTTTGTAATTTTTTCAAATATTTTTTGTGGATTTTTTTTCTATATATGTACTTCATTTATTTTATTGCGACACATTTTTGAAACACTGTGTATTGATTTATCGTTTAGATTTGGTTACAATAATAATTGTTTTTTGCATTGGTAATAATTTACCAGTGTTAAAATACCAGTATGCGAAATTAACTCAATTAACCAGCATGAAAAAAACACCTTTTGAAACGTAATATTTTTGGCTTAAAAAGTAGTTTTGTAACTAACCTCGAGGCACAATTGTGTATTACTTTCTTTGTCATTGATTCAAAAGGTGAAATTGTGCGATTTTGGCTACGCCAAAATAATCGGCAAGAAGTCCTTTCGCAAGTCTATAGTGGGCACTCCAGCTTATTTGGCTCCCGAGGTGCTCAAGTCTGACATTCTGAAAAAGCGCGGCTTCAATCGCGCCTTGGACATGTGGTCAACGGGAGTTATCATTTATGTTTCACTCTCTGGACAATTCCCCTTCAATGAGACGATGGAACTGGAAGATCAAATCAAAAATGCTCAGTTTATGTACCCTGAAAATCCATGGAAAGAAATCAGCAATGATGCAATTAATTGCATTAAGGTTCTCATTGTTACACTATTATTTTGGAAAAGTGCGCTAATAATTAGTGCGTTTAATGTTAGTGCGCTCAAAAATAGAAAAATGGTGACTTTGATATTTTTACACAAATTCAAAATTAGTGCGCAAAAAAATAGTTAATTCAAAATTAGTGCGCTCACAAAAAGTTCAAAATTAGACTTATTTAATTAGTGCGCAAAAATCAGTCAATTCGAAATTAGTGCGCAAAAAATTCGTTAATTCGGAATTAGTGCGCAAAAAATTCGTTAAATCGAAAATAGTGCGCAAAAATGCGTTAATTCAAAATTAGTGCGCTTTGTAAAAAAGTGAAGGTAAGCGATTCAACCAGTGAACTTTAGAAATAAATTTCCGGCATCCGTTTCCTGTCAAGTAAAAAAAAGGCTGAGAATTCTAAGGGTTGTTTACTTTTCATCAGCATTGCTTAGTGGTGAAGCACGACCAACGTTACACTGTGGATGAGGCTTTACGATCCCCTTTTTTCCATGACGATAAGCAGTGTGCCAAAGACATACAAGAACTAGAAGAAAAAGTGGGAAAACGTCACATTAGCCCACTTATTGCCCTCTTGCCACAAGAAAGCTTCGATGAAAACTTGTCATAGGTTAAAATCTGCAATTCAATGTGCCTTCTTACAATCAATCACAATGTACCTAAAAACCACACATATTTGTTCAATTTTTTTGAATGTTTGGCTTTTGGTCCCATTTTTTGCCAAGGCCCAAAAGTTTTTTTGCTTAACCAATTTTACAGGTGTACAGAACTAAACCGATGTTTTTTGTCTCTCATTTTCACGGAAAAAAAATTGTAAAAATTGACGAAAAAAAATGTGGAAAATTTTGCCAATTTTTTCAGATTTTTTTTTTTTTCCGTCAGATGTAGATTTAATTTGGTTTTTAATGATGACTCTAACTTTGGTCATTTTTTTGTTTTCCAGGTCAAACTTTGTGATTTTGGATTCGCTCGCATCATTGGCGAAAAAGGATTTCGGAAATCCGTGGTGGGAACGCCCGCCTATTTAGCCCCCGAAGTATTGCGTAACAAAGGCTACAATCGTAGTTTAGACATGTGGAGCACGGGAGTCATCATTTACGTCAGTTTGTCCGGCACATTTCCTTTCAATGAAGATGAGGACATCAACGAACAAATCCAAAATGCGGCTTTTATGTATCCTCCGCATCCTTGGAAAGAAATCAGTTCACCGGCCGTGGACCTTATCAGTAACTTACTCCAAGTCAAGTCGAGAAAACGATACTCGGTGGAAAAATCGCTGATACACTCATGGTTAGATTGTTATGAAACTTGGTCTGACATGCGGGATTTGGAGACCAAAAATGGACAACGATGGTTGACTCACGAATCAGATGAATCAAGGTACAAAAAAGGCTAAAAATGATTTTAGCGATTACAATATCGATTAGTGCGCAATGTATTTTATCACGATGAATGCGCATAGCGATTAGTGCGTAATGCCTAATTTGCGCACTAATTCACACTTATTTTTAAAGGCAATGCTTCAATTAATGCGCAATATGTCTTAGGCCGATAAATGCGCTATAGCGATTAGTGCGTAATACATAATTTGCGCACTAATTCACACTTCTTCTATGCAATCCTTCGATTAGTTCACAATATTGATTAGTGCGCAATATATTTTATGGCGATAAATGCGCTATAACGATTTGTGCGTAATACCTAATTTGCGCATTAATTCACACTTCTTCTAGGCAATGCTTTGATTAGTGCGCACTGTGCATTAGGTCGCAGTATATCTTTTACGGCAATAAATGCGCTACAGCAATTAGTGCGTAATACCCAATTTGCGCACTAATTCATACTTCTAGGCAATTAGTGCGCACTGCGTTTTAGGTCGCAGTGTTCCTAGCAAAAGTAATGACAAGGCTTCAATTAGTGCGTGTTCTTAATGATAATGCGTCATTTAGTGCGCACTATATTAGTACGTAACTTAGTGCAAATCAGTGCAAAATACTTATTATCACGACCATGCAAAGACTTTTTTAGCCTCTCTTTTAAAGATTGATGGCAAAACATCATCTTCTTATGAAAACTTTCCGGAGTTTCCCATGGCGACAGAGACAAAGGAAAAAAAAAAACTTTTGTCTTTATTCTCATCGCCTTTCTCTTCTCTTCTTGAGATTTGAGAGACTTAGCAATAAAAGATGTTGACTTTATGTGTCTCATATCGATCTTGTCAAAATCAGAAAGAAATGTCATCCTTTGTTATCTTCTATTTCAAATATCAAGAAGAAAGGGTTTGTTCATCTTGCCAAAATCAAGATAACTTTGACCCCTTTGATCTTCTTTGAGATCATAATTTCGGTTATTGGCTTTATCCTACAAAGTTCACCACAGTTCATTGTCTGAAAATTGGCTTTTCTTGAATTGAAAAATTGATTGTACTTACGCACTAATTGAAGTGTTGCCGTGAATGTATAAAAGGAGGAAAATAGTGAATTTATACGCACTTTTCGATTTTACGCACTAATCGTAATTACGCACAAATTGGTATTGTGCACTAATTAATATTGTACACTAATTGATATTGTGCACTAATCTCTCATTTTTTTGTTACAGGTGGGAAAATTATCGCAAGCAACACACTTCATCCACTGCAAAACTTGCCGACATGACTGATAGCGTTGAAAGGGTTCGACTCTGAAGTAAATGACCGTGAGAAGAGACTCTGGACTACTTGTGATTTTGTTACCGACAATTTTTAAGAAAAAATTCTAACCCTCCCAACAGACAGATATGACCAATTATGATGCGAGCTGTAAAGATGGAAAAAAAATTATTCATGTTTCCTTCACTCTTTTTCTCCCTTTATAAATATTAATAGGACTGCGATGCGCTCCGCTACTCGCGGTCAAAAAATCTTTATGCACAATTATTGACGTTTTTTGGGACTAAAAAGTGTGTTGTATTTATTCAAAAGACTCGCTTTTCACTGTTATGAGTCGTTTTGGGGGTAGATAATACACTGTTGCACCACAACACAGTGTTTAAAAATCACTTTGAAAAGTCTCTTGAAAAGCGAGCTACGCTTATTTTCGCGATTAAAAGTCAATTAAAGCGCGAAAATTCAAATGAGACATTTTAGGTGATTTTTACCCACTGTGCAAAACCATTACTCAACTCTTGCATTTTTCCATTGTTGTGATAAAACATCATGAAGGACTTGCTCCTTACTGTAAATACCATGTACGATAAAATACACAGAAAGTATTCAAGAAATTATTTACTCCTGTATTTACTCTTATTGATATTTATTATTCTGGCAAGAGTGCGTAGAAGTAAAAGTAAGTAGCTTAGTATAATGAGGTAGTAAGCAGATGTTTTACATGATGAAGATGAATATTTGGATAGATCTCATGTGACCTTGAACATCCAACAAATACGTGGCAAACTGTAGAAAAAAATTGACCAAAAAAATCTTTAAAAAATCTGAAAAAATGAAAAAAAATTTTTTTTTGAAAAACCAGAAAATAATTTTTTTTATTGATTGCCAAAAAATATCATTTTCACTAAATATTGCTCTGCTCATTTAGTATATTTTCAACTACATATTTAGAGTGTTAAAAATACATATTTTTTTGGCTGTTGGACGAATAAGCGTAATTAGCCAGAATAAACGTAGAGTCTAGGAAGTGGATTCGTCATAGGATTTCTTCGACAACTTTCTCTGAAGTCCCACTTTTCGCTAAAAAAAAGAATTCAGAATTACCCCAAAAATATTTTTGTCTTCTTTGAAAAGACTTACTCGCGGTAGTGGTGAAAATGGCACGGTTGAACGGTATGACCACCAGCAAGGAAACTACTCCAGTAGGAAAAGGTTCCTCTGGAGACGATGGTATGATTGCATTTCGACATTACAGCCAGATCGTGACCAATGCTGAAATCATCACATAAACAAATGCATTAGAATTTAGAGTTTCTAAATACGTTATGAAAAACGCAAAAGATCCTGCGCACTAATTTGAGTTCAATTATTTGAGCGCACTCAGTAATGCGCACTAATTTGGACTCACTAGTGTGTACTTGCTTGAACGCACTAATTTGAGTAAAGTATGAACGTATCAATTTGAGTGCACTAATGTATGTGCCCTAATGTGAGTGGACTGATATATGCGCACTAATGTATGTGCACTAATGTTTGTACACTAATGTATGCGCACTAAAGTGACCGTACTTATGTGACCGTTTCGAGCGCATTATTTTGAGCGTGCTAATGAGAGTGCACTAGTTTGAGTGCGCTAATAATGTGAGTGCACTAATGTGAGTGCACTAATGTGAATGCACTAATGTGTGCTAATTTTTTGGCCGATTAAGAAGCTCTAAAACGTCAAAAAGATAGAAATGCATTTTGTTGCCTACTTAGAAATTCAGTTTCCGTTCAAGACTTTGAATTATGCATTCGGTTCCGTAATGCACATATCTACATTAGATTCCTAATGTATGCTTTGTACACATCAATCTTTAAGAAAAAGAAGAAGATAATAGTGAGGGATCTAATGTTGAAAAAAAGTCAATAACATGTCAAGTAGATCTCCTTGACATTGTACAAGAAAGGACTACCTACTTGTCTTATAGAAGATTGTTATTGGGAAAAATCTGCAGGATTTTTTTATTGGTTTCTTTCCTGTACTTCATTTTAATTAATAAAATAAGACAAAATCACAATAATTTCTACTTGTAGGACTGCGACGCTTGCGCTTCTCGCGGTCAAAATAGACAAATACTTACGCTTCTTCCATTGGCATTTGAGGATCACTGGCAAAATACAAGTCTTGTAACCTTCTTTTGGAAAAGGTCTCTTTGGCCCATTCGATGTCGTCACTTATCAACAGGAAGATAAGTTTGTCACCAAAATGGGTCCTACGGGAAAGATAAATTAGACAGGCAACGCTTTCCTATCGTTTTCTACAACAAAGAAGAAAGTAGAGTGCAAGGACAAAACAAAATCCAATTATTTGCAACAAAACTTTCGATAGCAAGACCACAGTGATCGAAAATCCACCAAAAAAGTCTCATTCCCATAACATTTTACTACAGTTGGCGCTTTTTAAAAACGTTAAAGTCTAAAAAGCGCCGACTGAAGTAAATACCACATTTTTGGCATTTTTAGTCATTTTTGTCGAATTGACAATTGACCTGTCTGGTAACATAGTATGACCGCAAGCTAGAATTTTCCAAAAACTCGTCAAATCAAGTCAAAATCGATAGAAATGAGACTTTTTGCATGAGTTTCAATCACAGTGGTCAAGAATGAACAAAGAAACAATAGAGATGAGGGTAATCATCAATTTTCTAGGCCTTAAATGAGATATTTTCGATGACTGTGAAGGTTTACCTATACATTTCCATGGCCTCCAGATAATATCCACTTTTGAGACTGGTAATTCCCTTTTCTATTTCGTAATGTATGTGATCACCCCTTCGGGCATGAATACCAACGTAAATAAAATCTGAGGCTGTTTTGGGCTTCTTGCTTTTCTTGGGTTTCTTTTTCTTATTCTGCTTCTTCTTCTTTTTGATGCTCCCATTAACTTTTTCTAAATGTTGGTGGATGACGTGGCGCAAAGTCTTTTGAGCCATGTCTTGGTACTTTGGCTTCAATTGCAGACTTTGATCCAATCTCTCAGCAATGCCAGGGACTGAAAAGAGAAAGCACATTTCCTTTTGATCTTTGGATTGATGTCAACAAAGATTAGAGGATCCTTTAATACTTTGAAGGACACAAAACTTTAATGGAATTGGCAAAACATTTCCAATATTGCGACAAAATTTTATTTCCCAATAGGTCTCCTTTTTGACCGCTCGCAGCTTTGCAAGAGAGGTCCTTTAAGTCGAAAAATTGTTGTTGTTCTTGGGCTAGTAAGAATTTCGTAGAATGTAAAAGCCCAATATTTCCATATGAATGCAACGTTGCCAAGTATGTAATTTTTACATACTTTGACCGTAAAAGAAGGGCTTACAGGATCTTGAGTACGAAAAAAAGCTAAGAAAATCTAAGAATTTTGGAAGTATGTAAAATAACATCAAAGTACGTTAAATTACATTTTTGACTAAATTGTGAAAGAACAAGATTTTTAAAGATATAGAAGCACGAGCAGCTTGAGCTCGCGCTTTTAAAAAAAAGTTCACTTTGCTTTGTAGAATTAACCCGGTATTCGAGCGGTCATCGACTGTTTTCAGTCTTGTTTATTTGGTAAGCCATACATAATTCATTTCAGACGACCAAAAGGCAAAAACACTTTGAATATATGATGTTTGCACTTCAAATAGCTATAATATACATTTTTTACAGGTGTCAAACCGACCCTTTATCACTGGCAGTAAGTTTTGAAACTTCAAGCAAAATGGATTGCTGCAACAAGTCTTGTCTAAAACTTACTCTAGAGGTTTCCCTCTTTGTTGTCGTTTTGGTCTTATTTTTTAAAGTCTGCTTCATCAATCAGGTCACTGATTTTGCCAAAGGGAATATTTTTTGGATTTTCAATTATTTCTTGGATTGCACTTGGCCTTAACAAGATTTTTCAAAGATTTTAAATCTTACACCGAATAATAAAGAAAAATACATGAAACGAAACTTACTTTTATGCATTACTCCAATGTTCAATCCATCAGTGTGAATGTAAATGATGTGATCTCGAGTAAGATTCTTCTCCAGAAGTAAAGTTGTATTACTCTCTTCCCATACAACGTAAGGATCGGGAAAAGAATAGTTCTCAAAAGTGCTAAAGTTCTCTTGATGAACGAGAAAATCAATTCCATAGGCAGGATTTTCATACATGGCTCTCGGAACTTTGATTCGACCCTTGGCGTCTCGTGGAAAATCCATTTCGGGTTCACCGGAAACTTTTCGCAAAGCTTCCAAGATTCGACGTTGTTTGCCCTCAAATAAATTATCCCTGAAAAAGCAAAGATAAATAGACGTCCAAAGTCCTTCTTCCCAAATTTTAACTTCTGAATTTTCAATTTTTTGTCTACGTTGTGTCTAGAATATCGACTCATCATGTTTTTTCAGAGTACACAAAAAAACTGAAAAATCATCAATTTTTGGATTGATCTCATCGTGCTTCACATTTGGCATTTGAACATTGACTTCCTTCATGCATACGTTTTAACCAGCAGTACATAGAGAAGAGGACGAGGACCGGGAAGAGACTCTTGATAATGGAGTAACATGCTTGGGTTGGACCACCCGCTACTTTTCGGAAACGAACAGACGGAGTAAAGGCTCAAAAATAGCACCAGATGATGTGACAAAAAATACGTATCCATTTTAATTAAAACTGTTTTAAGAATAGGATTGATTGGTAGTTATAGTGGATTCGGAATTACTAGTGCGCTCAAAATTCGTAGGCTCGAATTAGTGCACTTGAAATAGTTCTTTTTAATAGTAAATTAGAAATTTCGGGTGTACTTTTCTAATCTATATAACTCGCAATCCGTCGCCTTCGGCGGCTACTTGCGAGGCCTCCGGAAAAGTTTGCGGAACCCTTTGACCTATGATCATAAAATACATCTACTTACTTATCATATGGAATATTTCTTCGGAAATTATTTTCGCAAAATCGAAAAAAAAAATTTTTTTTTAAATATTTTTCGGCCTCAAAAATCTGCTGCATATTTTTTCTTCAACAACGATTTTTTTTCGGAAATATTTCTGAAATTTTTTGACGATTCCGCGCTGTAGGAGCCGAAGGCTCCGTCACAGCAAGTTTAAGTAAAAACTGAGAAGCCATCCTAAGATTTGATTCATTACGCGGTGTTAATGAATCTAAAAAAAAACATTTTCAGTCTTGTTTTTTTCAAGGAAAATTCTTAACCTTTGCTCGCTCCTATAGTTTGAAATGTTTCAAACTTTTTAAGCGCGAGCTCAGCCGCGCTTCTAGCGTTCACCTTTTCCGAGTAGACTTATCCTTGTCCGAGTAGACACTTCTTTTAGAATTTGTCAAAAATGTTCCGCATTGATATTTTATTAATTACAGTTAATTATAATTACTTTAAGTGATATTTTAAATGATTAATTAGAAAAATACAGATTAGTTAATTATTTAATTATCCGATTAATCAACTTATTAAATCATATTATGAAGTTGCACATATTTAAGTTTGCTTTATATTACTTTTAGATCATTCTTGGTCCTTGATCATTATTTTAGTATTTGCTCGCGCTTATGGACTGGAAGTCTTTTCAGTCTTGTTTTTAAAAATATTTTTCGCCCTCAAAAATCTGCTGCATATTTTTTTCTTGAACAACGATTTTTTTTTCGGTAATATTTCTGCAATTTTTTGACGATTCCGCGCTGCAGGAGCCGAAGGCATCCGTCACAGCGAGTTTTGTTTAATTACTCAACGCCACCTAGTGTACAAAACTATCGCGAAGAAGCCCAAAAAAGGCTGAACCTGTTCAAACCCATCATTACTCATTAGCATCTTTCAAGACACGTGTACCTAACGGTTCACTGACAACCTGCACTTTTTTTCGTAGGCTGTTTTTTAGGGGCTTGCTGAGATGCAATTTTAGCTAAGGACAAGATTGAATGCACTTTTATATCAGCGGATTTTTCATTATGAATTAGAAGAACAATGGAAAACCCCTTCTCAACCAGTTTTTGACCTTTAAAGGGTGTCCCCCTTCTGGTTTAATCAAGTAAAACAAGGTTGAAGTGCACGAGGAGAGGACACAAAAAAATTGCCATAAGCGTGACATTTTCACGTTAAAATGTATCATCAGTATCAGGAAGTAGTGTCTTTTCTCCTTTGTGCAAAAATTGGTAAAGGTTTTGCATCTTGAAGTGGTTCTAATGACAGGTTGTAAAAAGTATACTTAGTCTGGGTTTTCACACCTTCTCTAACCACGTAGTAATAATGAAGTGACTGTAATACGTGAAAAGAGTTTGTGACACGTGTCCTTTTAGTATCCACCCATAGATCATCATTCATGAAGCTTTTATGAGGTCACTACTCACTAATGTGATATTCATGCAGTAACAAAGCCCAGTTTCATGATCATTTCCACCGGAAGGAGCAAATCTTCATTCTTTGACTTGTGCAACGCCCTCTAGCGGACCGCCCTCATCATCCAATATGTATTTTTTCTTTCCGCACAACGGACAGATTGAATAGAAAATTGGAAATGCAAAATGAAGTCACGATCGAAGAAGGCGAGATGGAAAAGAAGATCGAATCCAAGGTGTTGGTGAATCCTTTTAGTCCAAAATGCAGCAGCAGCAGTGTTGCATGACAGAAGTCAACATTTTTCATCAAGTGCACTTATTTTTGCATATATAGACAAAGAACCTTACACTGCTCTCGAGGGACAACACATGATAATGTCTGAAGGTATAAAGGTCACTTATTTCTAATCCTAATGATGGAAAAAGAATGAATGAATCTGAGATTAAAGCTTACGTAAGTAACCTAGGGAAAAAAGTTGAGAACAACTTTTCGCTGACTCATGAAAGAATTTCTTCATGAAATTAGCTGCAAAACAAGAAAAGCACAGCAGACTCCAGATTTAGTGAAGACTAAATCGGGATTCTACTGTATTCACATTGTTTGAAAATTACTCAAAATGTCGCATTTGAATATCTGAATTTTTGCATTTTCCGACGATTTTTGTCCTATAAAAACTGACCTGTCTGGTAACACTGTTTGCAAGCTTCAGGTTTACAAAAACTTGCCAAAATGGAGCATTTTTGGCATTTTTAATTAACTTTTGTCCACTCAAAAGTCAAAATGTAAACGTAGCTCACTTCGCACGCAATGTTGAATGAGACTTTTTCTGTGATTTTCAAACACCGTGTGTATTTGGATTCAGTAGGATGTTGAGCACAAACAAAAGTTTGGACTTTAAAACTCAAAGTTCAAATCTAGTTAGTCGATTAGTACCTCTGAATAGAGTCTCAACCACCTGAGGATCATCAGTAGGAGTTCGAAGCAACAGTTATTTGTTCCAGTTTCCATTTCCGAGTGGTATTATGCAGATGACCTTTTCTTCTGTCGCTTCACGAAGAAGCAATTTTAGTCTTCAAAGAAGACTAAATGTTCATCTAAGGAGTTAGACATGGGGTTGTAAAATGATATCAGTAGACAACATCCTAATAATAAAGAACGTGTACAGATCATAACCCAGTGATAAATAGAGCCAAAATATGCCCATGAAATTTAGCATCGCACGAGGAAACTGCCGATCACATTTCCTATGCCTTTTTTGGGTTGAACACACCCCAAGACTGTGAACTTTGACATTTGTTGGTTTGCAAATCTTCAAAGTTTGGCTCTACGTTTGTGCTTCATAAATTACTTGCAATTCTGGTGCAATTGACACCCTAATTAAGAAAATGTCACTGCAGTAACGCAGAGTTTTTGGCGCGAAAATTCAAATATTTTATTGGATTGGTCTAATTGAGAAGGCCAAATTTTTTCGAAGAATACATTTTTGACATCTTTAATCCGGTTAATCCATTTAATTGAAATCCATTAGGTTGAAATCCGTTCTTTGCATTCACATCCTACTACGCCTCCTGCTTTAACTTTTTTAAACACAAACATAAAATGCAGTTTTAAAAGTGTTTTCTGCTGTTGCTCTTATCCTAAAGTTCACAGCCGAAAAATAGGATGAAGCTTATAAAATTGATTTCTACGTCATGATTGCAGATTCAGAAGCGCCAACAAAAGGATTAAAACGTTGACGCTGCTATTTCCGTTCTCTTCATCGCCATAAAAGTTGTTGTAATACTGGCACATTGTTTGAAAATTCCTCAAAAATGTCGCATTTGAATTTTTGAATTTTGGCATTTTTCACCAATTTTTGTCCTATTAAAACTGACTTGTTGTGGTAACACTGTTTGACCGCAAGCTTCAGGTTTT
>LT727936.1:109616-129961 GCA_900157175.1 Oithona nana
TGTCCACTCAAAATGTAAACGTAGTTCGCTGCGCTCACAATGTTGAATGAGACTTTTTCTGTGATTTTTAAACATCGTGAGTGCAGATCTTCCTTCAATATGACGAATTCTATTTCCAAAAAATTCTAATTTTGAGATTTTCCATAAAAAGGTTTCCATCCAGAACAGATGATATTTTTGTCATTTTTTGCGTGAAAATTCGAATGATCATTTTTCATTTTGTTAGGTTATCGTGTGCTTTTGGGAGTGATTCCCCGAGAAACCGAGCGGATTCGGCAAATGATGGTGGATTTAGGTTTAGATCCTGATGATAACCGAGAAGATTACCAAACAGCAGTAGGCATCGGTAACCTTTGTGGCAACAATGTTGTCAAAGATAGACTTGACGATGGAGTCAATCAGCTAGGAAACAGACCCGGAATTACCTACAATCGGAATCCTTACAGTGATTACACTAGCTACAAATCCGTCAATACTCATGATGAATTAGTGGACCCATCCCGGTGGCAACCAGCCGTTGAAACTGATGGTAAAGGAAAATTCACTTCGCAGATTTTCGTGACTCCTCATAATGGACTTACTAGACCTTACCTCATCAAGGATGTGAACCAGTACGAGGTCGGACCTCATGGAAGGTAAGAAACATGGGTTCTTAACATGCAAAGTAGGGTGACTTGATTTTTCTGCACTAAGTTGCAGACTTGATGTAAATTGCAAAATTAGTGCGCACAAAATTACAACGCACTCGAAATTAGTGCGTTCGAATTTGTATGCTCGTGAAGTACGCATTTTTTAGTGCGTTCGGCTTATAGTTCTAAGGTTAATTGAGTTCGAAATTAGTGCGTCCAAAATTAGTGCGCTAAAAATTGGTGCGCACTAATGAAATAGTTCGCTCAGCATTTAGTGCACCCAAAATGAACAATTGTGGATTTGAATTTTGATATCAAGTCTGCAGCTTAGTGTTTACATATTCAAGTCACCCTACTTAATAGTGCAAATTGCAATACAACATGTAAAATACGAAATCTTACAGAATTTTGAAGACCCAATACGACTTGCAAACATACAGAGAAACCACAGATGAAGTTATCCGCGAATCCGCCAAACTCAACGATGAACGCAAACTGAAATCCGAGTTTTTCGAAGATAAAGCTCGCAGCATTCTAGGATCCATTTTCTTTACCATCAAAAGACGCCAATTCGGTATTGATGAATTTTGCCAATTGGAATTGATGAGTAACATGGCCATTTTCGATACCATGATCGTCGTTTGGAAAGAAAAAAGGAGGTGGGACGCCGTCAGACCCTTCAGCGCCATCAAATACCTTTACGGCGATCAAAAATTGACAGCTTGGGGAGGACCTTTCCGAGGCATCGTCAACGACATTCCGGCCAATCAATGGACCAGTTACCTACCGGTAGCTGACCATCCCGAGTACCCTTCAGCCACTACTGGTGCTTGCGTCGCTCATGCTGAGACCATGAGGACATTTTTAGGCGATGATGACCTCAGTTGGGATGTCACTTTTGAAGCCGGCGAATCCCGAATCGAACCTGGTGCATTACCGGCTTACAACCAAACGTATCGCTTACAGACTTTTAGTGATTTCGCTTACCAATGTGGAGAATCCCGAATGTGGGCTGGAGTTCATTTCCAGGACGCTATTGACGTTATCAAACCTATAGCCACCGAAATTGGACAATTGGCGGCAAGATATGTCATTGCTCAATTCAATGCTGAACCTGCTCAACCATACCATCATCCCAATGCTGTACCTACTGGTCCGGTTGCACCAGGACCTTTGCCTGGACGTCCGGGATTGGTGCCTTCAGCACCATCACCTCTGCAAATTCAAGAGTTGCCCCGCAAATCTCAGTATCCGGCTCATCCAGTTACGACTTATGCCCATCATCCTATCGCCTCCGGATTCCCCGGGTAAGTGTCCGGATTAACTTTTAAAGCATGAAACAATTGCACTTTTTGCAGTTTGCCACTTAGGAACGAAATATCAGCATTCACATCTCCATCTGTCTTTGATGGAGATTGGTTTGAATCAAAGGAACCCTTTGAATCTGAGTTAACCAAACTTAAACCACCTGCACCATTTAAACTTAAACATGACAAGTTTGGGTTACGACAAAAGGAGCGTAAACCGATTAAAAAACTAAAATTGAGGCGTCACAAGGAACGCCAACGAAAGTATGTTTACGTAGAACTTGAAAGTATTTAATCGGGAGGTTATAAAACACGCAAATTATGCAAACCACGCAATTATTAAGTGAATTGATAAAACACGCAAATTCGAGGTTGCGAGATTAACAAAGCTAAGTGTTTGCGCGATTTGCGTGGTTTGTGTATTTAGTCCATGTATTGTAGTATTCGGTTAATGTTCCCTCGGCCCTTCGGGCCTCGCTCACTCCACTTTAGACTAATTTTCGCGTCTATTTTCAGATATGGATACCCAGTAACACCTGCACCTTCCTACCATACACCTGCACCTCCTCTTCCCGTGTCCCCATCCGGTCCCGCAGTCATTCCTCCAGTCCGGGGAGGTATTCGCAACCCTAAAGACGCATTTAGTAACCATTTTTCCTTCTCCCTCGGAAAATAATGAAGTTTTTCCGGAACTGAAATCATAGTCTCAAAGATGACTCGGAACTGAAATCATAGTCTCAAAGATGACTCAATTGCCATACCATTTCTTATACTAGCTTCAATTTTTTGTTGAAAACATGCCGAATACATGCTTGTAATACTGTACCATGCTGTTAAAAAATAATGAAAAAAAAAAAAAAAATACATCTGCCTCATCAAATGTCTTACCAGAATATTTTGAAGTCATGTTCAAAATTGCATATATTTTCTTCAGCCTCCGGGATTTCCATTTTTGTTTCATCAAAATATGTGGCAACTAAATCTCGTTTCTTTTTAGGCATGTATGGATCCATGCCATACATCATCTTCAATCCCACCAGAATAAGGTAAGAAAATAACATGTTGCCTAACCGACCTGCACCCCCACGAATCACAATTGAGGGTTTACCAGATTCTGGCCATTTACAATCCGGTTTCTTGGATTCTGTTTCACTATTACAAAACACAGAATTCATCAAAAGTATAAAAATGATGAATTTTGATGACTTCATGATTAGATTTGTTTTGAAATCAAGGCGCGAAAAATTGCTGAGTACATAAGTGGATTTCTATGCGGGTACTTAACGCAACAATAAGATTCGGAATCACGCAACCTTTCTAAGCATTTTCCCTGCATTTTGACATTTTATTTTGTTTCTAAATCTTTGTTTGTGAGACAAATATTGTGTTTGTAAATCAACAAAAAATGTCGCATTTGAATGTTAACGTTAAAATGACCATTTCATGTTCACGTTCAAATCGTCTCATTTGTCACATTTTATTTGAATTTTCGCGCCAAAATTCATAAATGCAAATGCTATATTTTTGATGATGATCTGTGCTGTCAATTTTTTGCGCAAAAATCCAAATATCGATTCTCACATTGTTGTAATATGAGACTTTTTGAAGGAATTTCAAACACTATGACACATTTTGTTATCAGGCATTATACATATTATGTAAGTTTAGTCTATAAAACGTATATCTAGAAGTTCAAACTCAATCATTCGAAGGAAATATGAAGTCCCTGATAGTGTTCTCCGCTCTTTTGGTCTTGGCCACTGCGGCTGTCACCAAAGATTTGCTTCACGCTGAATGCACAGTCAAATGGTAAAAAAGAAAATCGTCTACATTTCTTTCCCATATTTTGACATCTTTCCATTTCAGGACTGTTTCGGTGGATTGTGCGATGACTCAACAAAAAATCGTTGATCAAATGAACGCTTGGGATAACGAAGATTGTGAGACTAAACCCGATGACACTGCACCTCATGGTCAAAAATGTTTATACAAAGTAAGTCTGTCTGTCTGTTTTCAAAAAGGTCTTTCATGTACATTCATTCATTTTTAGCACACTGGAAGTGAAGGTACGACAACCTACGGAACTCACACCACACCCATTCAGCGCTACGTTGACGACTTGACATTCAACTTCCAAGCTTTAGATAACGGAGGATGTTTTATTGACGTAAGGCTTCTCAAAAAAGTCAATAAGACCTGCTAATCTTAAATAACCTTTGATTTTTCCTAGGCCAACAGTATTTCTGAGACCTTATCTTTGTTGGACTTTGGTACCAATTATTGCAACCTGTTCAATCTAATGGACGGATCCGGATTGGCTGCGGACGCAGAATTCACCGAAGATACCAATGATTACGTTTGCACTCAACGTTCTAGTGCCGATTGTGACATTTACTAAATAAATCATTCAAAAAGTCTCATTATTTGATGATTCTTGGCGATTATTCGACCAAGTATAAAAATTCTGGATGTAATTTGGGTTATGGTAAACTATGTTTCACGGTCAAAGAGGTTACCTATAACATTTGTACCCAAAGTCCGATATTCAGTGGGGAATAAGCAACATAAAGAAGCGAGAGGGCAATCATCAGTTGGACATGATGTGTGAAAAAAGTAGGGAAAAGTAGGTTGATGTAATTTTCGCTATATAGTAGTATACAGGACACATGATAATCGAACTTCTGCTGCTCCTTCGATGATCCGAGGAGTAGTGTGGGAACAAAAGCAAAAACAAAACAAATCTTCATTTTCTTTGCTTCAGTTCGCCATGGAAGGAACGCCAAGACAATTCTATTATGGAGATTATGGATATGGTGGATACGGAGGAGGAGGAGGCTGTTGTGAACGAAAAGCTGATATTATCACTGTTGGCGGTAAGATAGTAGCGACATTTTCAAAATGAAAACACAGTGTTTGAAAATCGACCTTTGAAAAATCTTTATTACTTGACGCTTGTTCAACCTTTTCCAATTTACAACCTTTGAAAACTTTCAAACTTTTATGTTCATAACATTTATAGGGTTTGACAAAAAATGCAATCAGGCTTTATAAAGTTTCCATTTGTTTCTTCATTTTTCACAGTGTGAAATGAGACCTTTTGAGTGATTTTCAAACACTGTGTGCAAATGCGAAACTCGATTAGCTAAGAAATGAGCTAGGCAGCAATGCAGAATAATGTCGGGTGATCTACTAAGTTGTGCATCTAAATTATGGGGACATTCACAACATTCAGTGTTCCTATCAAATTACTCAATCAATTGTGTTGGAAAACAAAGAAGAAATTACCGGAAGCGTGCAACATTAGCTGAATTTCTAGGATATCTAAAAGGAAGGAGAAAGGCAGACATGCTGCTTCCGTTTTTATTAAAACAGTTGTGTTAGATGCATTAGTTCTGTCAAAGTCCACAAAGCGGCTGAAGAAAACCTTGCAATGCCTCTGGCAAGTATTTGCTAGCTAATTTTCTTTCTTCAAAATGTATTCTGCAGAAATCTTCCATATCAAGGATGGATTCCAAATGCAAAGTATCTTTATAGAGGGAGTATTGCCAACTTGAGATATCTAAGTATAATCACATAAGAGTACAGTTGTACACGGAAGTGTCAAGTCGGCTTTAAGTCACTAACAAGGTTTTTTCAGCCGCTTTGCTGGCCTTGACAGAATGAATGCATCGAAAGCAACTGGTTTAGAAAAAAAGGGAGTAGCACGTCAGCCTTTCTCCTTCCTTTTAGCTATCCTCGAAAATCAGCTAATGTTGCACGCTTCCGGTAATTTACTCTCGCCAGGGGGTAACGGAAAACGCTTTTACCCAATGGCCGATAAACGCAAGTTTACCTTGCATGAAAATTGCCCAAAATGTAAATATTTTTTGGGTCCAAAACAATCACTTAAGTGAATGTTAAAAGCGGACTAAATATGAAACGAGACACGAAAAGAAACTTTATAAAGCCTCGTTGCATTTTTTGACAAACCCCTTGAATATTATAAACATAAAAGTTTGAAAGTTTTCTAAGGTTGTAAATTGGAAAAGGTTAGAAAAGCGTCAAGTAGTGAAGTTTTTTTTCAGTTTTGAAACGAGGCTGCAGCTTGGCAGCTAGCAGGTAGAGAGATGAGAAACTTTTTTATCATCAAGAAAAGAAAGAAAGAAGCGGGCGGCTCTTCTTCTTCACTAAGGACATCTTTGCATTCAATGCATTTTTTGGACTCTGGCAGCAGCAAAGCCTCCTTTGTAGGACTTTTAATCAACAGAAAATTAAGAGATGACAAAAATGTTTGATAATTTTGTACTCATTTCAGTTGCCATTGGAGGCATTGCCGCAATTACGTATTTTCTGTACCGACAAGTTCTTATCAGCATCACCGGTCGCTCTATCATCGAAAATTGGACGGAATTTCTCTTTAGTAAGTAAAAGTAATTTCGCCGAGAGAAATAAGGACAACGAAGAGTTGCTTTAGTCTTTCGTCGCATCAATTTCACAGTTAGCTTGTCACCCTTACGCCTCGGATCCGCGTCGTGAGATTTTTGTTGCAACAAATCATAGCGGTTTTTATATAGTGTAGCATGTTGCCACTACCTCAATTGCATCAATTTTGGATGTCACCTGGCGGCTTTGCTTTGCGTTTCACACGCGTTGCCGCCCGCCTTCGCAACTTGATCGCGTTTTATTTTTGATTTCTAAGAGTTTCTCCGAGACTTGTCAGTGAGATCAATTTTGAATCCTGCCAAGGATCTCTCTCCATTTGTGTTCTCAAGTGATGCCAAGCTAGATAAACATCCTGGTTTAGCAACAAAAAAGGTAAGAACTTTTGTTTATTGTGGATTTAAGTAGAAGCTGAGACAATCAATGCATTTTGGCCTTTTATGGAGATTGCGATGCATATCAACTTCATCGGTATTTTGCTGGGGAAAAAACCGTAGTATTTACTACCAATGCGGTTATTGATCTTTGTTGGATAATTGAGATAAACGAAATTGTCAGACCTTTCAAATACCAGCATTGCCGAAATTGTAATTTGTTTAACATCATTGCGTGCTTCCCCAATCCCCATGCTTCCCTAGACATTATGAGGCACTAAATTCTTTACACACGTTAATAAAAGGCGATACACAGTGGTTAAAATAATCCAAAAAAGTATCATTTGGGGCTTGATTTTTGGTAAAATCGTTATCTTTATTCCTTTTAGCCTAAACATAACAATTTTCGCGCCCAAATATGTGACTTGCTAAATAGGTTAGCTAAAAATGAGACCTTTTTGACATTTTCAAACAGTGTGCCATCAAAGAGTTTGGCATCGAAAGGGTTACCTTTGAAAGTCACATTGCATTGGGTAATGAAATATGGCTTATTGTTATTGTAGGCTTATGACCGAAATGGTTGCCTTTTATGTATTTTATGAGCCTTGACAAAATAGTTTTATACTTGATGAAACTTTTTTATATTATGGGGAGAATTTTCGCGCGTGCGTGCGAAAATTGCATTTTTCTTTTGGCGAAGAAGAAAAGAAATGAAATGAAAAAAAGTTTTGTTCAATCAGCATCCATCAGTATCCATCCCCAGGTCTGATTTAGCTCCAATTTAGCTCTCAACACAATGTTTGAAAATCACCAAAAAAAGTCTCCTTTTAAACATTACAATTTCTTTCAAAGTAAAACTATTTGAATTTTCGCGCAAAAACACCTCGATTTTGGACAGTTGGACACCTATTCAAAAATATTTCCATTTTGAAGAAATAGGTGTCCAATGTACAAGAAGAACCTTTTAGAAATTCGAGCAGAGACAGCATTCGAAATGACATTAAAAATACCCGATTTTTGCCTACTGTGCACTATAATCCATCTTTTAGGTCAATTTAGCTCCAAAGTATGAGTAAAGAGTCCAAAGAAAGCCTTCTACCCAAAGCCGAAGCTTTAGTCAGCCACGATCTGATGAAAGATGATAACTCTGAAGAAACCCCTGAAGAGCGGTACTTAGATTACAATTATAACAGCGACTCTTATGGTTACCCATCATTGAGTCCCTATTACCAAACAGGCAACAACAATGCTCAACTACTGAGAAAACAATTACTGTTGAAGCAACAATTAGCCCGGCAACAACAATTGGTTTTGCAGCAACAACGAAACCAACAGCAGCAACTGGGAATGAATACGGCGAATTCTTTGAGGTACCCACAATCCAGGCAAGGATTGGCTTACGCCTCCAATAGGTACACTTCTGCAAAGTTATCGTATGTCGACATAAGATTTTAGGAAATATTTCTGCAGAGTTTTGTAATGCGGCGCTATGCAGAGTGACGATCAGAAGGGTTGTTACTCGAGGGCAAGCGCAAATCAAAGCGTAAATTGGAGTGCAATTTAGATCAACAGTTGAGCCCAACTCTGAAATTCTTTAAACGACGGAAAACATTTCATTTCTGATTAAAATGGGAGCAAAGCGAGTTTAGACTTTACATCCCTTTAAAACTCTAAGATACCCTAGCGAAGCGAGCTACACCTAACTCGCTTCCCTCATATGATACAAAAAGACTTTTTCAATGATCATCGATGTGAAGAATATTGGAGTTGCAAGCAAAGCGAAGGTGAACCACAAGAATTTCAGAGTTGCTCTCAACTTTTGCTCTAATTTGTGCTCCAATTTACGTTTTGATTTGCGCTTGCCCTCGAGTAACAACTCTTCTGATCGTCACTCTGCGTAGCGCCGCATTACAAAACTCTGCAGAAATATTTTTCTAAATCTTATGTTGACATACAATATTTTCTACAATGAAATGCTTGGAATTCTCTTGGATTCCTTACGCTGCTCTTTATCTGCAATCGTCGCGTCGCTCATGTTACTCTTCTACTTGAGCCATCGGATGGCATTGGCATTCTTCACGGGCTTTTCATTTTCCTCCTTTCTCATCCCTTTTCTTCTGTAGGCGAATGATGCAAGTGGCACCCAGCCAGGGCTACGGCTACGGCAGCTACGGATACACCAAAGGCAACGGACTCAATGGAATTGATTTTCTCTCTGGCGATTTTGATATTGGCATTGATGGAGATCTCTTAACGGCAGGAATCGCGGCGGCCGCCGCCGCCTTTTTCTTTTTAACATATGGAGCAATTACGGCGGGGAAAAAACGGAAAAAACGGAGTGTTGAGGATGATAATCAAATTCAAAGTGGATTTTGGCCTAATTGGATAATGGGTAAATTAAAAATTGAGATCTGTGTTTTTAAAATCTTGGTCCTTTGGGTTTTTTGTGTTTCTACGCAAGCGAGGATTGACGAGAGAAAAATCCCTTTATAATGGAAAAATTGTTGTTTTTGCCTTGAAACCCTTGGAGAGCAATCATGCATGTAAATCAAGCGGCGCGCGCGTACCCAATTCAAGTATGGAAAAAATAACAAAGGAATTGTTTTTATTCTGGTGGTTTCGGTAATATTCAAGTAGTTGACAAATGACGTGATCTGAGCATTAACGACAATTCTGCCGTTTGCTGACGCTGTGCATATTTTATTGGATTTTGGGCAACTGTGTAGTACTACTGTGCTTTAGTGTAATAAGAGATTGTGTATCCCGATATAGTAAACTGCTATCTAGCTTATCTGCTTTTCTGTCATGTCAAGACCTTGCTATACTGCAAGATTGGAATTCAAGCAACGCTGATGCTTTTGTAGATTAGGGTGACTTGAATATTTCAAATTGAATTGCAGACTTGATATCAGATGAACAACTTTTAAAGAACTGAGCTCGTGATAACTGAACTTCAGACAACTGAACTATGGATGAACTTTTAGTATTTAGCTGTCGAATAGGTCGATAGCTTCAGCTGAAAAAGTCCAGTCACCCTACTATAAATGCAAATTCTAAATGGAAGTATGTACACCGTTTGTTACGTAATACGCTTACAATCCAATTACATTAAAGTACAGAGTATTCGGTGTAATAGATGCAAGAAGAAGGCATGGACATAAATTAACCAAGTTTCCACTTTAGATAAGAAGAGACTTCTATTTAGAACTGCATCCCAATTTATCTAAGAGTGAAAACGAAAAAAAAAATAACAAAAAGATAATGAAGATAATCTAGTTTGTTACTTCACCCATGAAAGAGAACAATGAATTTCACTTGTGCAGCAGCAACATTTTGGCTAATGTTTCTTGTCCAATGGAACATTGCTACAAATCCACAAAGAAGACAAAAGTTTGTCGAAACTTACTGGGAATCTTGGGTTTTCAAGGTAAGATACCATTCATTTATCTTTCTACTACTAAATCTCTGCAAGTCACGCCTATACTCTCGTCTTACAAGAAAACTTACAGCTAAGCAAAAAACATTTTCATTGTTTAAAAAAAGTTTCATTTGAATTTTCACGCTGAAATATTTGAATAGATTATCTTGGCTTTCAAAAATGCATTAAAAGGAGTCTAGACATGAGTGACGAAGGTGATTATGACAAAGGCTTTTATTTCAAAAGGTTCGTTTTTCAGATGAGCCAAGATGTTTTGTGTCAAATGTAATCTTTGTAAAAATGTATTCGTTACTCAGCAGAAAAAAGGCAGACAGAATCAGTCATAATCAATCTACTTCTCGGTGGTAGGCCAAGCTCTTCTTCTTTTCCATCTCCCAAATGTGAGGAGATGGAAAATGGGGGAACTTCCAGGCTTTTTCCATAATTTCCCGGTTTCGAATTCCTCTTTTTCTTGTCTACTGTAGGGTGACTTGATTTTGAGTACACTTTATTGAGCGTACTAATTTTGAGTGCATTCATTTTGAGTGTACTAATCTTGCCTGCGCACTAATCTTGTACGCACTAATCTTGTACGGACTAATCTTGTACGGACTAATCTTGTATGGACTAATCTTGTTCGCACTAATCATGTGTTCACTAATCGTGTACTTACTAACCTTGTACGCACTATTTTTTTACGCACTAATCTTGTACGCACTATACACACTTATTTCGCACGCACTAATTTGGAGCGAACTATCTTATACAAGCCTGCAGCGCATGACCTCTAAAATTCAAGTCACCCTACATTTCAGGACTACCCCACCGACTATTGTGCTGAAATGAAAGATGTCCCAGCCACTCCTTTGGGATCATCATCCGGTGCCAATATTGTCAACATTGCTTTTGCCGATTACACTGGTGGCTTCAATGGGATTGAATGTAATGTCTCTTTGGTCAAAGAAGGAATCGAAGCTGTTCATAAAAATGGAGGATTAGTCAAGTTGGCTTTGGGAGGAGCTTTGTACTCCATGTCTTTTGGATTCTCTGATGAGTAAGTACTTCTCGTTTCAGAAATGGGAAAAACTTTTCCAGCGTGGGAGCTTTCTAATTGACTTCTCTTGGGTATCAATTGGGCTTCATGGACCCTAGACTCTTTTCATTTAGATTTCTTTCTTGTCCTTTGTTAACAACATATTCGCTTAGCACATCAATAGCTATTCATAAGATGAAGAGAGAGGGACTCCTTGAAATTCTTATTTTCTTCCGACAGGTTTGGTGCAGATGCTTTCTGCGACTCTATCGTCTCGGTGAGAGATGAGTATAAGGTGGATGGGATCGATCTGGACGTCGAGGATGGTGGCACCAATGCACAACTCCAAACCTATCTGATAAAGTCATGTAGAGACAAATTGGGACCGGATTTTCTCATCACGTAAGAAAAATGTTGATTACGAAAGAAATGGAATTTTGGCTTCCGAAAATAATCAATTTCCGCGTGGCAGAAATTTTTAGGGATTTTCAAACACTGTGTAATGTCAATAAGGCACAAAAGATGTTTGGGTAGTATCGGTCATCGGACGCGGCAGAAAGCAATTTTGATATCTGTTTATCTGTTTTTGCTCCGCTTTTCTTCAATTCAATTTTCTTTTGTTTGCATTTCTAGAGAGACAGTAGTAAAAAGGGTGCGAGGAAGGAAAATTGATGCCTACCCATTACTTACCTTTCTTTCCGAGGGACTTTTCTTTTTGCAACAATACAATTTCATATATAGGGTTTGAAAATCGTCTTAAAAAATGTCTTAGTTTCTGGAATTTAGTGCACAATTAGTGCAGTCGCAATTAGTGCAACACTCCTCCATAAGTGCGCAGCACATTAGTGCGCAACTCATTACTCATTAGTACGCTACTCATTAGTGAGGTAATCATTAGTGAGNTTACTTACCTTTCTTTCCGAGGGACTTTTCTTTTTGCAACAATACAATTTCATATATAGGGTTTGAAAATCGTCTCAAAATGTCTTAGGTTCTGGAATTTAGTGCACAATTAGTGCAGTCACAATTAGGGCAACACTCCTCCATAAGTGCGCAGCTCATTAGTGCGCTACATATTAGTGCGCAACTCATTACTCATTAGTACGCTACTCATTAGTGAGGTAATTATTAGTGAGCTACTCATTAGTGCGCTACTCATTAGTGCGTTATTCATTAATGCACTCACCTAAAAGGTGTTCGAGTTTTTCTTGTGCATCTGGAAACTAAAGGGATCTTTTGCAAATAATTGATCGTTGAAAAGACTCCAAAAAGAATGCAATTGAGGTGCCAACTTCGTCTCTTTAGAAATCTCTCTTTTCTTTACTTTTTTAAGAGAGAAAAACCACAATTGGCATCGCTCGGCTTTTGAAGCAACGTCTTTGATGCAGCTGCAGTGTACTGTGTACATTACAGTATATTATTCTCCAAAATACATCGTTCATCATCTGTATTAGCATAAAGAATGAGAAGTTTGTTGATCATTAGAAGTACCGACAAAATGGACACCTTCGGTCATTTTGAGGGGCTTCCCCTGGTTACCAACTTGATTAGTGCGCTACTCATTAGTGCGCTATACATTAGTGTGCTACCTTTTAGTGCACTATACATTAGTGCACTACTCATTAGTACGCTACTCATAAGTGCGCTACTACTGACAGACAGATGGACATATTGTCACGTTTTATACCTTTAGGATTAGTATATTATACTGCTTGCGCTCTATTCTTGGCGCTATGGGAATTCAAATGACAGTTTCATCATTAATGTTGCAACAGCAAGTGATGCTATTGCCCCAAGATAGAAAGAAGACTTTTTTCTTTTCTTCACAGGACGAAAAGTTCTTTAAAACTTGGAAGGCATTTAATACAGCGAAGCGTAGCGCGCGTCACTTCGCTTGCCGAAACATTGTTTGTTTCCCACGGGATTTATAAGTGCATCAATCCAAAGGGAGGGAGTTGTACAATCAACAATGTTGCTACTTTTGTCGATTTTTAGTTTATGATGAATGTATTTTCCTCATCAATCTTTGTAAGATACACCGGCTTATTACTTTTAAGAATCCCTCAGGGGAAATTTATCTTGTTAATTGAAAAGGTCGTTTTTTTTACTCTACCTTTTCAACATACTAATTCAGAAATCGATATTTGAATCATCAGGTGTTATTGTATCCAATTTTGGCGCGAAAATTCAAATTATGTCTTTTCACATTTACTTTCCTTTGATCTGAGCTTTCAATTGTAAGGCTTTCTAGGGCTTTATTTCTGAATGAAGAGAGAAGAATGAATCATGAAGATTTTGTAGGCCAGTTTGCTTTTCATCTTTTTTAGCGAGCTACTCTTCAATAGTATCGATTTTCTCTACTAGAGTAGAAGAGGGGGGCTGCAGTAGCAAGAAGAGAGGATGTCTTTGCTGCTTCTACTACTAAAGTTTGGGGATATTTGTTTTGAGGCTTTTATCGTTTGTGTAGCGGTAGTGCAGTGCTGTGCCCTTTGCCGATAACTATACAATCCACAGAGGGCAAAAATCCCTTCCAATTTTTGCGAACGAAGCGAGTTAATTCCAAACAAGTCGGGCCAATTTTGCCTTTCCGGATTTCGCAGTGGACGCTAATAATTTTGAATAAACTTTTGTTTTTTTAGCGAATCTGCTTTGAGCGCACTAATGTGATGCGTGCTAATGAGTAGTGCACTAATTAGTAGCGCACTAACAAGTAGCTTATTAATGAGTTGTGCACTAATGAGTAACGCACTAATAAGTAGCGCACTAATGAGTAGCGCATTAATGAGTAGCGCATTAATGAGTAGTGCATTGCTCATTAATGATTAAGGCACTGCGCACTAGTGAGATGCGCACTTATTGAGTACTAGTTCGAGCTCACTAATGATAAACCCACTAATCCGAGCGGAGTAGTTACGTTTAGCAATGAGGTTCAGCCTTGCCAATTCGGCCTTTCCAATAATGAATGACAGTTTTTCAAGTGATTTGTGCTCACTGTGTTGCGAGTTATGATGGAGTTATGCTGTGTAAACTCTACTAATGATGATGAAGAACAAGGGAGGGAGGGGCGACGAGGACCCTCTAATGCACCATTTCTAATTACCTAGTATACAAAAACTATCATGTATTTCATTAGGGACATTATAGCAAAGATCAAAATGAATGTCTCGCTATTTTTTTCAGTTATACTTTACCGGCATTAGCGAGCAATGTGGAACCTTGGCGAGGAACATTAACGGATGGAGGACAGGTAAGGATAGCAGCAGGAAAAGGATAACATATTGTATTTCACATACATCTATTCTCATCTGCTGGTATATGCTTGTAAAGGGAAACAAAAAAAACCCCTCAAGTAATAGGGTTGCTAAATCAACAAGAAAATGTACCTATTGTCAAGCAGATGGGATGATGGAAAAATGGCCCAACTTTGACTACTTTCTGCCTTTAGAGTTTGGACCCAAAATACACTAACACCTCGATAAAGTCGAACTTTTATTAACTGATAATTGGACAGCTGATATTTGATAATTGATATTTTGACGAGTTACATTTAAAAAACAAGTGATCTTTTAACAAGTGATCTTTTAACAAGTGATCTTTTAACAAGTGATAATTTGCCAAGTGATCTTCTGGACAAGTTTTCAAAGGCCCAGCTGTCTACTTGCCCAACTTTACCGAGGTGCTAGTGTCGAATAGGGAAAAGTATCTCGTTTCAAATTGACAGCGATAGGCCTTCTCCTGTTGCCCTGTCACTGTGTCACATACAAGAGTTAAGCAAAAATTGCTTAAAAATGGCCTTTGACGTGACTTCTGTAAGGAAATGTCAAGTTGTAAATAGGCAACCCTATTTGCCATTCATGGCCCATAACGCAGTTCTATGTATATCGTAGTAGCATACGGTGAAGTTCTCACATGCATTTTAATATTTATGCTCTTCTTCTTGTGTATGTTGCAGCACCTGGATTACGTTAACGTAATGGCTTACGATGTCTACTGGACAGGTTACGACTTTTCTATGGACATTGAGGCGCTACAGGCTCTGGGAATCCCTAAGGAAAGACACTATTACTTTCTCAACCTTGACTTGAATGACGTTTTTTCATGCCTTGAAAAAAACAAGACTGAAAATGTTTTTTTAGATTCCTTAAGACCGCGATAAGACTTTTTTGTAATGAATCAAATCTCAGTATGGCTTCTCAGTACTAAGATTTAACTTAAAAGCAATAATAAAGCCATCTAGCGACCAAAATAGCAACTATAAAAGCAAATTCGGCAGGTTTTTAACTTGTAGGACCGCGGGGATATCTCAAAAAAAGACTATTGTTTCTTTACAGAGTAAGATTGTGTTGGGTGTGATGATTGGACATCATGATGCGGCTAATGAATACACCTCGTTAGAAGATGCGATAGATGCCGTTGACTATGTCAAGTCCGAAGACTTGGCGGGGGTCATGACTTGGGATATCAATCGGGATTGTGACCAAAGAATGAATTATCCGGCTGGACAAGTATTCTTTTCCTATTTTTGAAAAATACGCACTAAAATTGAACATGCGCGCACTAATTTCGAGTGCGCACTAATGTTACTTTGCATTTTAGGACAATCTATACCAAACTGGTTTACCCCCGGCCACATTCATCAATTTATTGAGTCAAGAATTGAATTCAGACACTGTGAAATAAACGTCATCTACCCTGCATTTCTAGTCTATTCTCATTTGAATTCATGAAAAGCTAATTTTTTTTTCGAATATGATGATGCACTAAGGTTGACTTTGTTTGCATTTCAGACTTGTTTCCCTCTGGCTTGGAAATGGACGAGGTGTTGAATAGAATTGCAAATTCGGTGGCAAATCCTCGACCTCAGTGGCTCCATACTGCAACAGCAGCAAAGCCTCCGAGGCTGGATGACAAAAGCCATGACACAAGAACTTGATACCACCCAAACCTACACCTACCACAACTACCGCAAAGGCAATGGATGCAATACCTCAAACATTTTCACACATATCAACTCTAGACTACAATAGTGTTTTTGTAATATATTCCATACTAAAATACGGGAGTAAAGTAAGATTTTTTTAGTTTTTCCTTGTCGGATTTCCACGAAGCTGAGAAATAGAAAGGCAGCAGCAGTCTCTGATTCAGGATATGGAAAGCCTAAGTTCGTTTCCATCGTTGCATTGGGAACAGAAAGAAGACGAAAGGATGTTTGACAAACACAATTTGCGTCAAAGCTTTTGATTTGCTCCCTTCGCCGTTCCTCCGCTTTCCATTTCCCTTTTCTGACACATTAATGCACATAACGTATAAGCCAAACTATATTATCAGTCTTCGCCTTGAATCTCCATCCATCCAATTTGGACACCTAAATATGTCCAAAGAAATTTTTGATTGATTTTTGTACCCATGAAAATTTTCACTTTTTTTAGTATTCTGATAGGATACTTGACACAATTTCTCACGGAGGGTTTGGAAAGTGAGGCTCAAGTCTCAGATTTCCATAAGATTTCTTCTCAAGGATTTTTGATGCAGAAATTCTTTCTTCTTCCCAAAAAGAGAAGTTTAAGAAGCAATTTTTAGCTAGCTATCTAGTCAGGACTCCTTTTTTTCATGACCACCATCTCTGCCAAAGGCCACCGGAGCACTCTGCATAAGATGAGGCCGTCAAGACTCAAGAAGATGACCTCATTTGTAATATGCAGGAAGGGGGAGGTAAACGAACATACCTGACCTAGCAAATTGCAACGTATTATCTACCTTATTTTTTAGAGAAAAATACTTTGTACTTTAGCGTGCGCTCAGCGTGTGTTCTAGAAAGCATGCGCTCAAGAAAGCGTGCGCTCAAGAAAGCGTGCGCTCAGGAAAGCGTGCGCTCAAGAAAGTGTGCGTTCAAGAAAACATGGTCTCAAGAAAGCGTGCACTCAAGAAAGCGTGCGCTCAAGAAAGCGTGCGCTCAAGAAAGCGTGCACTAAAAAAAGAGTGCGCTCAAGAATGCGCGCGCTCTCAAGAAATGTACTCAAGATTTTTAAAAAATGAGTTATTTTTTGGGAAGATATTCTTTTGAAAGTAGGAGAAAAAAGACAAATTGGACAAGCCGCCAGACCATT
The DNA here is from genome assembly GCA_900157175.1 of Oithona nana. NCBI lineage: Eukaryota > Metazoa > Arthropoda > Copepoda > Cyclopoida > Oithonidae > Oithona > Oithona nana. The sequence goes on from LT727936.1 coordinate 126,904, forward strand.
TTCCAATAATGAAGTACCGAGTAAGCGGAAGAGAAAGAAGGAGAGGTAGTGTAATAGATGTTTACTTCTGGGTCTGCTACCTTGTAAGAGTCGACACCTAAGAAAAATACCAGGTACTTTCCTTATTTTATGATTGAGCTTCTATGCTACTGTATCTTACACTTATGGTACCCATTTGTCAAAAACGAAAAGTCGATACAGAATAGAGAAAAGAGAGCAAAAAAACACGAGAAATAGTAGAGACGTGCAAAAGGAAACGCACTAAGAATACGCACTAAACGGTGCCAACTAAATAAGGTGCACTAAATGAGACGCACTAAATAAGACGCACTAAATGAGGCGCACTAATCTTTAGTCGCTTGAATATTAGACGGACTAGATTAAGTGCGACATGAAACGCCCTGAAATACGCACTAAATGAAGCGCACTTAATGAAACTCACAAGCACTGTACGCACTAGATGAGGCGCACTAAATGAGTTGCACTAAATGATGCGCACTAAATAAGGCGCACTAAATAAGGCGCACTAAATGAGACACACTAAATGATGCACACTAAATGATGCACACTAATTTGGGTGCACTAAATGATGCGCACTAAATGTAATAAAATTTTCAGTACATTTCATTCTTTTGTTATCAATACAAATATAAGTGGTAGTAGTCAAAAGATTCAATTGGTCTTTCTTCAATTAGAGTCACACTGTTATAATTGGCGGCGATGATGGATTATGATGTAGTCTACTAACATGATTAGTACTACTATGATTCTGATGGTGATGTAATCGGTGAGAATGATGATGATTATTATGATCTGCTGTCCTTATTTTTGGTTTTCTATAGTAACTGGCGGCGTCGTACTGTATCTCGTTGACTCGTATCGGCCCTGCATGACGAGCTTGAGGCTTGGGCAGCCAATTGGCTTGAGCGAATGGGCCGGCCCGAACAATGTCCTCAATTTGGCCCTCGTCATCAGGGCCGTCGCTTTGTCAGGATTCGAAGATCAGGTAGAGTATGAAAAAGGCCAGAAACAAACAGGCGAAGTAGCAAAAAGCTAGGAACACCACGAATCCTTGTGTCATGCTGATGGACAGAGGCATTTTGAACAGAGTTTTGGTTTAGATTTTACGCAGCACAATAATGAAATCTTCCATGGTCTTCAGGACCTGAAATGAAAATTGGTAAGAATGATTTCAAAGTGGATTTAGTGAGGCCCGAAGTTTCTTGGGAGTTTTGACGCACTAAAAGTACGCACTAAATGAGCCAAAATATGAAATTCGAACTAAATTATGCTCAATAAATGAAACGCACTAAATTGACTCAAATGTTCATCAAGGGGCACTAAATGAGACTTAAAACACTCACTAAATTACCCAATTGCTAGTGAGTAGGTCAATATATTTTGTAGCCTTACAACATATTTTCAGAATTGACCTGTTGCTTGGGTCATCAGTGCAATATGTGTCAAGTGCGATGCACTTTTGCAAAAGTAGGCCTGTTTTTTGCCTTGACAGAAAAAATGGCCTAACGTCAGAATGGTCTTGACAAAACGACTCGATTTAGAAGAGAGACACTTTTCTCTCAATTAGTAAGGCAACTGCTGTCTTTCTTAGATAAACTAAGCTTTGAGTGAGCATGAGAAGCAATTTCATGCATGTGCTTCGTATCGAGGAAAAGCCTCGTGAATGCGTGCGTGCAGCATAACGAACCCATTATAGCCTATTGTTGACAGCAGTGGCAACTACAGGGTGACCCACCAAGTTCTGTATGATTGGGTTTTAAAATACTTCAAAATAATCTTTTAAACCTGAAAAATCAAATTACGTAACGTAACCTTGCAAGTTCTGTATTGTTGAGCAATTAACTGAAAGTGGCAAAAAGTTTTCCATAATTTTGCTTTAAAAGAGCGGAAAATGAACAACTTTTTGTCGCCTGCAATTAAGAAATACCTACTTTTGTGCAACTTTTCTTATGAATTAATTTTCTTCGTAAATTGAGGAAAAATTGCGTAAAAGTAGGCAGTTATTTTTTTGCAGGTCGACAAAACATTGTTCATCTACCGCTTTTTAAAGCAAAATTAAGGAAAACTTTTTGCCACTTTCAGACAATTACACAGCGATACAGAACTTGCTGGATCATCCTGTACACAACGGAAAGATGGAATATGGGGGATTTGTGACCTCCATTTACTGCCTAAATTACTTCCCAATGCAATTGGAAATGTGGTCGACGAAATGAGCCATTAACTTTTCTAAAAAAAAATTTAACGTTTCGCTGACTCAGTGCTTCGAACCTCTGACGCTTCACTTTAAAAATCACAGTCTTTTTCCTTTTTGGAAGCACATCCATGAATTTGCTTTTCATGCTCACTCAAAGCTTAGTTTATCTAACAAAGACAGCAGTTGCCTTACTCATTAAAGCGGATTTTTGCCTGTTGTGACACACATGGAAAGAGTGATTTTTATGGGTTGTTGACGACATCTCAGTGGGCATGGAAATGGGTTCCACTTCATATATATTCTACGAACTTCGATGGGAAATAATGGATCCTCATGCTTTCCTGCTGTGTTACTACTATTTTCCGAATAAGCTTTGCTGTTCCCATGGGACCTTGAATCATGTCAGATTATTTTCTTATCCAAGACAATTTTCTGTAGATGCCAGCAAAAATCGGCAAACATGAGATGCTGCTGCTGCTGAGGAGAGATCTTTAAAAGAACTTTCAAGCAAAGTTATCGAAGAAAAAGGCCACTGCAGTAAGATGAAGGAGGAAGAAAGAGGGAAGAAATCCATTATGATTTTAACGGTTTTTCCAACCCGCATGCGAAGGTGAACTATGTGCAGTGGTGGACCTTCTTGTAGTTCTACAATCACAGTAGGCTTCAATCATGTAAAAAGAGTCGAATTTGTCAACTTGGCAAAAAAGTTGTAGAGGTTGCGCGATTGCGACCCATTTCTTTCGGGGTTTTGACTTGATGACCCACATTCTTTAAAAAATCGTTTATCTTAAAACGCTTCGCTTTAAATGTAACTTTTTGGGTGATTATTGCCTACTGTGC
>LT727936.1:151174-174166 GCA_900157175.1 Oithona nana
ATTTGTGATTCAGAAACAACCGAACTGACTTTGAAGTCAGTTTTGTATTCTAACTCAAAATCCAATTCTTTTCCTAAATTCTTCTCATTTGGGATTCCATTGCAGTTGTCCTTAAGAGTAGCTTGGATGGTAAAGTCAGTAGCTCCAGTAAAATTGGCAGGTAGGTTAAACTTGAATGTGAAAAGGGTCTCACTATTGGCTTTCAATTTCCGGAGGCTACATTCCATCCGGAACAATCGTCCTTCTTTATTGAGATCACTACAAAGTCCTCTGGGTCCTTGAATGGTTGGGAAAGCAACTTTGGAAGCAAAGACAATTGTTGCTCCAAACCCTGGTTCAGTACCCTGGTTGGTAACATTGAATGCTAGATCAATACTTTTGGTCTTTTCCACAATGACTTTGCTTCCAGGTTGTTTGTCAAGAATAAAGTTCAAGTTGCATCTACAAGCATTCTTGTCAGCACAGCCAGTTTTCAATTCAATCTTGATGTCTCGTTTGCAAGTAAGACAATTTGAATTCACATTTGGTGAAAGCATTGGACATTCAAGTTTAGATCCTCTAGATGGGCAATCATTGATCTCAAAGGTGACTTGGGCATTTATTTTGATAGGCGGTGGTGGTTGGTCATCAAGCATTCCAAATTTGTCCTCAACGGCTTTGAAATCAAATTTTATCTTTTTTGTTATAGGACTATAATAAAAGTTGAAGGTTAGTTTTCGAAAAACTGGTGACCTAATTCTAAAATATTTTCAATTTCAAGAAAAAGGTTAAGACTTTACCTATTAGGAAATATAATATCTTTAGTGATCTTGAATCTTTTAGACTGGGAACTCGACAGCTCAATTCTCTTATCAAAATCAAGGTCTACTGTAGCAAAAACATCTTTAATGTAGTGGCTCCATTTCTTGGATTTGATCTTGAGGGTAAGGGTGAATGCTGAAAGAACATTTTTACGGGGTTTTTTCAAGAGCAAAAAGTGAATAAGTTTACTTACCATTTTGTTCAGGGATAATATCATTTGGTGTTTCAAACCATACTTTGGGTTGGAAGTTAATTACTGGTCTAGATCTCAAAATAACAGCGGATCCAGAAAATGGGGCACCAACAGCAATATCCTTGAATCCGTTTGAGTCAACATCAGAAATCTCTTTTGAGAGAGAATAGCCAAATCACACCATATTTTTTCTTTGCTTAGCAAGTTTCATTAACCTAGCCTCCCTTTCTGGCGAATCCTTGAGAGATATTTCCGATGATTCTTTGGGTTTATCAGACGAATCCATAGAATTTCAAGACATGTCAAATGAAGAAGAAGATATGGATTCGGATCAACTATCAATTGAGTTATCATCCAACAAATTACAGAATGACTTTCAAATTGGCATGGTAATTTGTATCAAAAAAGTTTTTAAACAAAAATGTGTTCCAAATTGATACATTGAATATTTCCTCCTTTAAAAACTAAATCTTTTTTTCAGACAGAATACTTTGACGATATTCACACAACCTTTGACATTATAATATGCATCTTTATTTGCTTTTTAATTGATGAAAATCAAGAATTAAGTTATAAATAAGTTAGGTAGGTCACTACAATTTTGTTGGGTTTTAAGAAATCATCCAATTGGAGTGGGTTGCACTTGTGAGTACCTGACACTCATTCTCATCTGTGACTTTCTATGTTCGGCTTTGACTTCGTCTTCGTCCAACTTGTAAGGTCGCATTTTGGCCAAAATTCCAGTTTTCCACAAGATAATAATGGTACCAAAAACCACAAAAAGACCAATGCCTACACCCAAAACAATGGGCCAGTTGGCAGCTAATCTCTCAATGGCACCTTGGGCGCTTGAAGACATTTTGGTCATTGCATGCGATTTTGTTTTCTCTGAAATTGAAGCCATGGAGTAGATTGAAAACTCAGTGTGTTCAAGACCTTTGACAGACTCTGGATGGAATTCCGCCTCCAAAACAAATTCGTAATCTTGGTCTTTCTTCCAATACTTGGGAATAGTGCATTGAAAGACAATGCAAAGACCATTTGCACATCCAATTGGATTCTCCTCACTTGGAACTGGGTTATCCATATTTTCTGAAACGTCATCTTCTTTTTCACAACCAGCAATGTCTTTGAGATTGGTAAACTCAGACTTTGCAAAGTAGAGTTTGACAATCTTGTCTTCATTAGTGTAGCTTGGTCCTTGGTTGATGAATGTGTAGGTATGAACAAAGTCAATCTTATCCTCGTTGTACCTGGAATCAAAAAGATGTTTGAAAATAATTCAGAATGAGACTTTTTGAGGGATTTTCAAACATTGGGAAGTTATCATGACTTATGCTTACATGATTTGTGATTCAGAAACAACCGAACTGACTTTGAAGTCAGTTTTGTATTCTAACTCAAAATCCAATTCTTCCCCTAAATTCTTCTCATTTTGGATTCCATTGCATTTGTCCTTAAGAGTAGCTTGAATGGTAAAGTCAGTAGCTCCGGTAAAATTGGCAGGTAGTTTAAACTTGAATGTGGAAAGGGTCTCATTATTGGCTTTCAATTTCCGAAGGCTACATTCCATCCGGAACAATCGTCCTTCTTTTTTGAGATCACTACAAAGTCCTCTGGGTCCTTGAATGGTTCGGAAATCAACTTTGGAAGCAAAGACAATTGTTGCTCCAAATGCTGGTTCAGTACCCTGGTTGGTAACATTGAATGCTAGATCAATATTTTTGGTCTTTTCCACAATGACTTTGCTTCCAGGTTGTTTGTCAAGACTGAAGTTCAAGTTGCATTTACAAGCATTCTTGTCCTCACATCCAGTATTCAATTCAATCTTGGTGTCTAGTTTGCAATAAGAGCAGTCCAAATTCACATTTGGTGAAAGCATCGGACATTCAAGCTTAGATCCGCTAGATTGGCAATTAATATCATCAAAGGTGACTTGAGCATTTATCTTGATAGGTGGTGGTTGGTCATCAAGCATTCCAAATCGATCCTCTTTGGCTTCGAACTTAAGCTCTACTGTCTTTAATATGTAGTTAGGTGGTTCCTCAAAGATGGTATCTGGAGTGATCCTGTAGTGAGATTGGGGATTCAACAAAGTAATTCTGCTATCAATCTTAAGGTCTATCGTTGCATAAACATCATGGTGTTGGTCATAGTGGGTCCATCGCCAGGTTGGGATATTGAGTTTGAGGGTGAATGCTGAAATGAAAGTAGATTTTCTTTGGTAATTTTCAAGCACTTCGAAATATATCACTTACTCTTTTCTTCAGGATTGATATCATTCAGGGTTCCAAACCATACGTATGGTTGAAACCAAATCACTGGTCTTGATCTCAAAATAACGGCGGATCCATCAAATGGAGCACCAACAGCAGTATCATTGAATCCGTTTGAGTCAACATCAGAAATCTCTTTTGAGAGAGAATAGCCAAATCCGGAATTGATTGGGAGCTGAAAATCTTCAGCATTGATCCTTTGGTAGTGTTCTAAAAAGCAAATACAGACTTTAAAATAATAGTTTATGAATTGATAATGGACATTTGAGTATCATACCAAAGTTGAAATCTTTGCACCCATGAAAGATGAAGACAGCTCCAACACCAGGTGCACCCACTGCAAAATCTTCCATACCATCTTTGTGAATGTCTCCGATATTGGCAACAGAAAATCCAAACCGGCTGTTTTCCTTCAATTCTTTTGGTAAAACTTCTTTTACTTTAGTGTTGAAGTAGTGATAGTTTCCTGTTAATCGATTATTCTTGAACACGATGATTCGACCTACATCAGCCACATCCTGGTACATATGTAGATTACAAACTAAGTAGGAGTCTGAAGTACCATAGTTCGGGGCGGATCATAAAGTTGGTGCTCTAAGGAGCTCAGTGGCCCACCTCCCAAAAAAACTCTAGCAAACGCAAGCCCCTAGGCCCTACTAAACCGCATTTAACTCCCACCCATCCCAATCGGACAAGAAAAACGTTTCTACCTTTGTAGAATGGAGTGGAGCTCCAACAACTACATCATCAAACCCATCGCCATCAATGTCTACAGCAGCAACTGCCGCTCCAAATCTTTCACCACGTTGACGCTTGCGAGGTACCAATACTCTTCCATTTTTATGTGACTTAGGTCCAAAACAGTCATGGCATATGTAAGCAACGCCTTGTAGATTGTTGGCCTTTGGGGCACCAACGACAAAATGTTCTAAATGTTGGTTAAATATGTAAAAGTTTCCTTTGGCAAAAGCAGCTCCAGTCTGGTCCATTTGGTGTGGGTCATCCAGATACTCTTGTGTATAATAATTTCCGTAAATGTACAAATTCGCACCTTCTTTGTAACGCTTTGTGCCATACCAAATACCTTCAGCAACTTCAAAGTAATCTTTGTTTTTCTCCTTCAACACAATCGTGCCAATCATACTTTTCACGGTCGCTTCCCTTCTTGCATAGGGCGCATTGAATACAACCCCTTTTGGAGTTTGAATGTGACTGGTACCCATGATTGATACAGCATTCCACTTATTTTTGTATGTTTCCAGCATTTCGACTTTACAACCCTGTGTACCATCATTTTTCATATAACACCAGTATTTGTTTGTCTCAAATTCAAACATTTCTTGGAACTTCATTTTGCTAGCCACATTTTCATAGCATTTTCCTATTGATTAGGAGAGGGGCGTTGTTAAAACAGGCAATCTACGGTTTTATGGAATTAGCGTTGAGTCTCGCGCGGTCAAAAACTTACCGAGTCGTGAATAGTAGGGGAATTTCCCCCCAAATGTGAATTGGTTAGTCGTTAGAGGATTCCTTATCGGTTCAAAGGGAGCGCAACTCACAACCTTTCCATTCAATGCAGTGACAGTCATTCCAAACAGGTTTCTGTTGTTTTTGTAAGTCATGCCACGAATATCTGCTTTCTGATTACAATTTACCTCCTGTTTGTCAGGATCAGCACCATTAATCCAACATCCAAAAACATTGCCATGGGTGTCATCTAGAGGTGCACCAACGTAAATGACACGGCGAGTGCTTCCTGAAGGAACAGCCACACTGTGTCCAAAAAGGTTATTGCTCCTCCTATTTTTCACATGGATCACACTGCTCAAATCCACGTTTTGGGCATTGTAAGCATAGCTTACGCCAAAGAAAAGCAACAGAAGAACAAATTCACGCCCCATGCTTCTTGATGAGGTGAATTGTTATCAAATGAGATTACATCAGGAAGTCGTTTATCACACTTGGATGAGTGCAATTTTCTTTTGAATATTTGGACAATTTCCCTGAGGGAGCAAATCTACATCATCTTGATGCAATGTTCTAAAGTTCAGGAAGATAGGTTCGGTTGAGTTATGGTTAGCGAAGCTGACCTAGACAACCTAACCTAACTACCTGAGCTTTAGAACATAATAGAATTAGCTTAGCATGGTTTGTGTTTGACATTAAAATAGATAGGTAGACAAGAAATAACTACATATAGCAATCACTGTGTACAAAATTCCGCTTTGATTTGAAAACATGTACAAAATTCTATCAAAAACGTGTACAAAAGAAAATGTACATAAATACTGTAGACAAAATTACGCGCTCCAGCAAAGTCTGATAAACATATTCATTTTGAAACGAAAGTAGGTCAATTTGATCATTCTTCATTCATCAGCTACTAAGAAACTTGATCCCATTGAATGTCCTGTTACTCTCAGACGTCTGACACGCAAGCATGTATCTAGCCACCATATTTTTTCTTTGCTTAGCAAGTTTCATCAACCTAGCCTCCCTTTCTGGCGAATCCTTGGGAGATATTTCCGATGATTCTATGGGTTTATTAGATGAATCCATAGAATTTCATTTTCAAGACATATCAAATGAAGAAGAAGAAGAGGATATGGATTCTGATCAATCATCAATTGAGTTATCATCAGAAGAATCTGAAGAAAATGTTGATGATATGAACATCATTGACAATGAACAAGTCTACTGTTCTTGGGAAGATGTGAAAGCTAGAGATAAAATGGCTAAAAAATTAAAAGTAGACCAATGCCGATTTTCCATGGTAATTTGAATTTAGTAGAGTATTTATCAGTATTCATCTCTAGAATACTTTCAGTCTCACCAATCTGTGTTTGAAGGGGGTCCTAATGTGACTATATTCTGTACTTATAAGCATGATTCCTGTAAAGCTGCACAACTTACAGATAAGGTACATAAATAGTGGATTTTGTTCAATTGTTTCTGCTTTTAAACACCATAAAAACTTTAAAGGCCTCCAAAGCAAGAGGAGCTTCTCGAACTATTTTCGAAGACCTTGGAATAACGGGTGGAAGGGATGATGATAAAGTGTACTGTGTTCACAATGATTGGCAATCCCGAAATACAGTGGCAAGGACTCAAGGAACGGAAATGAATTGCATTTTTTCAAAGGTACGAGTACTAACACAAAAACTTCTGTTTCTAAGGATTACAATTCAATTTATAGCCTGTAAAAATTTTGGGGTTCATTCCAAATGGTAGATTATATTGCTGCTATAAAAAGAGAGAATGCGTAATGAGTGGACGGTTGCTTGACCATGAGCAAAAGGCAGTTAACGCATTGAAAGCCAAAAAGATCTATTCTGATGATAAAGAAAAAGAAAGAATTAATAGGCAAATAGACAAAATTATGAAGAAAAGCAGCGAGAATGCAAGAAAGTATGAAAGTGGTTAATTTCTATATCTGAATCTGTGTGTGTGTCGTGTGTTTTGAAATAAAGAATTTTGGAGTGTAACCACTTTGTCATTTTTTAAAATTTATATGTATGAATCTCATTAATCATTTAGCATTGAGATATCTTCAATCCTTCGCAACGTGTCAGTTTCCTATTACAAGTGGAAGGATGAAGTCGTTGACCCTATTTTTTCTTGGATGCATCCTCATGAATCATGTCTATTCATTACCACCATATGATCCATACAATAGAGTCCATCTTTTGTTTTTTGGTATGTACATTATTTATTCTATTCAAAGATTTGTAGGAAATTGTTCTTTTAGATACAAAGACTAGAAAGGTTATCAGGGATTTCAAAACTCCTGCGGAAATTCGTGGGGCGACCAGAATGGCACTTGGCGGAGCGGCTAGAAGAATGCCAACGATGAAAGAAATTTCTATAGCGTTACAAATCATCTCAACGATCCAAAGTATTTTGGGAAATAGTAGTCAGGGTGGATGTAACCAAGACATTGCCAATTATGTCAATGCAGAGAAAGCAAAACTGATACCTTTTGATAAGAATGAGACTGATTCTGTAGAAGCAATGATGTGGCACATAAATAATCCTTAGTCAGATAGGGTCATCAATACCCTAGGCTGACCAGTGACCACCCGCACACAACATGGCACATAAATAATGAATAAAATCGAATTTGTTTTCTTTATTTCCTTTCGAACTGTGTGTATAAAAGAGAGTAGAGCCACGAGGTTTGTCAAATCGGGCAACCATCTGTTCTCGTTTGAGTAACGCGCCCTTAATAATCGCCACATTAGATGAAAATATCCCAAAACGGAAATCCAAGATAGCAATGTTGGCTCTAATCTATTTATCAAGTACACAGCTTTGGAATTGAGGTCAGACAGACTATTCATCTTATGCAACCTGATCATCTATATACAATCCGCTCCGCATCCTCTAGTCAGACACGTCACACACTTCAGATACGTCAGACATGAAACTTATATTTCGAATTTTCCTCCTTGCTTTCTGTTCATTTGGAACACTATATGCATCAGTCTTCTCAGAAGAATCATTAGAATTGTCTAATGAATCCGGATCAAACCTTTCTTTGCAATCAGATGAGTCAGAAGCCAATGAATCCGACTTGTCTTTGTCTGATGAAGCAGATTCTACGGTTCATAAAGAAGTTGATAAAAGTGGAGCCATTGACAATGACCAAGTCTTCTGTTCATGGGAAGATGTGGATGCAAGAGATGAAATGGCAACAAAATTGAAAACTGAACTTTGCAGGTTTTCAATGGTAAACATTTCAGATCTATCAATATTTGAATGATCTATCTAACAAAAAATTCTTTCAGTTTCATGAATCAAAATATGAAGGGGGTCCAAATGTGACAATGTTTTGCACTTACAAACCTAAGAGTTGTAAAATGGCTGAAATACCAAAGGTGCAAACTTCATTTACTTTTGTATACCTAACCTCTAATAAGGACTTTGTCCTCTTTATTTTCGGGATAAGAATGCTCGTCTTTTCTTTCTTCTTCCTTGGGTAATTGGTGGTGTACTTTTTGGCAATATTGATGGTGCAAGGTCTAGTTCTAAAATCAATGCAAAAGGAATGAACGATGAGCAAATGTATTGCATTGCTAATGATTGGAGATCAAGAGATTGGAAAGCCAAGGAATTTCGAACCATGACCCATTGCAGGTTTTCTCAAGTAACTCTGATACATTTACCTTCGAACAACTGATATTTCAATTTAGAACAAATAGTCCATGACTATGCATGGTTCCATTCCATTTGGAGCCATGTATTGTACCTATACACAATCCTATTGTACTGAACTTGGCCACGCTTTGGATGACGAACAAGTTGTTTTGGACATTGTGAAGACAATCAAAAAGAAAGACAATTCCATTCGAACTACAGAGGAAAAGAAAATTTTGAAAGAGTTCAATAAGTTTCAGAGATCTGGCCGAAAAGTTTCTGGTAGAGGGGGAATTTTCGGAGGATTTATGGAATGGTTTGGTAATACCTTTGACAAACTTCTTCCTTTCGTAGGGTGAAGAAATGATCATTCACGTTGTTTGTCGTCAAGTTTTTTGTTTTGTCTAATGCGTGAAATAAAATTGTTTTATTGAAAAGTGTCCATTCATGGTGTGGAACTTGATCCAATGGATCCAATCCATCATTCAGCCTTGTACAAACATCATTAGGATTTTTGCAAAAGCAATCAAGAAGAATCAATTCGAACAAGAGAAGAAAAAAAAATGTTCAAAGAATTTCAAAAGGTGAAAGAAAAAGCAAGTCGAGCTGGTAGGAAGGTCTCTGGTAGTACAATCCGTGATATCTATATCAATGTCTTTAAAACCGTTCACTGATAACATTGAGAAAATATTGTGACGAAGACAAAAATCGCAATTTATATTTAGAGCATTTTCGGTCTTTTGTAAGATTTTGACTGATGGCTGAAATTCGATTCTCTTAAAGTTGATCATTTATTTTCTTGTACAATGTACTACTTCATCTTTGTCATTTGCATCTTACTGAAAAATACAGATTCAGCTGTAGTCAAAAGTGATCAAATCCTCGAAGAAGTTATGAATTTTGCATCCTCAGAAAAAGTGACGGACATTTTTGGTCAAAGTCCTGGATTTCGACCGAAGGAGTTTGGAAACATTAGAAGCAGAAGTGCCTTGAAAGACATTTCATTTGAGTTGGTTTCAAACTTATCAGATGAATCAAGTGAAGGTAACAAAAGGTCTAAAAAGAAATCAAGAGAGTCAAGTGAATCAGAAGATTCAACAGAAGGAAGAAATGGTGACAACATTTCCTTCAAATTGGTACAAAGGTTAAATGAAGATAACAAAAGATCTAAAACGACAAGTGAACCTTTGAATGATTCAAGTGAATCTATGGCACTTGAGTCATCTGAATCAAATGAGTCAACAGAAACAAAACCTTTGAGTAGTCGTAAAAGAAATTTTTTGAAAGACATTTCTTTTGAATTGGTACCAAATGACAATGACTATTCAGATGAAGGTAACAGAAGAGCAAAACAGATTTCTTCATCAAGTGAATCAATGACTTTGTCAAATGAATCAGAAGAATCAACAGAATCAACAGAGAAGTCACAAATTGACAAATATGGAATCATTGATAATGATCAAGTCTTCTGTTCATGGGAAGATGTCAAGACAAGAGACCAAATGGCTCAAAAGTTAAAAACTGAAAAATGTCGATTTTCCATGGCTCATCAATCCATTTATGAAGGGGGTCCAAACGTCACAATGTTCTGTACTTACAAGACTTGCAAATTAGCAGAATTGAATGATCGATTGTCAAGAGCAGGGATTGCTCCTGATATTCCAGGATATGTTCCGGATTGGCAGCGTAACATCGTGGGATATCCCAACCTTGGGAATTCAAGGGGATCATGGCTGTCCAATTTGGGATTTGGGTTTGATGAGAGAGATGACGAAATCATGTATTGTATTCATAATGATTGGAGGGCCAGAAATATGATTGCACAAATTGAGAAAACTTCAACTCATTGCATGTTTGCAAGGGTATGTCATTGCAATTTGACAATATTTTTTAAGACTTAACTTTTCTTCTATCTAGGACTACAAATTCTTGCACTTGATTCCAAATGGTAAAATCTATTGTTGCTACAAACAAAGTTATTGTAGAAAACATGGACATTTGTTGGATGATGAACAAGCTTCTGTGGATCATTTTAAGGCAGAGAGAATGGAAGCCTTGGCAAAAAATGATGAAGACAGGGTAGAAGAATTAGACGACATGATAAAAAAAGTTTATAGTGAAAGCAAAATATTGGCTTCTAAATTAAGTTTTCGATAATAAATTCAATCAATTCAGTTGTTTTTGATCGACAAAATCAACAAAATCATTCCGACTGAAAAATGGTAGATTGATCAATTATTTTTGGTATTGATCAAACTACCACATCCAAAATGGATCGAATAGAACGCGAAGGTACCTTAGATAAGTTAAGTGAACTTCACACTTTACATACCATTGCCTCAAGACACACTAAAGAAAAAGATGAAGAATCAGAAGTGTTTGATCAAGAAGCATTGGAAAATGCAGCTGACAATCTTATGCAACACTTGTCTGTGGACCAATTGGACATGTTACATCATAGATTCATGACAGGTAGACCTGCTGGACTTTCTCATTCATTTTTAAATCTCTTCACACCTATGATAATTTTTTTGCAGGAGAGTTACCAGATGACATACCAGAAATGTCAGAAGATGACGAATCTGACATGTCTGATGAAGACGAATCTGACAATGCTGGATCATCAGACCAACAAGCCACCATTCAAGGTCAAGATTCATTTGAAGCTTCAGGATCAATGATGTCTTCCAACATCTCTGCCAGAGATTTGGGAAGTGAAGAAACTTCCAGGAAACCATCCATGATGCCCAAGTCTTCTACTGGATCAGTCAATCCTATGATCAAGAGACAACCTAGGCATAGCATGAACATTGAAGAGTGGACTGAAGCTGTTTGTGGAGTTGTTGGATCAATGAAGGCTACCAGTGATGCTGAAGCAATGTTTAGGTTGATGGATCAAAAACAACAAGGTTATGTGACTTGGTCCCACGTTTTGGACATGTTTGTCAACAAAATGGAACCTACCACTGAAGATAGGTTGACTACTGCTAAAGCACCCTTGGAACATGATAATAAGTTCAAGTCTATTTTGCATACAAGACGAGAAACAGTTGCTAAAATGATTGGTGTGAATTCTGGTCCGACTTATGTGTACATTATCATTAGTAAGTTTGGGCATGTGGGCATCTATGATGAGAAGTTTAGATTGCAGAGACAGTATGAGATTGACATTGATACTGATCCGGATTCAGATTTGGATGTGGCTGCTTCAGATCCTGGTTGGGTAAGCTATGTTACTAAGATTTTCAAAAGATCAGATAATTGATTGATTGATACACCAAGAAATAGTCCAACATATCCTCCAACTTCAGCAAGCAATTCTAGTAAGGTGTATGAATAGCTAGAACTGGAAACGCGAATGTATTTTGGAAATTGCATTTGAAGAATGATGTAAGAGTTGTAGTTGTAACTCCATTCTTTGTTGCTAAAGCTGATGATGTATTGTTGACATGGCTTCGGACAAAGTTTCTTTGCTTTAGTTTGATTCCAGACTGTGATGTCGTCAAATATGTTAACAGCTTCAATTGTTTGGTTATGTTCAAGGCAAATGTTTGATTTATCCGGATTGAAAGGTGTTGTGCAACCAATTTCATTCTCTGATTCCTGCAATACAATAAGTTTTAAAGAACTATAATTTTTGTACTTTGCCTTTATCACCTCTTGTATTGCTGAATACAGACAATTGTCACGTCTGTATCCTTTGTCATTTTGACATGCCTCTCCGTCAAAACTCAAGACCTTGAATGTTTCATATAAAACTTTGACTTTAGTTTTAGTTTGTGGCATCAACTCAATAGTGGCTCTATCAGAACTTTCTAAAAAGTTCGCTGGCGCATGAATAGAGACAGAAGTTTCACCTAGGAAATCTATTTCTATCCAAGTCATATCAAAAGTATTGGTCCATTGTATAGAGTAACATCTTCCATTGGGAAGATCAAGAACTCTAAAGTTTCTTGGGTCGTCCAAGTCAACACTAATGATATCATCTATATCAACATCATCTCCAGATATGACAATGGACCTAACCAGATCTGTTACGTCTCCTACAATGCTTTTGTGAAGTTTGATTGGATCACTGCAATTCTGTGTTCCTTTCCATTGATTCCGGAAAAAATAGGACTCGGCTGAGATGTTACATTCAGTATTTTTTCTATAAAAGTCAAAACTTGGACAAAATGTGACATCCGGATACCTTGCAGCTTTTTCAATGGATACATGAGTAGTTTTGGGAATTGCCTTATACTTGATCCAACATTTGTAACCTTGATAGAATACAAACGAAGCACAGCTTAGTGAAATCAGAAGAGACACATATTTTTGAATATCCTGAACTTTCATATTTATCTACTGAAGGTCTAGTTTCAATGTCCCGTCTAGGGGTACTGATCAGTGATCAGTGATCATGTCATGTTTTACAGAGTAGGTGGTCCAAGTGCTTAGTTTAAGTGAAGTTTAGTACCTACGTATCCACTCTAATTCTGTACTAATGACGTTCTTTATAGACGTCACACATCAATCATCAGATGAATGAAAATTGATAACACAATTTGATGAAGTGGATTTTATTGTATTTATCAAAATGATTCAAAATAAGCGAACTTTTTCTAGGCTACATATTTGTTCTTTGAAACTATTTTTCCGATCATAATTTTGAAAATATCAGAGATTTGATTAATGGACACACCAAGAAACAGTCCAACATATCCTCCAACCTCAGCAATCAATTCCAATGCAGTGTATGAATGATTAGACTTTGAAGTTCGAATGAAACGTGGAAATTCAAAAGTTGCTTTGATGACTTGATCAGAATTGTAAAACCATTCCTTGTTGCTAAAGCTTATGATGTACTGTTGGCATGCTTTGGGACAAAATTCTTTAGCTTTTGTGTAGTTTCGAAATGCTATTTCAGCAAAGATATCAGCAGCTTTTCTTGCATCCTCAACCTCTGTACAAATGTTGGATTTGTCCACATTGAAAGGAGTTGTACAGCCAACTTGATCTTCAGATTCTTTTTGAATTGCTTCATACAGACAATCATCACGTTTGTAATCCATGTCTGATAAACAAGTTTCTCCATCAAAGTCCAGAACTTCAAAAGTCTCATACCAAACTGTTATTCTATTGGTTGTTCTTTCATACAAGTTAACTGATGTACCTTCTGTGCCAAATTTTCGGTCAGGTGCATGAATGGATACACTGGTTTCATAGTAAGATCCAACATGAATTGAAGCAACATCAAAACCTTCAGGCCAATTCAAAGTGTAACACCTTCCTTTTGTATCATCATGTATCCTGAAATTATTTGGATCATCCATGTCAAGAGCCAAGTAATCTTGATCATAACCAGTCAAGTTGAGGTACAAAATCAAATCAGATACTTTGCCTACCATTTCTTCATACACTTGTCTGGGATCTGTGCAATTTTGGTTGTCTGAAGTCCATTGGTGTTGTCCAAAGTAAGAGTAAAAAGTTAAGTTACATTTATGCAATTTGGAACTACTCCAAAAATGTCTTGGACATATTGTTACATCAGGATATTGTCTTGCTTTTTCAATGGATACATCTGTGCTTTTGGGGACTGTAGCATATTTATTCCAGCATTTGTATCCTTGATATAATACAAATGTGAGACAAGCTATTGAAATCAGTAAAGACAGGGATTTTTGGGTACTTTTAGCTAGAATTGGAAGTGTTTCCAAAGCCATAGTGTTTCAAACTAAAGTAAGCCTAATAACAGCTAATAGGTATTGAAGTTCAATAATGCACTCCATTAGATTTGATAGTTATAAAACCATGAAAATAAACATAATGGATGGAACACCTTGCATGTAATCATTAATCAATCACCAGAATTTCAAAAGACATTTCTGAATTACAATATAGTTTTGTTTTCACAATTTTGAATAGAATTTCCAAACTCTGAATCTGAAAAGATTAGATATCTGGTTGATAGATACACCAAGAAACAATCCAACATATCCTCCAACTTCAGCAATCAATTCTAAAATAGTGTAGGAGAGAGATGTTCTAGAAACTTTGATAAACTTTGGAAAATCTAGTGTCAAAGTAATGACAGGACTTGTTTTGTAGTTCCAATCTTTGTTTCCTACACTGATGATGTATTGCAGGCAAGATTTTGGGCACAGTTTTTTGGCTTTTGTTTGGTTCCAATTTGTGATGTTTTCAAATATAGAATAAGCTTTGATGGCTTGATTTTGACTGACACAAATCTGGGATTTGTCTGGAATGTAAGGAACAGTACATCCAATGTCCAACTTTGATTCCTCTTGAACAGCATTCAAAATACAGTCATCTCTACTGCCAGTACTATTTTTCATACAAATCTCACCATTGTAATCCAAAACTTCAAAAGTTTCATACAACACTTTGATTCTTGTATCTGTAGATTCATACAAATTGAAGACAGCATTTTCAGAACCAAAAAATTCACCAGGAGGATGTATATATACTTTAGCTTCATGTTTCAAGAAAATATGTAAACTTGTCAAATCCAACATTTTTGGCCAATTCAAAGTGTAGCATCTTCCATGTAATCCATCCAAAGTCCTAAAGTTATCTAAATCATTCATATTGATGGGAATCATATCATCATTTGACCTGATGTTGAAAAGCATAATCAAATCCTTGATGTTTCCAACCATTGTATCCCAAAGTATTTTGGGATCCTTACAACTATCATTTCCTGTCCATTTGAAACTTGAAAAGTAATCACTGTAACTCAGATTGCATTTTTGCAAAAAGTCATTGTAAACCTTCAAATCTTTAGGACAAAGAGTGACTTCAGGATAGGATTCAGCTTTTTGAATGGATACATCTGTGGATTTAGGTAAAGTGTAATATTTCAACCAACATTCATGACTTTGATACAGCACAAAAGATAGACAGGCAAATGTAACCATAAAAGATATGAAATTGTGAAAGTATTCTTTTGAGTGCTTCATCTTCCTCCTTATTTACCACTAAATGAGCTGTTGTCTCCACCAAAATCAATTATAAAGTCATTATTGGATTATTGAACATGTCACCAGTATACAAATACAATAGAAGAGTTGGAGGATACTACAATTAGAGGACAAAAGGAAAGAAAGGGGTGACTCATTCACAGTTATTCATGGCTTCAACTTTGATGATAAAGTATAGAGTGTCTTCACTCCATTCCATGTAAGGTCGAAGGTTTGGTTGATTGAGATGCCAAGAAATAGGCCTACATACCCACCAACTTCAGCAAGAAGTTCAAGAAAAGTGTAAGAAGGTCTTGATTTTGAAATCTTGACGAACTCTTGAAATGAAAGGGTCAATGTTTTCCTTTTGTCATCTTTTAAGTTAGTTGCACTCAATGGTTGCCCTTCTCCAATCTCAAACCTACTGAGGCCAATAATTTGGTACTTACATGACCTTGCACACAACGTAGAAGCAAAAGTATGATTGTCTTTCACTTTTCCATATATATCATAGACTTGTTTACCCTTCGCTGGATCAGTGCAAATATTTGACTTGTCTGGTCCGTAAGGAGTTGTACATCCAGCATGTGCCATTGACATCTGGTGGAAATTATTCATTACATGCATAAAAATGATTTAAAATTGACTACTTAAGTAAAATTCTTAAGTGTATTTGTTTACCTGAGCAGTTTTCTCTTGCATGCAATTGTATCGACTGGATTCATATTGTTTACAAACTTTTCCATCAAAGTCTAGGACTTGAAATGAGTCATACATGATATCTGAAGTTATGTATTTGTTCCCATTTAGTTTCAATTTCATTTTCCAATCATGATCCAGCGAACTTCCATGGCTATGGATGAAGACTACAGCGTTTGCAATAAACTTCACCTCTACCTCATTAATTTCAATTTTTCTTGGTAAGTTCAAAGTGAAACATCTCATGTATTTAGAAATGTCTTTGAACTGTATCAACTGTTCATTTGTAATTTCTAGGTTGCTTTCCTTGCCATCGAAATCTTCAATTTTGACATATTGAACAAGATTGGATACATTCCCCACTCCTTCTAGATATATTTCTTTTGGGTCAGGACAACTATCATTGCCAACCCATTGTTGCTCGAGCAAGTATTTTTGCATTGTCAAACCACATTTTTCCAATTTGTTGCTGAACAGTTTGGAAGTTCCACTTGTACTTGATAAGGGAAATAAGGGAATTTTTGCGTGACAGAAAGTCAAATCCAGACAGAAAGTCAAATCCGGATAGTCATGCTTGGCTGCCTTCTCGATTGAAACATCAGTAGATCTTGGATTGTCTTTGAATTTCTGGTAACATTCTTGAGTTTGGTAAACTACAAAAATTAGGCAGCTCAATGTCAGTAAAATGGTTAAATATTTCTTCATGTCTGGACTCTACATATGCATATTTTGCACTACATACCTTACAGCCTTTGAATAAGTACACAGTGAACACCTCACCTGCGTTTACAAAGGCCTCAAATTATTTCAACTGGCCTCAAATTATTTCAACTATGAATCATCATATACCATTCCATAATAATGAGAGGACAAAAGGAAATAAAAGGGGGAAACTCATTCACATACCAAGGTCTACATGTCATTTTAGCAATGAGTTCAAGAAAGGTGTAAGAACGTCTAGACTTTGAAGAGTTGGAGGATACTACAATAAGAGGACAAAAGGAAAAAAGGGGTGACTCATTCAGTCATGGCTTCAACTTTGTACTTTGATAATAAAGTAAAGAATGTCTTTACTCCATTCCATGTAAGATCGAAGGTTTGGTTGATTGAGATGCCAAGAAAAAGGCCTACATATCCACCAACTTCAGCAATAAGTTCAAGAAAGGTGTAAGAACGCCTGGACTTTGAAATCTTGATGAACTTTTGAAATGTAAGGGTCAATGTTTTCCTTTTGTCAGCTTTTAAGTTAGTTGCACTCAATGGCTGCCCTTCTCCGATCTCAAACCTACTTAGGCTAATGATTTGGTACATACATGACCTTGGACACAAACTTGCAGCAAAAGTTTGATTTTCTTCCACCTTTTTGTATATATTGTTGGCTTGTTTACCCTTTTCCGGATCAGTGCAGATATTCGACTTGTCTGGCCTGTAAGGAGTTGTACACCCAACTTGTGTCATTGATATCTATTGTGAAATGAATGATTACAGTGATTACAGTAAGACACAAATCAAATGGACATAGTCAAAAAGACTCTTAAAATAACCTGAGCTGTTGCCTCCTGTATACAATCGTCCCTACTAGATTCATAGGCGTTACAAACTTCTCCATCAAAATCTAGGACTTGAAATGAGTCGTACATGATGTCAGAAGTAATGTATTTGTTCCCATTTAGTTTCAATTTCATTTTCCAGTCTTGATCTAACGAACTTCCATGGCTATGGATGAAGATTACAGCGTTTGCAATAAACTTCACTTGTACCTCATGAATTTCATTTTTTCTTGGCAAATTCAAAGTGAAACATCTCATGTATTTGGAAATGTCTTTGAACTGTATCAATTGTTCATCTGTAATATCTAGGTTACTTTTCTTGCCATCAAAATCTACCAATTTAACATATTGAATGAGATCGGATACATTCCCCACTCCATCTAGATAAAGTTCTTTTGGGTCTGGACAACTATCATTACCAACCCATTGGTGCTCGAGCAAGTAATTTTTCATTGTCAAAACACATTTTTTCAATTTGTTGCTGAACAGTTTGGTAGTTCCACTTGTGGTGCTATTTAATAAGGGAATTTTTGCGTGACAGAAAGTCAAATCCGGATAGTCATGCTTGGCTGCCTTCTCGATTGAAACATCCGTAGATCTGGGATTGTCTTTAAATTTCTGGATACATTTCTGAGCTTGGTAAACTACAAAAACTAGACAGCTCAATGTCAGTAAAATGGTAACACCTTCTTTTAAGTATTTCTTCATGTCTAGACTCTGCGGTTGCGTATTTGAACTGCCTTTGCCATACGTACTATGTAAATTCAAAGTTTCAAACTAATGGTGTATTTTAGTACACACCTATATTTACATAGGCCTCAATTCTTTCAACCCTTAAGATTGATCGTATGAATTGTTGAAAAGTAAATACAGAAAACCTTGAAGGACACTATTGCCTAGCTATCGTGGGTACCTAATTTTACGTTTTTCAGATCACTGATGGATTATGGATGGACAATTCAAAGCATGCAGTCTACACAACCTCATTACGTACCATGCACTTTTACGATGCCTCAGCCTCAGTTCATTACGAAGAATACAGAGCTTTTGGATTCAGAAGTATTCCCACATGTATTGATTACGCTTTTGATGAGGAAGCACCAGATGAAGAAGCTTTGTTACTTTTTGGTGACGCTGAAGGTGGATTAACAGTTGTTCATTTTTTACAACCTTTGAATTCATTGTTTGAAAAAGATGAAGTGGATAGTGTACAATGTTTGTTTTGGCCAGATATGAAAAAGCATGAGGAATATGCCAGAATTGATTATTACCCAAAATTACACAGTGATGGGATTCTAGGTTTGAAATACCAGAACAAGAACAAAACAGTGATTACTATCAGTCGAGATCCACAGAAATCTTTAGTCATTAGACAAATCAAAGGCAAATTTGACTCTTACATTTTCAAATTGGGATGGGGTGTGAGATGTTTTGATCATTGTAACACACCAAGCTTGAGTCTAGTTGTGACTGGAAGTAATGATCGCATTGTCAGGTTATGGAATCCAGTGGTGACTACAAAACCAGTTTCATTATTGGCTGGTCATAAAGCTGGATTGAATGATGTGAAGATCCGGGTGGACAAAAGATTGATTTTTTCATATGATAAGAAAGCAGTTTTGAAGACTTGGGATGTTGATCTAGGCTATTGCTTACAAACTTTACCTTTACATTTTCCAAGGTAAATCCAAGTTCTAAATAAAAATCCTTACTAATAAAACATTTTTTTTAGCTTTGAGATTCTTGGTAAAGAAATTGAATATGGTAGACCTGCACTGTACACTGAAACATCCTCAGAAGACTTGATTCTGGCAACCTGTTGTGAACATTTCACATGTATTGATTTGACCAAAGATGAAGAAGAATCGGAAGATGAGGAATCTCTTGAAGAAAATACCAAAAAGTTCTCCAAAGTGTCCAAAGCAACCAAAGTGGCTTTAGCGTTGGGTGGATCCTTGACCAACCCAAATTCAACTGCAGATGAAGAAAGTTCTTCTGAAAAAACAGTAAACAAACCTGATCCAGTCATGGATAAAATCATAGATTCTGTTCAAGAAGAATTGGATACATCCATGTTTTCCACTCAAACCCAAAAGACACCTATTTCAAGCACTGGTTGGGGAGCAACCAAAACTGTCATTCGAAGTCGACAAATGGGAAGAATGTTTATGGGGAAACGTAAAAAGAAGGAGAATGCTGCAGATTTCAGACTTTTTAGGGAGAAATTCACAGATGATGATGAAATGTCTTTGAACTCATTGAGGGTTCAAAAGTATTTGAACAATACCAGAATGAAGGAATTGGCTAGAGACAATATGCCTTTTATGGCTTTGGAGATTCATGGATTGCAAGAAGTCACATTGAAACAAGATTTACCACATACTGCAAATATGTTACAACGTGGAATTCAAGTAAGAACAATAGATGATCTTGTCAACATGAGATTAGACAGTTTAGGTTCTTCTGCATTGGGCAAATTAACTAGTGGAACCAGTTCATCAGTTCCTGGATTTGGTGGTGGAATGCATACCTCAATGGAAGTCTCTTCTATGACTTCAGGTAAAACCATTGACTAGAATCTTTAGATTTTGTTTCATTTTCAATTTTTAGGATCCTTTGACAAATCGAGTGCTGATGGAAGAAGCCTAAAGAAGGGTGTGAAACCAATGGAAAAACGTGGACAACCAACCAATACAGCTAAAGGTCTACCAATGATTTCAGAAAAGTCTGGTACACCAAGTGAAGTATCAGCAACTTGAGAAGAAAATTGTATTGATTTTTGTACTAATTTGTATCATAAATCTTTCTTATGTTTGACATCTTCAAAAGTCAATTCAGATGTAGGAACTTGTAGAGCTTTGGCCATAACTTGTCTTACATTCAAGGCAAACAGTTTAGGATCATTTATTTCTTCTTGACTTGGTTGATAGACTGGCAAGAACTCAAGACTGGCACGTGAAAATGGTTGTGTTAGTGTTAACCATAAAATGGTTAAGGCACCATGTTGTTGGTTCCAAGTCCATGTAACTGTATCCACCTCATTCTGATACCTAAAATGAAAATGTATTTATGTAAGACATGAAGAATTGTTTTTATACTACCTGACAAGGACAGGTTGAATTGGTTTTCCGGGTACGAAAGCTCCTGGTTTGAATGACACAAGTGCTTGACGGTTCGAAGTCGATCCTTCGGGAAATATCAACAATTGTGGTCCTTCTGTGTTATTTTGAGCCCTTTCCACAATTGTCTTGACAGTTTTCTGACGAGATTGTGGATCTTCGCGGCAGACAAACAAAGATTGAGCAAACCGTAGAAACAAACCAATCAATGGAATTTTTAGATTTTCGTCACGACTAACAATGTAAGGAAAGTTACACCAAAATACAACAAATCCATCAAGGAAAGTGGAATGTGGAGCCACAACCAAGATTGGAGCTTCTTCTTTACTGGCCAATTGACCTTTGATATCCACATTGTAAAAGCCCAAAATTCTAAAACAAAGTCTGCCCAAAAAGGAAACAATTGTCTTGCTGATCTTCCTGCCAAGAGTCAAGGGTTGAATTTCAACTTCATGTTGTCCATACAATGAGATCGAAAGCACAATCCATATCAAAAACAAAGTCAAGGCTAAACCTGTTACCTTCAAGGGAACCAAAATTGGGGTCAAGAGGATGGTTCTCAGCCACTTTAAAGGTGACATTTTGATAGAATGACTAAAAGGATCACTTCTGTCATCATCTTTTCGGTCCGGGTCCATTTTGGCTACTGAACAACAACAAGTGTGTGTGCATACAATCTGATAACTCAAAACAACATTGATTTTTCCGACTTCAGACACCTGTTTATCTCAGTCCTTCTCCCAACCTACTCATGGAAATGAGCCCACAAAGTTTATAGAGATAAACTATTTTCGGTCTACTGTTTCATGTTAGATTGCATTTTCTAATAGGAGTTTGCTTACTGCATTACAAAGTTTATTAATACAATAAACCGGAAATCTATGATAAGGACTACGCAGTAAAGTGGGAGGAGTACAATTCCCAAAATAAGTTTTGGTGAGCATGAAAAACTTGATTCATCAGTCATCTTCTTCCCCCTTCTTTTGACATTATTTAATCAATGCTTACTTAGCGGTGAATACATTTACATGTGTGTGTAATGTATTGGAACCTGTATTCACATGTTAGACTCTTACATTTTGCAGGAGGAGTAGCATTGACCTAACAGTTCAACAATGTTCGCATGTTCCAACCAAACTTCTTCTCTGGTGTAATCCGCTTTTCTTTAAAGCGGAAGAAGTCATTAAGGTCACATTGGAACAAATTTCAATAAAAATGTCGCGTCTTACTTCTTTAAAAAGCAAGAGAGGCCCTTCAAATAAAGTCTTTCATAATTGATTTTGCCAATTAAACAAATTTTGGTAAAGAATTGGTCAAGTCAAACGAAACTAACCCGGAAAGAAATCGACTGCGATCACGCAACCTCTACAACTATTTTTCTTTAATATCAAATTGATAGAATACATATGAGGTTGTAAGATACATTTTTATCCGCTATGCATTTCCCCTAACACGAAAAATGAATTGTGAAGGAGGAAAGAAAGCAGGTAGACTACTGCAAAATCGCAAGGTATATCAGCAGTCAGTAGTAGCACCAGAGAGACCTGAGGAGACCTTTCCTAAGCTCAGATTACGCACGCCGCCACTGTCTTGCCAACTTGGTCTTCGTTTTTGTGCTAGTCGCAGCTGCATTTCTGACCAAAAAACTACTGTTACTATGGTAAGCCAGTCTTGAAATCTTCTTTTAACTTCCGTCTTGACACAAAATTTCATTGTATTTTCGATGTATTGAGAATGTAAGCGAACTTTAATGTGACTACAATACGTTTGCTTATGTGTGTATTTGTGAAATCAATACAACAAATTTTGCTTTGTCTCTTTTGGAAGTGACTTTGAAGCAAGATAATTTGGGTTTGTATTTAGTATGACTTTTGTTAAGATATTTTCCAAGTTTTTCTTGATGTAGGGCAAATCTATTTTTGCGTGCACTGTGCATGATTCACTTTTTTGAAGAGAAAATTGGTGAATCGGCATAGTTGACAAGCTAATCAGTGCACCAAGCGTGTTTTCCAACTTCCTAGAATAGATAAAAAGGTCGCGGGGTTCCTCGTTTCCACTGAATTTTTCATAAATGACTACGTAATTACGTGAATACATAATATGCATGAAGTTAAACTACATGCAAAGAATGTTTTTTTCTAGATTTTTTTTTTTCCATTAGTAAAACTGCAAAAGTGGCTTTCCAAACAAAATATGGAAAGCAATTAGAGCAAAAACTACTCAACTACTTACGAAAAAATAGTTTCATTTGTCATT
>LT727936.1:174238-196898 GCA_900157175.1 Oithona nana
TTACATTTTGAATGGACAAAAGTAAATTAAAAATGCCAAAAATTGTCCATTTTGGCGAGTTTTTGAAAATCTGAAGCTTGCAGTCAAAAAGTGTTACCAGACAGGTCACTTTTAATAGGACAAAAATTGGTGGAAAATGCCAAAATTTTAAAATTCAAACGCGAGATTTTGAGGTATTTTCAAACAATGTAAGATGGATGACAAAAATACTTCATTTATGATTAATGTAAAAGCAATCTAAAATTATGCCCTTTTCCAAATGTAGGCCACAGGGAAATGACAAATTAATGAGGCTGGGAAATTAGGCCAACAAAAGAAAAAAAATCATAGGCCTGCCCTATCATGTTGATAAATCACTAGAAAATGTAATGTTAGGAAAGTTATGTCTTGTTTTGTTCTCTCTTTCTTTTGTTATAGATCAAACAAATTATCTTTACAGAAGTTTTGAAGTTTGTATCAACAATATGGACAAATATGAAAATGCTGGAGTGGTGGGCGAAGGTTCATATGGAGTGGTGATGAAATGTCGACATCGTGAAACTGGACAAATGGTGGCCATCAAAAAGTTTTTGGAGACTGATGAAGATCCAACAGTTAAGAAAATCGCAATGAGAGAAATCCGGATGCTCAAGGTAACAAAATTTTATTTTCACTATTTCAAATATTTTTCCACTAGTTTTTCAAATTCTTCATAACTGATTTCTCCACTTTTGTCGTCGTCCACATCACTCAACATTTTAGCGACATCTTCCGGAGAAAATTCGTCGTCGTCTTCAAGTATGATCCGCAATTCTTCAATTGAAATGGCTCCACTATCGTCTTTGTCAAATTGACGAAATGCAGTTAAATATTTTTGAGACATTGTTGTTCTTTATGGGACAAGATTTTGAACGAAATTAAGGTGACGACAAGTGTGATAAGAAATTGGGAATTTCCGTTCTTCATACTTTTCATGATTGCGAGCGAAGCGAGCTACGTTTCAAAAAATGAAAATATTTGAATTTTCGCGCCAAAAATTCAAAAGTTTGAAAAGACTTGAAAAACTAAAATTGATTTTTGAATTCTTTCTTTTAGAGACTACGTCACGAAAATCTTATCAATTTAATTGAAGTGTTTCGTAAAAGACGGAAATTGTACTTGGTCTTTGAGTATGTCGATCATACAGTTTTGGAAGAATTGGAAGATCATCCCAAAGGATTGCCATCCGAGACTGCCAGGAGTCATGTCTTTCAAGTCCTCAGAGGCATTGAATTTTGCCATCAAAATAACGTGAGTTTGGAATTTTTCTTGATAAGCGTCTTTTCGGATTTCCGGGACACTTTTCTGATAAGCCGGAGTTAGTTTTTTTGTCGAAAAAAAATCGTCAAAATGAAGGGGGATCTACGTTGCTCAGCTAGAATGTTCACACAATTTCACGAATTTTTTGAATTTTGTAATTTTTTGCTAAATTCCTATCCGGAACTTGTTGGGACACCCTGTATTTGAATTTTCGCGCCAAAAATCATATGTTCTTTCGTTTTAGATTATACATCGAGATGTAAAACCAGAAAACGTTTTGGTCTCAAAACTCGGTGTAGTCAAATTATGCGATTTTGGTTTCGCTCGACTTATGGCTGCTCCAGGAGAGGTTTACACAGATTATGTAGCCACTCGATGGTACAGAGCCCCAGAACTACTCATTGGAGATACTCAATACGGAAAGTAAGTTGTTGTACTTTTTATTTCAAATAAGTGTAATGTGTCATTACTGTATTCTAGGGAAGTTGATATTTGGGCCATTGGATGCTTGTATGCAGAAATGTTAACAGGCGATCCATTATTCCCCGGCGAGTCAGATATTGACCAACTCTTTCAAATCACCAAATTATTGGGTCCTTTGTCTAATAAACATAGACAAATCATCAGTAAAAATCCCATGTTTAATGGCTTGTCAGCCCCTTCTTCGCAAGGACAACAGAAAAGCATCAAAAATCTTTTTCCAACGTGGTCTCAAGAATCTTTGTCTTTCGTTAAAACCTGTCTAAACCTCGAACCGAGTGCTCGTTCGGTAATTTCATATTTTACAATCATATTAAAAAATCTTCCCAATTTTTTCCCATAATTTATCTTGATTTTCCAACATTTTCCCAATTTTTCCCCAATTTTTTCCCCATAATTTTCCCTGATTTTCAAACATTTTCCCAATTTTCCCAGATTTTCCCAGTATTTCCCACATTTCTTCAATTTTTTTTCCAATTTTTTTTTACAAAATTCATGAATTTTTCCCAGATTTTTCTCCAAAATTTTCCTCAATTTTTGTAGACTATTTATTGTTATAATGACTCATTACAGACATGTACGGAATTGTTGAAAACCTCCTTATTCACCAACGATAACTTCCACATCTCATTTCCCAACCAATTGAAAGCCAAAATTCAGTACGAGTTTGGCAACCAACCTATTGGAACGCATAAAAGAATCTCGGCTTCCAATAAAGCCAAACTTGAAAATGAAAGAAAAATGAGTCACCAATCGACTTCCATAGAGAGCGGACAAAGGCGCAGATTAAATTCAGATATTTCTGATATGCAAGAATTGGTTTCAAGAAATACTTCCATTTCAACTATTTATGGGCACAGAAATTCAGAAGAACAAAGTGAGTGTCAACTCGTAAAAAATTTCCATAGAATACAATAATGACACATTGCATTACAATTTTTTTTCAGGTCTGAGACAGAAAATTGTCCCACCACCTGCGTCACTGACTGCAGAAATGCATGAACGAAAGGCTTCAGCAGAAGTGGAATTACAATTGGTAAAAAAAATTCACACATTTCTTTCCGAAAAATAATTTTTGATTATTTTCTGATTTTCTGAAAAATAATTTTTGATTTTTTTTTTTTCCGAAAAATAATTTTTGATTTTTTTTTCTCAAAAAAGTTATTTTAGATTTTTTCACCGAAAAATAATTATCGATTTTTTTTCCCGAAAAATAATTTTTGAATTTTTTTTCCCGAATTATTTTTTTTTTTTCGCGATTGATAATTTTTGATTTTTTTTTCTGAAAAAATATTTTTTGATTTTTAGATTTCGCCCATTCGACATATCAATACGGTTAGCCCCGCGGAGAGTTCAGCTTGCAGTCCAGTCAGATTAAAACGTTACGAAGGCTTTGAAGGTGGCTTAAACGTCATGGGTCGTGGTCAACGCAATGCTACGCATCACAATTTACGTACCAAATCTCCACCAGTCAAGAAATCCAAACGAAAAGAAACGTTAGAAAATCTGGGCATCAATTTCATACCTCCATCCACGCCAAGTGAAAAGAAATCTTCAAATGAATCCAATCCGGAACGATTTATATTTTTAGGTAAATTTCAAAAAAATTATGTTCAAAAATCTTCCCAATTTTTCCCACAATTTTTCCTTAATTTCCTTCATTTTCCCAAATTTTCCCACATTTTCTCCAATTTTATCCTACAATTTTTTCTTATTTTTTCTCGATTTTCCAACATTTTCCCCAATTTTTTCTCCAATTTTCCCCAAAAATTCACAAATTTTTTACCCACATTAATTCTAAGTGTCCAAATGGTTGCAGAAAAAGCATTTGACAAAGCATTTCAACTCGAAGACAATTCAGAATCGGAAAATCAAGAAAGCAACGAAACGACAACTTTGATTGAAAGTAGTAACAAAAAGGGAAATTCTGGTTCCACTGCAAATGCTTCTCAACGTGGACCGAACGGTGGTGGAGGCACTTCCAACAACTCTGTCTTGACAGCTATTGAACCATTGTCATTACCAAGTGTTGTGGGATCTAAACCACTCTTCAATAATACAGAAAAAACAGCAGGTCTGTAATGGAACTTTTTTCTTTAGTAACCGAGCTAAGGTTATTCAACTTTCTTTTCTATAATAGGAAATAAGATAGGAAGAAGTCGAACACCAAAGAAAAATCAAGGAACATTTTTACATCCAGATGAAAATATCTTGACCAATTCAAGACCTCCATCGCATAATTTACCATATGTGTAAGAAGCCAAAAAGAACTCAACTCATCATTGATGTCCCATTTTTTGTGTAAAATAAACAATTTATTTCAAGCAAGATGCTCAATTGTAAAACTATTTTTTGAAACGGAAAAAAAATCGTGAATTTTGGTAAAAAATTGGGAAAAATTTGAAAAAAATTGGGGAAATTAGGGGGAAAAAATCAGTAAAAATTATGAGAAATTTTTTTTTTTTGAATTTTCGTGCCAAAACCTATCTTAACTATTCTAATGCTGAATTTTGTTACGAAAAATATTACTTTGACAATTTTCGAAACAGCGTAAAAACTGAAAATGCTTTATGATCGCGTAGAATTCTTCTCTCTAGTGTCTCTACGCAACCTTCCTCGAGGGTACAAACTGTTTTTCTTCTCCTATTGAGAAAAATCCAAACTAGACTAAACAGACTGCTCCCGCCACATGGTGGGTACGGTGGGTACAGACGCACGAGGGGCAGGGGACAGGACGTTAAAAACAGCAACAACAAAAATAAAGCAAAATGGAGAATTCCAAAACCATCGAATTAGAGCAAATCCCAGCAGCTCAAGAAGGTGTTGAAAGTCAACTTTTATCCGATCCGGAGAAGGGACAACCTCCAGATGTCGTTGAAAGTGGAAGTAAATTTAAGCTTAGGATGAAACAAGCAAAAAGTTGGACCTTAAACTTTATTCTTCCTGCATCTGATGAAGGATCTGATCTTTTCAGTGCCATCAAGCACTTTGTGTAAGTTCAAAGTTAAAGAAAATATGAACTCTGAAATTAATTTGATGTACTTTTTCAGGAAGGCTGATTACCTCTTTGGATGCTTGACAATCTACTTCACCATTCAACCTTCAATCTTAGCCAATCTTTCAACCTTTCACTCAGACAAAAGTTTCAAAAAGTTTGTGGATCATTTGCCAATCATGCATCTGAAAACTCACTTAGGATTGCAAAGAAAAATTGCATTAAAGCAAAGAGAGGCTGCGGAAACGAACCAAGGAAAAGAACACCAAAACTACTTGGAGAGTCAAATTCAAGAATTCGAAACAGAACTACAAAAAGTCAAAGTTTTCACATCAATGGGAGAATCAGTTCCACAATTTGTCTTGGCTTTGAGTATCCTTATGAAGCAACACTCATTGAACACTTGGATATATGCTCTAAATCCCCTGGAAGATCCTTGGGCAATTTTGACCCTCTTTCAAGTCTCAACAAGTTTGTTGTCAGCAATGACATCAGTGACTAGCATCTACACTGACTTTCCTTTAAATGGAGATCCACCTATACGTAGTGCAGGATACAAATTTTTCCAAATTTTGCCACTGATGTTTTTGATAGCCACTCCGAGGCTTTACTCTTTGAGTACAATTTATTCCCAGGCTTCATTCTATGACGCGGGAAACTTGTATTTTAACTGGGAAAATGTCCTCTTTTACATCTTTTTCACTTTCATCATGCTTGGTCTTTATGGCCTTGCTTATAAAGGTCTCTGTCATTGGTTGAAAAAACGAGATGATTCACTTCAAAAAGGCATGAGTTTCTTAGGCTTTTTCACATCAATTATCTCCCCATCAATTGTTGGAAGTTATTTCTCCCACTTCTTTTTACTGACCAGCTTACTTAGCTCATTGTTCCATGCTTTATTGATATCAATCTTTTGGATCACTTCAATCTATCTTCCAAACATCTTTTGCCCACCTTATAAAAGTAGTGAAATGAAACAAGAAATCCTTGAAGACTTGCAATTACATTGTTTGATCCTTGTTCCAATCTTGCTTTTTGGTACATTGGTCTCTTATCTAATGCATAGACTGTATTTGAAGAAGAATATTCCAAGTGCACTGAAGTCATTTATCAAAGATAAAGATCAACAAAGCATTGAAAAACTGGTGAAGAAGTTTGGAATTGAAGTTTTCAATGCTTATTTGCCTGGTGGTGACACTCCTGTAACCTTCACTGCAGGTCATGAAGCTGATGAAGAAACTCCACATCCAATTTTGGAATTGTTTGTATCAAAACATCAGGAATGGAAGATTGATTTCAGTCGCAAAAGTGAGTATGGAAGTAATGCATTGATGCTGTCTGCCAAAGTGGCCAGAATGGGAAATTTAAAGTTGCTTTTGGACAATTCTGAAGAACTGAAGATTGACTTGAATGATGTAGATCGACATGGTCGAACTGCTTTGATGAATGCATGTACAACATCAGGATATGATGATGGCATGACTGTATTGCTTGAATGTGCAAAAGACAAAGGAATTGATGTTAATGTGACAGATAAATTTGGCGAAACTGCCTTCTTTTTGGCTTGTAAGAAAAGTTCTGAAGAGGACTCGATCCCGATCGTCGATCCCGAAACCGAAGAAACTCTAGATATGAGGATGTTTAGACTGATGACTTTAATGGATGTTGCCAAGGACTTGAAAATGGATCTGATGATCAGAACAAATGATCAACACCCTGAAGAAAAATTTCATAACAAATCTGGCTTTGATTTGTTAAATGAGTACGACAGAGAAGAATTACGCAAAGAATATTCTGATTTGGTTCCTAATGAAGAAACTTTCAAATCTGCTTGAAATAATAAAATGTTCATTTTATCTTAATTTTATTTCATTGAAGTTATTTCATGTAGACGTGGGAATTATCATAGGACAAATCAAGTTTGCACATTTATTGTATTTTGGGATTTTTGGCAAATTTGTCATGATAGACAATTTTCTTTCCATGAAGATCAATGAGTTGACCATCAGGCATCTTTCTCTTCAATGCCAATGTGTCTTGGACCTTGCTCACCATCAGGTTCCAGTCGTTCTCAATCAGGTACTGCATAGCCTCAAAATCAGCAGTATTTTCTTTTTCCACCAAAGCAATTTTGTTTTGACAGAAACTGAATGGCAAAGCATTCACCAATTGTTTCATTTGGCCTAAAATAAAAGTTTGAATCAGATTATCAAAATTGATTTTCATAGATTACCTCGAGGTAGGGTTAAGGCATTGTTTTCCCTGTTGAGCAGATAATGTTCAAAGGATTTGACACCACCCATCAAGATGGCAATGTCGTCATTGATGTTGGATACCTCAAGCTGAATGTTTACTTGACCATCAAGGACGCTCAAGTTGGAAAGTTGGACCAGAAGTTCGCCTGATTGATGGCAAACATCGGCAATTTTGTCATCATCTTCAACACCTTCAATTTGACCAGAGTCAGTTTTGAAGTACATGCGCATCCTTGCATCCTCCAATCCTTGATCGTGGGCATATTTTCTTTTGAGGTCGCTGATCAATGCGTTTTGCTCAAGTTTGAATTCCAAGGCTTCTTCTCTTTCAAGCTCCACATGTTTCAGACGAAATGTCTCCATTTTGAACTCCGCTTTGAAAATACGCCCCTCTGGCCCCTTTGACTTCTTGATAACACTTTCATTGCGCATTTCCTTTTGATACTTTGATAAGACATATTAAAGATTTTTGTCTCGCAACCTCTCATTTTTTTCTTTGTTAACCTATTTTCAAGATTTTTTTAACCCACTATGAAAATATTACAAAAAATTGCTTATTTGAATTTTCATGCCAAGAATATGTGCATAATAAAAATGCTGTAGTATCAGTGATTTTTTAGATAAAGGGTCAGAATTGCAATTGATTTTGACGCGAAAAGTCAAAAAACTCTAAAATGTCTGTTTGTCCGCACGGATATCTCGGAACCCCTTGACCTGACCTATGATCGTGTAATTTTGCATGCGTAATCTACTTATCATATGGAAGATATTTTTGGAAAATCGTAATAAAAATATTTTCACGAATTTATTTTTTCAAAATATTTTCGGCATCAGATTTTTTCTTCAACAAAATTTTTTTTACTATTCCGTGCTGGGGGGCTAGCGAAGCGACCGGGGGTTGTAGGCGAGCGAAGCGAGCCACCCGCCGGAGGCCTCGCTGTAGAAGCCGAAGGCTCTGTCAACAGCGAGTTTTGATTAATTTTCAAACACAGTTTTGTATAAAAATTGCCTATACTTTATTGTTTATTTCAATCTATACAGGATGATAGTAAGTAGGTTCTTATTACAAAATAATTATGGGGATGGTTAGAAAATAACAGATTTGAGAATATCAGGTTTGAGATGCTTCTGCATTGAAGATGTCATTGGAGATCGACACTATCATAAATTCCATCAAAGGTTGATTTCTCTCTTTTGAGTAGAGTTACACAGTTGAAAAGATGTTCTGAGTCATAATCCGAGGAGGAGAAGATGGGGTTGCTGCGCCTTTTTACCTGACCTACAAATGCAAATTCAACAAGTAGGTTAGCAGGACTTCTATTGTCAACAATTATCATTCAAATTTGAATTTGACACTTCGCATCATTACATTAGAATATTCAAAAAGAAAATTTGAATTGACACCCTGATTAAAGATAATTTATCCTTGAAGGGTAATTCTAAGTACATTTTCATGTTGCAATTATCCAAGTGTCTAAGTGCATATTGACATTGAAATCACGGTTTTGACTACTGATTACAAGTGAGAAACGCATTGTTTTGATGATTAGCTAGACTGATTTCCAATCATGCAATTCCAATGAGGACACCAAAAATGTTTCATTTGAATTTTCGCACCAAAATTCAAAATTCGAATTTACAGATGCAGTTAGGACTATTTTTGGTGCTAAAATTCAAATGACATATTTTTGGTGTCATTTGAATTTTCGCGCCAAAAATGGCCATAATTGCACCTGTACATTCTAATTTTGATTTTTGGGGCGAAAATTCAAACATATATAGAATCGGATGAAAGTGGAGACTGACATTTTTTACCGATTCCACCAATTCGTATTTTTCGGACATTTGAATTTTCGCGCCATAAAAGGCCATAATTGCACCTGTACATTCTAATTTTGATTTTTGGCGCGAAAATTCAAATATATATAGAATCGGATGAAAGTGGAGACTTACATTTTTACCGATTCCACCAATTCGTATTTTTCGGAACCCGTTGTTCTTTCAACGGCACAGTCATGGATTTCAAAAGTTTTTTGGTCGCTTCGTTTTCGTCCTTTTGCATTAGTAAATCCACGGAATTATCGTAATAATTTTCTTGGTTTTTGAACGTCGGTTTTGGTCCTAAATTGAACGAAATTCCATGACTGAATTTCGGATTTCCATTACCAAAATCAATCTTTTTAGAATGACTAAACCCCATTAATGGTTTCCATTTTCCATGAAGAAGATTATCGAAAAAGTCCCTGAAAAAAAATTAAATCTTTTTGGCGTAAAAATCTAAAAAAAAATCCAAATTAATTGGGGACCAAAAAAATTACGACTTGAATTTTCGCGCTAAAATCGAATCATAACTTACTTGAAACCATAAGTCACAATTCTGCTTCTGGTTTTGACCCCAAAAGGCCACCAAATCATGGCTGAAGCTGAGTGAACCAATATCAAGATTGTCAGGATTTTCATGTTGACACTGTGGGGTGTAACCAGGATTTGAATCTCAATCGGATTCAACAGTAAGGAGAAGGTGACGGACGGACGCACGAAACGGACGCAGAACGACGACACGAAAACCGCAATTGATGATGCACTCTTTACCGCAAGTTAAATGTACTACCTAAAGCGCTAAGGTGTTTTCTACGTACTTTATTTTATTCACTTGCAGTGTTTGAAAATCACAGAAAAAGTCTCATTCAACATTGCGAGGGAAACAAGCTTTGCTTACATTTTGAATGGACAAAATGTCATTAAAAAGGCTAAATATGGTCAATTTTGGCGAGTTTTTAAAAATCTGATGTTTGCGGTCTAACAGTGTTACCAGTAAGGTCAATTTTAATTGGACATAAATTGATGGAAAATGCAAAAATTGAAAAACTCAAATGCGACATATTGGGTGGTATTGTTGATATTTTTGGCGCGAAAATTCAAATACTTTTATTTCTTTTCCTTTTCTTTCAAAAGTTGAAAAATTAATCACAGCAGTGAAATTGATGACAATTTTGGTGCGAAAATTTCATAAATACTTTTATTTTCCTTTATTTCCAAATTAAAAATTCAACATAAGATTGTATTTTTGCCGCGAAAATTCAAATATTTGGAGAATCAAATAATTTTTTTTTCTTCCAAATTTGGCGCTAAAAATTCAAATATTTCATAAATTTTATGTTTCCTTTATCATCTTGATTGACTATTTTTGCTTTTGTTCCTTTTGATGATTCTCTCCTTCTACTTTCACTCTCGAGAAAATTCCCAGGATTGAGTTATCATTTAGAACAATTCAAAATCGTTGACAAAGACAACGAAGAAGATGATCTGTCGTAGAGGTTTTTGCGGTCAAAAGGGTGCAATTTACTTGCGTACAAACGTCATTTTAAAGGGTTGTACTTTCGATTTTAATTGAAACTTTCGCTTCATTTTCTCAAGGAAGGTGTGAAAAATAAAATCGTCACCCCATGATCACAACGGAAAAAAATCAAGTGAAAAACTAGTTTGGAGATACGCCTCCAAATCTGCTAGTATTTTTCACACATTATATAAATAAATTGATGAAACGTATGCCTAAATATTTATTTCAATATTACTCACTTCAAATTCAGATTTCAGTCTGATTTGAGACTTCATCATGGCTAAAGTCATTGTTTTTCAAGATCCTACCAAAGAAGCTTCTTCAAAAAAGGGTTTGAAAAATAAGTTCAATTTGTAGATCAATTTTTGCACTAAAGTTCTGTCAAAGAATTTTTAGATTTTAAAAATTGATTCAATTTTTAGATTGTCATAATTATGATGTTTTAGAAGAATAGAAAAGTTTGTTTTTACATTCTTAAAAATTGACAAAATTATTAGATTTGGAAAAAAAAAAAGAAATATTTTAAATCGCGGTCATGTACTCAATAATATTTTTATAATTGTTTTTAAAATCATTTTTACGTGAAATTCTATCTTAGGTAAAAATGATAAAGAGGCCGAAACGGTATCATTTTCTGCGTTGACTCATCGTGTCAAATTCCAATTGGAAATCTGCAATTTTACCAATTGGCTCTTCGAACCTTGTGGTAAGTACAAATATTTTAATACCATAAAAAAGGTTTGAATCTTCACACCAAAAATAGTGAATTAAAATTTTTCCAGATTTTTTATTCAAATAAAATTTTCGTAGAAAAGTAAAAAAAATGTCATTTTTAGCAACTGTGGTTCACAGTGGACAGGTTAGCATGCCGCAAGGTGTTATCTTACCCGGAGAAAAAGAAATCATGCAAGGTCATAAAGTCCATCTAAGCACCCATGGAGCTTGTGGTGTCGCTTGTTGGAGGGTGGATTGCTCGCGTTCGGTTTTGGCTGTTATGTGGAGCATTCCATTACATTTCTCATTTTGGACCAATTGGATGGCTATTGGAATATTTCCGGATACAATGGAGATTACGAAAGAGATGTTCGATTTGATGTATCGGGGAGAACAAGGTAAAATTGTAGTTGCGAGCGTAGCGAGCAAAAAAAAATTTCAAAAAAATTTCAATATGACAAAATACGAAAAATTCGTGAAAGTTTGTTTACATTGTAGCTAAGAACTGCAAGTCTCCCTTCAATTTGACGAGCCTTTTTTTTTTTTGACAAAGTTATATGTAATTTTTTTTAGATGAAAGGTTCATCCGGAGGAATTTCTACAAAGAATTGACCCCAGTCAATTTCGAAAACGAAGAGTTTCATATCATCGGAACAATGGGATCATCTCACAAATCCATCCTCAAAGTGAGCGTTTTTCCCAAGAAACTCAACGATTTAGCGCCATCTTTACGCAACCAAGTGGAATCCAACGAGGATTTAGCTGAAGAACTAGATGAATGAAAAGTTTTTTTATTGCACGTTTTAATGCCTAAATTACATTAAAGTGTCAAAGAGAGTCACAAGTCAAAAAAGTTATTGCACAACATGATTTTTTTTTTAAACAATACACCAAAATTAAAAATACTAGTACATATGGCCTGTTAACTCTATAATATTTTTTTTTTAACAATTCAATTATTTTGGTTGTCCATTTCCCTATCTTCAATGGCTTGATCTTCAGGACTGAATTGTTCAGAACCATCGGAATTGTCCATACTTTCAACAAATTCAGGGTTGATCAAGAGTCGTTTTTCATTTGGACTGACAAAGGTTTCGCCATCTAATGTTTGAACTTCTTTACGCAAGACTTCGAAGGACATGCAGTCATCTTGTTTATTCATACATCTTTTCACATCTCGTGCCTGTAAAACATTTAGAGCAGTCGTCTTGTTTATTCATACATCTCTTCACATCTCGTGCCTGTAAAAAAAATTAGAAATCAGTGCAAATTGTCAAAATATGAAGGGGTTGTCAAAATATGAAAGGTTTGTCAAATTATGAAGGGTTTGTCAAAAAACTATTTTTTCAAATCCGGATAAGGATAAAAAAATTGAGATTACCTCCGGAATTGTCATTAAAGCTTTCCAAAAGTTGCCAATCCCACCATGGAAAGCCATCCGGAACAACATCTTTTTGACGGCGCCAGAAACGCCACCAGGTTCATCCATGTAATGTAGAGATCCACTTGCCACTTTGCCAATGCATTTCCAGAACCGAGCTTTGCATTTAGAATCACCTTCCAAAGATTTGGTCCATGCATCGTCTTCTTCTTCGTCATTTTTGGTTTCTTCTACATCATTTTGATCCAGATCTCTTTTGGAACGACTTCTTGGTTCTTCTATTGGAGAATCTATAGATCGAATTCAAATTAAAAATGGGAACCAAAAATTGAAAATTGAAATTACCTTCAGGTTCATGTAGTTTTCGAATATCTTCCAATCCCCACTTTTCATCAATGATAGGAGGTTCCAACCCATCCATAGATCCAATATCCTCATCATCAATTTTGCCCCCATCAATACCCAAATTCGTACTGAACTGATTATACAATTGTCCAATCCAGGATTCATCATCTTGACCATTAGCAATTTTGTCCACCTTATCCTCAAACTCTTCCAGACCTACAATGATAAACAAAGTCAAATTAAAATTCAATTTCATTTTCCAACCTATGAAAAAAAGTACAATAAAAACAAGGGATCTGTCAATCTTTTTTAAGCAATTTTTTTCTCCCTTCAATTTTCGTTTTTTAGTCATACCCATCCAAGCAAAATCCAAAACACTCTCAAAGTCGCTCGCTTGATATTTTCCCGGAAATTTTCGGCCCGTAGACATGGTCAGCCGAATGTACATAAAGTAGAAGCCTACAGCTGCACCAGCTAAGGTTAAAAGTGCCAATAATGGATTGATTCCAGTTTCACATTGTTGGGAGGGTCCATAGCCACTGACTATAGATACTGGGCCGCCATAGCCACCGCCATAGCCACCTCCTGTACCGCCATAGCCAAGACCTGTATTTCCGTAGCCACTACTAGCCAAGCCTAAATTGTCAACTTTGCCCAAGTTGCCCAATTGGCCTAAAGTATTGCCCAGTTGGCCACTGCCGCCAAAGCCTAGCTGATTGCCCAGCTGACTCAGTTGACCGGCCGCCGGCGAGTTGCCGACTTGGCTCAGTTGGTTGAGTTGACCGGCTGAGCCGGCGGCGTTATTCAGCTGACGCCCTCCTCCACCGTACTGGCTCAGCTGGTTCAGCTGATTGAAGCCTCCTGCCCCACCTGCCAACAAGCCTTGACGGCGTCTCAACAGCTGTCTGTAGCTGAGATTGTCATCGTAGCTTGTTGACCCATAAGATTGACCTAAGCCAGTCAAACCGTAATTGTTGTTGTTGTATAGGTTTGAGGTGGCGTAATTTAGGTTATCATTGCTTGTATCATAATCCAAATAGTCTAGATAACCAGTTGATGATCCTTTGGATAATCCTGTTGTACCAACACCACCATAATTTGATTGAGAAACTGGTGCATTAGCTAATTGTAATGTATTGTAGCCAATACGAGCTTCAGGTGTATTTGGAATTTCAGTTGACATTTTCTTTTAAGGCTAACAAAAAAGATCTTTCACTGTGACTTGACTTATTACCAGACCTAACCTAACCTCAAAATGTCCCCAAATCTTCTTACCACTATAGAAAAAATCAGTGATATGTTCAAGCCCAAATTTGAAAGACTCGATTTCTTCATCTTCGTCACGTTTACGTCTTCGCCTCCTGCCACCTGCCATGGTAATTTTGGTATAGAGGGTATAAAACATGACAGCTATACCCAAGGCAGCAGTTAGTAGCAAACCAATACTGATGCCATTGTCACAGTAATCGTCACTGTAACTACCATGTGAGGCGGCGGCACGCATATTATTGATGGTTGAACCACCCCCGATCCTCCGATTCAACCCAGCAGCTTGATTGTTTCTATTCAATTGTTGCTGCTGCCTTTGGTTATTATACAAATTATTCCTAGTGTTGTAACTAGGGTATCCAGAATAACCATAGTCATAGTCATCATAGTAGTCACTACTATAACGGCTGTTTTGAAGTTGGTTCTGTTGGTTTGCTGCTGATGCATATAACCGTTGGTATTGTTGAGATGCAGCAGATACTGCGTATGGCGAATACATGGAATTCATGATGGCACTAAGATTTAAAAGTGAGAGATCAATGCACTGTGACATTACTAAAGGGTGCTAAAAGTACAATGTCAAGGTTTCGTGGGGTCAAACATACCATAGTTCTATTTAGATCTACGTTTTCTTTGCCAATGTCAAGGTTTTGTGGGGTAAAAACTTTCATAGTTCTACTTGAGTTTTCTTTACCTAGGGTAAGCATATCAAAGACTATTGAATTAGAAAATGCTTGAAAAAATGATAAAGAAAAAAAAACTGTAAAAAAAATAAAAGTGCTAAAAAAATGAAAAAAAGAAAAAAGAAAAATGGAAAAAAAATAAAAATAAAAAAAAATTCAAAAAAGGCTAAAAAAATGAAAAGATGGGGGAAAAAATGAAAAAAAAAAAATCGAAAAAAAATCGAAAAAAAATAAACAATTTAAGAATATCAAAAAATCACGAAAAATTGAAAAATTGAGAATCCCAAAATAGTTGGAAAGTCGAGAATCTGAGACAAGTAAAAAAAAAATAAAAATAATTATAATATCAGACAACAAAAAAAAATGAAATAATAAATATTTACCGCAATAGTATCCATAATTTGTGCCAATTTGATTAATCGGTAATCGGAAATATTGATGCCAATCTGACTCAATCTTCCTTGAACCTTACAAATCGGCAATTCCGGATCATCTTTCTTCATACATATTTGCATGGAGACATGTACAGTAGTGGGCGAAAGCAGGAATAAAGGCGATGTTTTCTTGATCAATTCTCCCCTCCAATTCTCGTTAGGTAAAGCCACTAGAATCTGAATATTTTCCATCGTCAAATGGTATTTTTCGTAGATTTGATCAAGGATTGAGTCTTTGAGGGATTCAGCAAAATCTTGTAACTTAAACTCTTCAAAGTGTCGTGTTTCCGCATTGATTTCCTTGGATTTAAGAATAATTGAACCTGAAAAGAAAATATTTGGAATAAATGCGAAAAAAAATAATTGGTTAATGCACAAAAATTGAAATTCGAAAGTAAAATCGAGAAAGATTTGTAAAATCGAGAAAAAATTGTAAAATCGAGAAAAAATTGTAAATTCGAGAAAAAGTTGTAAAATCGAGAAAAAGTTGTAAAATCGACAATTTGAAAAATCGAGAAAAATTTGTTAAATCGAGATTTTGAAAAATCGAGATTTTGAAAAATCGAGATTTTGTTAAATCGAGATTTTGTTAAATCGAGATTTTGTAAAATCGAGAAAAATTTATAAATCGACAATTTGAAAAATAGAAAAAAAAATGTAAAATAGAAAATATCAAAAAATTGTGAATTCGAAAAAACATCAAAAAAGAGAAAATAATAAATTCCATTCGAAAAATCGTGAAATTAAAAATATTTTGAGCTTACCTAAGTTTACAATTGCACAAGCACATTTTTCCGTGAAAACTCCAGAATGTGGCAAAATAAAGTAACTCGACATCAATCGGATATCCACGTCCATCAAGTCATGATTGTCAATCACATACTGCAAACTCAGTGCAGAACTTTCACGATATTCTTTCAACTTGGAAATGGCTTGATGTTGCAAATTTTGCAAATCGATGTCATCCGGGGTTCGAAACAGACTCATCAGTGAATTGACCGTAGTTTTGTCATAAGTCATTTCCAATGGGCTTGAAAATACTGTAAAAAATAGTGAATTTTAGAAAATGTGAATTTTGAAAAATGTGAATTTGAGGAATTTGATAAAAATGTGAATTTTGAATAATGTGAATTTTGAAAAAAAAGGAATTTTGAAAAAATGGGAATTTTGAAAAATGGGAATTTTGAAAAAATGGGAATTTTGAAAAAATGTGAATTTTGAAAAAATGTGAATTTTGAAAAAAATGTGAATTTTGAAAAAAATGTGAATTTTGAAAAATGTGAATTCTGAAAATAATAAAATTACCTCATTTCTCTCGCAATTACTCTAAAATGAGACATTTTAAGAGATTTTCAAAAAACTTTGTAAACTAAAGAAATTTCGGAAGTTAATGATGCAACAAATTGCAGTTCCTCAAAGCTCAGCAGTAGAGGAACTGAGAGTGAAAATTCGTTCGTTTTTAGGCCTCCTTCCCCTCCAGCAGCTCTTCAGCAGAGAAGCTGATCTGAAATTGAAATTGCGCAATTTGGAACTTCCAACCTCAAGCTAAATGTAAACTGCGCGAAAAAGTGTCCCAAACTCATCTCCTGATTCAGGACTCCCCTCAGGATTGATGTCCCAATCATTATTATTTCCGTAAGGTTTCAAAGTGAGAAGGAAACAAGAATAATTGGTCCATTGTTTCGTCACTTGCCTTCAAGCCAAGATTCTCTTCCCACCTGGAAATAAAACTACGAAAGGGGTAGAACAGTCAAAAACGTTTTGTTACAATGACATTCTGGAGGGGCTGTCAGGTACTATAACGTGATGAAGTGTGATTTAGGTTCATACCTTTTTGAAAGGAGTGTCTTCCAGAGGTTTAGTAAGGTTATGAAAGTTAGAGTGTCTTGGGTTCACTGTGAAATTACTAAAGGGTGCTAAAAGTGCAATGTCAAGGTTTCATGGGGTCAAAACTGCCATAGTTCTATAAGATCTAAGTTTTCTTAACCAATGTCAAGGTTTTGTGGGGGTCAAAACTATCAATTCTATCTAGGTCTAAGTTTTCTTTACCAATGTCAATATTGTGTGGGGTCAAAACTATCATAGTTCTACTTGAGTTTTCTTTACCTAGGGTAAGCATATCAAAGACTATTGAAGCATTAGTTGGGTCCACATTTCGGCGCCTTCTTCTTCTCGAGGCCATTGTTATGCCTTGATAGATCAAGAAGAAGGCAGCAGCCGCAGCGGCTGCAATGCCAGCTATTAAGAGATCTGGACAAATGTCAATTGTAAAGCAGTTGCTTCCTGAGGACATCCCACTGAAGGACCCATAACCTCCTGAAGCTGCTGCTTGCATCTTCCCTGGAAGCCCTGCTGTGTATCTTGATAAAACGCTTGAGCTGATTCACGGACACGCATTAGACAAAGCCAAACAAAGTGTGACATAAGTCACTTATAAAAATTCTTCTATTCAAAGCTATTTGTGACATATGTCACAGCAGGGTCTTTAAATTCAACTGCAGTCTAGATAAATTAAACGTGTGAACATTGTCACAATAGATTTGTGACCATTGTCACAATATGCTTTTAAGCATCCCACGTTATTGTGACTTTGGTCACAATTTTACATTATTTGACCAAACCACATAATAGTTAAGGTTGGTAAAAAAACTAATTGTGACAGAGAAGTAATGTCACACTTATAAGGGTGCAATAATTGAAGTAGTTAATGGTGCAAATGTTACATTCAATATTGGCAATGTCTAATGTGATAATCTTGCCTTCCAGAAGTGGCCAATGGATCATTATTATTGATTAAAGAATTTGCAATTTTATCAAATAAGCCACGTGCAGCTCTCGTAAGCACTTCTTCTGTCATGTCTCTCTTTTTATGGCTTTAGAGATTATTACAAAACAATCTTTCATTGTGATCAGCTTTTTGTTTACCTAAAGTGGTTTC
Source organism: Oithona nana (assembly GCA_900157175.1). Taxonomy (NCBI): domain Eukaryota; kingdom Metazoa; phylum Arthropoda; class Copepoda; order Cyclopoida; family Oithonidae; genus Oithona; species Oithona nana. The sequence goes on from LT727936.1 coordinate 192,351, forward strand.
AATAGATCTTTTTCTCCTTCTCCTGCCCATCGTGACAGCTTCATAAATAATCCAATAAGTTGCTGCAAATGCGAAAGCAAAAGCAGCCATGAGCAAATCGGGACAAAGGTAGACATTGAAACAATCTGTTCCTGTGTTATCCAAACCGTGTCCACCATGTGAACCAAAGTAAGTGTCAATGTTGAAGCCACCATGGTGACCAGAAGCAGAAGCACTAAGACTTGGGAAAGAATAGAGAAGCAAGGATTACATCATATTTACAGTGTGTCAGGATTTTGTGGGGTCACAACTGTCATGATTATACAGGTCTAAGTTTGATGTGTCAAGGTAATGTGGTGTCACAATTTAACAAGTTATGTCTACAGGTCTAAGTTTCATGTGTCAAAACTTCAAAAGGTTACAATTAGTCAAATGTTATGATAATATAGGGGAAAGGAAAAATTCAAACTAAGACAGAAGTCACAAGGATGTCAAATTAGTCAAGGATAGAAGAAAGAAGAAAGTTAAACATACTAGTCCTTTTGGGATTCCTGAGGTTTCAACAAATTCGCCAAAGCTTTGAAAAACGCCATCTTAAACCTGTATTAGTATTACACCCTACTACTCTGACAGCTTTTTGAAATTAGGTATGTACCTCTTAAAATAAATGGCTTGAAGATATCTCCTTTATGGCATACAGCAGCAGTCTGGTCTAGTTCAATCATTGATAAGTCTCCTGGTCTACATAAGGACTCTTTCAGGTCCCTTTTCTTCCTCCTTCTTCGACCCGCCATTGTCACAGAAGTGTAAATAAGGAAGAAAAATCCCGCACCCGCAACAGCAACAGCAGAAAGGATGATATCAGGACAAATGTCAATGGTATCATCAATGAAGTCAAAGTCCAGAGACACACCAGAATTTTTGGTATAACCATAACCTCCATGACTCATGCTTAGTAAACAAAAAGAGATCTTTCACCTATGAAAATAAAGTCTTTGCCAACATTGTTTGATCTTTTTCTCCTTCTCCTGCCAGCCATTGTGATTTCTTGATATAAAATAAAGGCAAAAGCTGCCCCAGCGGCAGCAAAAGCACCAAAAACTAAGTCACCATCAATCCAAACTTCACAGTCACTCATTGCCTGATGCTGACTGTTGCTTCTTGGCAAAAACTAACTGAGATGATCTTTCACTATGAACAAATAGCTTTGATGACCTACTTGCCAACTCATGTAGACAGATAGTAGGTTTCTCCTATGTACCAAGTGAGCTTAGAAGTCTAAAGTTACGGTATTCTAAGAAATATTTCTTTTACAACCTAGAGTACATATACCTTGTTTGAATACAAAATCAAAAGCTTCAATGACACTACGTTTCTTCCTTCTTCCCATGATATTGTTGTCTATAACTGCTTGTCTAAGAAATAGAGAGATTGCTGTGATGGCACCAATGGTTGAAAACAAGGAAACAGGATCCACCACAGCATCACAACACTGAAGTTCAGGCCCATAACCATAATTGGTTGCTTGACCCAATCCTCCATTAGATGAACTGCCACCTAACAGATTTCCCATCCTTTCCCCTCAGATGGTTAAAAACTAACTGAAATGTTTCTGACTAAAAAAGACTCATAAAAACCATTCATGCTAATCCAAATTGGTTTTACCTCCTTGCAAAATATCACGTTTTCGTCTTCTTCTTCCCATTATATTGTTGTCTATAACTGCTTGTCGAAGAAAAACTGATATGGCAGCTATGGCACCAATGGTCACTAACAAGGACACCAGATCGACTTTTGGGTCGCAACAGGATGACCCATTAGGGTGTCCATAAGTCAATTGTGATGAAGTATCTTCACTACCTCCCAATAAACCATTCAAACCATCGATGGTCTTATCCATAACCTAGCCAAGAAGTGACTGAAGATTCCGTAGTGCCTATTCAACCATCATGATCTACCAGATATGATTACATGACATCATCATCATGAAAGTTAACAGTTTCTTATCGAAAAGAAAGAAAAATATGTAAGGGTACCTTGTTGGGTTGCAATTTTTAAATCTTGTTTCAAATCTTGTTGAAAAGTTGATCTTCGTTTTTTCCTTTTTGTCATTCCCATTATCATATTGTCAATTACAGCTTGTCGAAGAAACAAAGACGCTGCAGCTAATGCACCAATGGTGCTAAACAAGGAGATCGGATCCACGACACCATCACAACACTGTGATTCAGATCCATAACTTAAGGAATTGCCTTGTTGATTGCCACTGTTTCCTCCTAACAATCCACCTAAAGAATTTCCCATCTTCCCCCTTCGAAGAAGAATGAGATACTAAATTGAATGACGAACCAATAGAGCTTCAAATTGATTTGAGCTTCGTCATCTAATTTCTAATTTTCAATTATCAACACTGACTCCAAAGATGATTGATTTTCTTGTTTCAAATCAAAAAAGTCATTGAGGTTTGAACATTTTTTGTCACAAAATTGAGTGTTTCAACAAAGAAAGGAAACTATATAAAGTACCTTGCTTGAATACGGTATGGAAACCTTGGTTGAAACCTTGTTTGAAAAATGATCTTCGTTTTCTCTTGCCCATAATTTCATAATCAATAACTCCTTGTCGAAGAACAAACGAAGCTGCAGCTATAGCACCAATGGTTGATAACAAGGTTAAGGGATCCACAACTGCATCACAACACTGTAATTCAGGTCCGTAACCCAAAGAGTTGCCTTGTTGATTACCACTGTTTCCTCCTAACAATCCACCTAAAGAATTTCCCATCTTCTCCCTTCGAAGAAGAATGAGATACTAAAGCGAATGACGAACCAATAGAGCATCAAATTGATTTGAGCTTTGTCATCTAATTTCTAATTTTCAATTATCAACACTATCTATGATCGAAGAATTGAACATTTTATACCTTGCCACACAAATGATCTTCGTTTTCGTCCTGGTCCCATTACATTGTTTTCTATATCACGTTTTCTTTTTCTTCCCATTATATTATTGTCTATAACTGCTTGTCGAAGAAAAACTGATATGGCAGCTATGGCACCAATGCTCACTAACAAGGATATCAGATCAACTTTTGGATCACAACACCCACTTGCATCTTGTCCACCAAAACTTCCTAATGCACCACCACTTCCACTATCACCACCACCCAAAATGTTCCCCATGCTGATAACTTATCACCACCAAGTATCCACTTCAACTGAAGATAGAACTTCTGTTTTTAAACTGTTAAGAAATTAATTGATCATTAACGGAACTAATGGAACTTCAATGTGTGGAACCTTACCTCGAAACACTTCTAGAAAACCAGTGCCACGTTTCTTTCGTCTTTTTCCGCCAAGTCCCATTACATTATTGTCTATTACAGCTTGTCTTAAGAATGCTGCTGCTACTGCAATGGCAGCAATGGTGACTAATAGGGATATGGGATTAACCACTTCATTGCAACACTCAGTAGTAGTGTATCCTCCATAGTAGCTGCTCATGTTGCTTCCAGCAAAGCATAATATGTACTAAATGGGCAACTGTCATCATTGAAGCCTACCCAAAAAATCTAACTGTGGTTTAACTTTCCCTTTTGAGATGTTAACCTGGTTTTCTAACTTACTTAGATCCACAATGGACTTTAGTTGTTCTTCGAAACTACGTTTTCTTCGGGTCATTCCCATTACATTGTTGTCAATGACTGCTTGCCTCAAAAAGACTGAAGCTGCAGCTATGGCACCAATGGTTGTCAACAAAGATATTGGATCAACCACTGCATCACAACATTGTAAATCTGGTCCGAACCCATATCCTCCAAGTCCATTGCCACCTCCTCCAGAATTTGAACTCCCTCCTCCAAGTATGTTTCCCATTTTGGTTGCTTTTTTTAACACATCTTGTCACCTTGCTAACTGAGAGACAACTGACTTTTTTACAGAGCAACAAAAGGCTTTAATGGAAGGGGTAATTTATTTGCTAACAGTATGACCACTACTTTTTTATCTAACTGTACTTTGAAGATGAAAAGTGCACAACTGGCCTCATTTTTTTGGCGATTTATTTTGGAAAAACAAAAGTGCAAAACGTGCAAAACAGTTTCACTCAGAAAGTTTTAAATCTTACCAATCCAAATAAAATCTTGTAAATTGCCAATATTATGCATACGTTCAACATTCCTTTTCTTTCTCCGACCTCCAGTTTTGAGTGTGACTGCACGATACAAAATACCAAAGGCTGCGCCAAAAGCAGCTAACAATCCCCAAATTGCAAGTTCTACAGGAATCCCTTCAGGACAATACCCTCCTCCATGTCCGGATGCTGCCGCAAACAAGTCTAAATTTTCACTTCTTTTTGGTTCTAAAGGATCAATTGTGTTCTTGTAAGTGTATCTAGACATCTCGAATCAGACTGATTTCAATTTGGTGTGTTGGTTACATTGCACTTTGCAGTTTACTTTTGATTTGAACCATTTGTCATGACAGCTTTCTAATGACTTTTGGCTTCACTGCCAATTGCACGTTATTAAAAAAAACTCACTTACCTATTTAACGCCCCTCTCCTAATTAA
>LT727936.1:197942-213085 GCA_900157175.1 Oithona nana
AAAAAGTTGCCAAAGCAATAAAACCAGCAAAAGCCACAAAAGTCTTGGAATCCACAGTCGATGGACAACAACTATGATAACTTGGTTCATAGTAGTAACCATCATCGTAGCCATACCCACTAAAAGAGGCTTTTAGGTCACTTGGCAAACTGTTCATGACCACTTATGCTAACCAACTGACTACAATTTTCAACTGGGGTTGGGTCATTAAAATTATGCACTTCTTACCTTGCAGAAAAACATCGACAACGCTGCGTTTTTTCCTACGTCCAGCTAAAGCGGACATGTCAATCACTGTTTGCAATAAATACACTGCTGCACCTATAAACCCAACTAACGCAGCAAAAGTTAATGGATCTACTACTTGTGGACAGCAGTTCGAACTGTATCCTGAGCCACTATGTGAGCCATAAGTATTGCTGTAAGCACTATAAGGATCTATTCTGGATATTCGTGACATTGTGTACTTCTGTTCAGGATAAGCTCAAATGTTGGACTGCAGGTCTAAAGCGGACATTTGAGATGACTTCCAAACTTTCCCTTTTTTGAGCATGTTGCTTGATGCCTTAACCTAATTCTGTCGAAAAATCTGTTGATAGCGTAGCGAGATTTTGATGCATTAACGAAACTTGAGATCTGTTCTCAGGTACACAATCCGGATTTCAATTTTGTTTGTCTGAATGAATGGAAATTGACGATTTATGGTTGACAATTTCTTAATCCGGATTGACACTGAAAGTGAATGTTGCCCTACCTGTCCGGATAATGTCAGGCCAATCTCCAGCAAAACTTCTTTTCCGTCGCTTTTTAGCTAAAGCGGACATGGCAATCAATTCGTTGAAAAAATACGTTGCAGCAGCTATAAAAGTCAACAAGGCTATCCATACCAATGGGTCAACCACTAGCGGACAACAATCTGAACCATATCCACTACTTTGCGAACCGTAAGAACTATGCCCTCCGCCGCCGTATCCACTACTGTAAGCACTGTAGGGATCCGATTGACTCGTAGATAACTTTTTGGCAAAATACATGTGTTCACTGTGCAAAGTTGAGATTCGTACTGAGTTTCACTCTCGTTTTTTATTGTCGACTACTTTAAGTGTTGCTATTGTAGTAAAGAGCCAAGCTCTGGATCCTTTGATTCATGAGCCACACGTTAGTCACGTTAATTTTGCTAGCGCCCCGCGAGAAAGTGAAAGGATTCTTTGCAACAACAGGAGTGCTGCAAGATTAACTTCACAGATGCTGTAGTTAGTAAAGTAGAAGCAATTTTACGCTTGAAGCTCTATAAAAAAGTTGATGAGAACCAATAATGCTGTTCATCCAATTAAGGAGATGAAAAGTAATTGGAATTCTCAACATCAAAAACTTTGAAGTTTCAATTTTCAATTTTTGACCGCGAGCATGCTGTGGCGCTCCGCGGTTCTAGAAGTCGATAAGTTGTTGTTGTTCTTTGACTTTAACTTTTGCGTCGGCAAACAACTTGGCGACTTCTCGGACCGCGAAGACACGCATACTCGCGGTCAGCACTGAAATTCACTTTCAGTCTTGTTTATCGAAATATTGGAAACTCCTCCGACGCTGAGTGACGGTTTTGCAAATTTTCGGTAACTACTTAGTACTGGGCTAAAAATACCCAAAAGACTACTTCCAGATTTGTGAGTCTTCAAAGTCATCTACCTAAAAATCCAGCCCCAACATGACCGAAACCTGGTCTTGTTAAAACCCGCAGAACCCGTGATAAACCAATCGCCATTGCTGCACTGATACAAAATTTCGTCATCGGATTGTTCATAGTGTAAACTTGGGATGGTTATGTCACCTTCTTTCAAATTGTAATGACCAAGAATTTTGATGTTTTTGATGTATTCTAATAATGAATTATCAAATCCATTATATCTCAGTTCAATTTCTTTGCATACTGTAGGATAGCAATAGTTGACATCAATAAATGCACTTTTTTCACACGGCTATTTGAATAACAAATAAAGTTAAAATCGCTTGATAAACTACTTACAATTTTTGCTCTGTTTGGCTTTTGGCAAATATTTTCTAAATCCCTTCAGACCCTTCTTGCTTTCAGATACATCGCTGCACAGAAAAATGATTTGAGCCAATATAGTAAAGGGGTTTCGTCAAAATTGAATTTTTGGACAAAAATTTGACTTTTAGAATAGTGTGTATAAGGAAAAAAGAATGAATTTCAATACCTGAAGATGCCCGCGTAATCAGACTTTTCATCGAAAGATTGATCTGCGGGTACAACCCGGTATAGGAGGCCTTCGGCCGTTTGTAGACATCCTAGACAGGCGGCGAACCATCGGTCTCCTAAAAACATTAAAGAAAATGAGCAAGAGGAAGTTGACAGCTTCTTTTTTATGGCCTCGACTCAAAATTACCCAATTTTCCTGAATTGATTTCGAAATGATCGGCGACGAAGAGTGGGTCATCAACTAGTTCCTGAAATTAAAATGTCTTTCAAAACGAGAATTTGTACAAGATCGAAACTTTCAATTTGACCGTTGCGCGAGTAATTTAGACAAAATTAGACATTTTGATAATTTAGACATAATTCGGACATATTTGAACATTTTAGACATAATTCGGACAAATGGACATTTTTGACCGCGAGCATGCTGTGGCGCTCCGCGGTCCTAGAAGTCGATAAGTTGTCGTTGTTTTTCTTTGACTTTAACTTTGCGATTTTTTCACCATTTTCACAAACTTGTCAAATTGCGTCGGGAAACAACTTGGTGGCTTCTAGGACCGCGAAGACACGCATACTCGCGGTCAGCACTGAAATTCACTTTCCGTCTTGTTGTATTAGAGCTTTAGGTTAAAATTGTATCTACAAAAGGATGCAAAATGATGTAAAATGAAAAATTCAAGACATTTTTCATATTTTTGCCTTTCTCATTTTTTGAAAAAAATGACACTGATTGAGTGAATTTTGTCCTACCTTTCCAAACAATTTCAGGCCAACTTTTAAAAGACATCAAAGTTCTTTTTCGTCGCTTTCTTGCCATCATTAACATAGACATTTGAATAGTCTCGTTCAACAACCACGTTGCCAATGCAATAAAACTCAACAATGCAGCCCAAGTATAAGGATCAATGGTCAATGGACAACAATGAATAGTTTCATAGTGTCCATAATCATCACCATGTCCATATCCACTATGATCACTACCATAAGAACTATGACCACCACCATAAGAACTATGCCCATATCCTGTACTATCAGGCATAGCCCATATTGGATCTTTGTTATTTCTGCGTCGAAAAAAAGGAGATCTGAACATGGCACAAGGCAAAAGTCGACTGAAGAAAAGAGTTACTGACATTTTCAAGAAGATTTTCCAAAAAAAAAATGCCTTTTAGATTGGTTTGGCATTAAAGCATAGAAAGTGTGTAGTACCTAGAAGCAATCCACTTGCCTATTAAGGCATCAACTCTAATTATATCTTACTTAGAAGCACCATTTGTTGTAAAACTAAAGTGTAACCAAAGCCATTTTCATGGTCTTTAAAAAAAGTTGCATAGGTGTCTCTTTTTGGCTTACCTTTCATTACAAATGAACGTTTTTTACGACCTGGTGCAACCAAAGCAGAAGCTGCAATGACAGTTTGCAACAAATATGTGGCTGCAGCCAAAAATCCTAAAAGTGCAGCGTAGGTTAATGGATCAACCACTAGAGGGCAGCAGTCATGATAACCACTACTGTAACCACCATGATGACCATAAGAGTCATGGTGGGTTTCGTGGTGACCATAACCATAACCACTTGCAGCGGTTTGCAATGGGTCTTTATTGAATTGCCTGGCAAATGATGGATTTGGATGGGAACTTGGACGTCCGAACATTAGAAGCACTACATGTCGACTAAAGACAAATTGGATTGGTCTCGTTGAACATTATCAAGATCAATTTGGAATCAGTGGTGGAGAGAACTACTCTCACTTCTTGTGCTCTACGGCAACAGAATCTACAGATGGTGATCGACCCCCCTCCCTACGAAGCAACAGATGTCATTGGCACTGAAAACAAGCGGAGCGAAACCTAAATGAGAATTTGATACGTATTTTGTGCTGATGTCAACCTCCTCCCCTGGTTTTCGGTCATACTTTCTCAAGCTGGTTTTGGAATTGTGTTTTAAAGTTGAATGATTTGAAATCTTTGACTGAAAACATGATTTTAGAATAAAAATGTGTAAGGAAAAGGTGAAATGAATTATGATACGACTGATCATAAATAAAAATTAAGCTTTGAACTGTTTTTAGGTTAAGTGGTTTGGAAACCAGGCTAATTATCCACATCACTTTCGAAAAAACATAATTCTGTATAACTGTAATCTTCAGTTTTTACTATAAATAAGACAATCAGAAATACATTTGCTAAATCTTTTGACGACTTACATCCCATAAGTTCACAAATCATTGCCTAAAGTGCAATGCAAAGTACAGTTAGAAGAAGAACGAGCAAAAACCAGCACTTTTCTTCATCAACTAAAAAATTCCACAGACAGATGACAGATTTGACAGGGACCAATTCTTCAGTAGCCCTCCCTAAGTACCCATTAATAAGAAAGTAAACAAACAGCTGAAAACCTACCTTTCGAAACAACACATTTGACGCCATCACAGCTCTCTTGATACATAAACTCAATTGATTTGGGAGATCTTTTTCGTCGTCGACGTAAATTCATTGTTATAGCCTGATTGAGCAAATAAACGGCTACAGCCAAACCAGCTAAAGTCAGTGTGAAAAACGTTGGGTCTACTACATGTGGGCAACAATCACCCCCACCACTAGCTGCCGCCACTAAGTCAGAAGACGACGAAGCAGTCCTTCTATTATTTTGCTGTGCATATTGATAGTCTGTAGTGGGGTAATTGTAACTGTAGTCATAGTAATCATCACTGTTTGAGTATCGTTGGTCATAGTTGTAGTCGTAGTAGCTCATTTTGAGCTCATTGTTGCTTTAAAATAAAGAGAGACCTTTCAGTTGTCAGCTGTTTGTTTACTTTTAACCAAAAGTTCCCTTTTTGAAAAACTTCACAAATCTATGTTAACCTTTTGTCCCCTTTTTGAAAAAAATCGTGACCTACCTTCAAGCATTAGTATTGGCCAATTTTTGCTTTTAATCAGCGATCTTTTTCGCCTCCTCATCAGCATAGACATGGCAATCAGTTCATTTAGTAAATATACAGCTGCTGCCAAAAAAGCACCTAAAGACAACAAAGTTAATGGATCCACCACTAAAGGACAACAATCATGACCTGATCCCGATGAGTAGGATCCATGACTGCTGCTTTTACTCCTAGCGGCCATACCGGTAAATATACGCCGGTCACTGACCGGCGAGCTGGATTTGACCGCTGGATAATAGGAGTTGTAAGGGTAAGAATTGGAGTTGTAATAATTGTAATCGGAATTAGACATAATGTTGCCTTTGGAAGGGGAAGCAACAAACTGATAGAAAATGACCTTTTGACGTTCTCAAAAATTGAAAAGTCATGATTTTTGGAGAGTTTCTATGATTTTCGGTTCAAGGAGTTTTTGCGCTTTCTAATGTAACATTTTAAAAGATATTTTTGTCAAATCATCAATGAATTTACCTCTAAGCATGAAATCACAATGGGGTATTTCATTTGGACTTCGTTTTTTCCGCCGCTTTTTCCGCATTAGCATCAATAATACTAGGATCTCATTGATTAAAAATACAGCTGCTGCTAAAAATGCCGCTATTGTAAGTAAGTCTACAGGATCAATTTTCAATTTGACTGTTGTGTGGTGACTATGTTTATGTCCATAACTTGGTTGATGATGATCATATGATGAATAGGCTATTTTGAAGAAAATAGGGTTGGAAATTCAAAAAAAAATTTCCCAAATTTTTTTCAGCTTTTGAAATTGTTGTTTTTAATCAGCCTCAGCAATTGTTTTTTGAACATTTTAAACATATTTTGAAGCTTAAAAAAAAATGTTTGAATAATCTTTGTTGAAGAGTATGTTTTCCATTATTTTGAATTTCCAACCCTACCTGCAACTCTTGGTGCACTAGGATAGTATCCTTGATCAGATTCGTCCCCATAGTATGGCACATAATAATATCTATTTTTCGGATATTCTCTCGAATAAGAAGACATGATGCTTACGCTATCACATCTTGCGGCACACTAATGAAATTGACCTTTTGAAAGCAGGCTCGTCACTCATCAGTCATCATTCTTTACCTTCCAGAAGAGTGTTGTAGGTGAACAAAATTGGAATTCTTCTGGATGCTCTTTTTCGCCGTCTTCTTGCCAACGCCGACATTTCTATTAAAACTACACAACATAACGTTCATTTTCGAGGCCTTTCAAGTGTGACTCTTATCGGAACATTTTTGAAATCAGTCTCAAAACCTATCGACAAAAAAGTTCCGATTTTCTGCGTAAAATGGTATGAAATTTTGACAAAAAAAATCTACTTGCAATTTTACAATTTTCTATGGTATGAAAAAAAAAAAAATTACAGAAAATAAAGTCGCAACTTTCATTGACTTTGTCACGATTTTTTATGATATGAAATGAAAATACATGTAGTAATATCATTTTGCTGAGTCAAGTTTTGCATCTTCTTCTACATACACGAAGTTTTCTAAGTTCAAAAGTGTTAATCCAATTACGAAAATGAGTCAAAATGGAGGGTAATAAAAACTTACTGTTATGTTTTGCAACACTAGCTATCATCACGATTTTTTAAAGGCTTAATTTACCTTATCGTGTCTCATTAATCAACACGTTGAAAGGCCTCAAAGTTCAAACCTTGAAAGAAATATGTGGCGGCAATTAAAAAGGCTTTCAAAGCTAAAAGAGTTAAAGGATCGACCACCAGAGGGCAGCAATCATCACCACTATAACTAGCACTAGGGTCTTGATCCAATTCACTAAAATACAATTGTCTTTTGATTCTGAACAATTTCTGGCCACATTTTGTCTTTGGAAGATACTCGTTGAATTGATGATCGAAAATTGTTTGGTGTCTGATCATGGTTAGACATAAACTACTACTCAGATTTCCGTTACTACGAGAAGTCTCGAGCAGCAAACTTCAATTGGTTTTACCGTAACACCTCCTAAATTAAATTCCCGTGTCATGACAGATGTTAACAAAAAATACAAGTCATGATTAGAAAGAAAGTAATAGGATGCTTTTATCTGCAATTTTGTAATTTGCAAATTACGGTACTTTTGAATTATGACTTAACATAATTTTTGCACAATTAAAATATAGTTTGTGGAAGAAGCGTAATTTTGAAATTCGTTACAGAAACACTGACTACGAAATTATGTCTAGCGGCTTTTATTTTGATTTTTCAAAAATACGTGAAATTGAAACTTTTTTTTTTTTGGTTTCCATTTTACTATATATTAGCAGTATTTTGCAACAAGAAAAAAAAATTTCAATTTAACGTATTTTTTGAAAATTAAAAAAAAGCCGCTAGACATAATTTCTTAGTCAGTGTTTCTCTAAAGATTTTCAAAATTACGCTTCTTCCACAAACTACACTTTAATTGTGCAAAAATTATGACAAGTCATATTTCTTAATTTACCTCATTTGCGTCTAATTAAAAGTACATAAACCTTTTAAATTGTATAATTTGATAATTTACGACACATATTAAAAAGTGATTCAAATTAGAGGGATTTACGGTAAAAAGGCTAATGTTCAGTGAGGCCTAAAAAAAGTCCCAAGTATGTCCAACCCGAGCAGAAAAACATTAACTTCCATTTTTCTTCCGCGAAAAGAAGCAAGCGGCACCTGTCGCTAATAACAATGTTAGAACGTGAGAGAAGAAGACCACGAGAGTATGGACGTCTACGCTCTTTATGGAAACTCTCTAGCTAACAATGAAAAAATAAAAGAGACCGAAAAGCAATTGATTCGGCGGCAATTGTTTTTTATCCAATCGATTTTTACGCTATTCAACCAAGAAATTGGGGATGCTGTTGTGATCGTTGTGATTGATATCAAATTCAAAACTAAGTATATATCAACTATAATATCAACAATTGTCACGAAAAAATGTGTCTAAGAAATGCAGTACAAACCGGATTTTTTGACTGCATTGAAGACTTTGCAAAAAATTCCGTTGATTTTACACAGCACGATTTGAGCTTCTGGGTCAATTCCCGTTAATTTCAAAAGAAGTGCAAAATGTTGGCTTGGAGTGTGGTCCTGCTTCTTTTGATGCAACGACAACTGCCTTTTATCCGTTATCTCTTTTCCCTCCCATTTTTATTCGATGCTGTTGCTGCTTGCTAACATCAATTGATCAGATAATTGAGCTTGAGAATTTTTTCTTGCAAAGGCGTCAATTGCAAGTGTCTCTAATAAATTCTTGTGAAGATGCCAAAATTGTAGGAAAAATTTTCCATGTGGTAATTTGTAATCATAAATTAAATCTCAAAAATTGGCCATAAATTAATTTAATTTTGAATTTTACTTTAAAAAACAATTCTGATTTTTTTTTTCTACTTTAGATTGAATTTTTAATGAAAGTACGACCAAAAGTCAAGACAAGATTTGTATGTATTTGTCTAGACTGAATGTGAACTTTTGCATCCATCGATTAAAGTGCCACAAAACATGCTGCCAAAAACTAAAACTACGAAAATCACAATGCGATAAAAAAAATCATCATCATGACAAAAATTATGTCTGATGACAAAATGTTTTCACATTGTTTAAAATTACTTACCCTAGGAGGGTGTATGAGAGAGGAGAGAGCATCAAAGAGAGATTTTTTGAAGAAGGAGAAAAAAGTTTACAATAAACTATCAGATCCCTTGTTGTTTTGTAATTGTTTGTAATATTCTACATACCCATGTAAACAACGTCCCATACGTAACTCAACATGGATTTGTCTTCTATGCCTCTCTTTTTACGACCCATAGTTTGTAACGTGATTTGCCTATTTCAAAATATTGAATCATTTTTTGTTTGTCAATTTTTAGGGGCAAAACTTTGTTTCTGAGAAAATTACAACAAACCTCAAAAATCTGATAACAAAAATTTAAAATTCGACAATTCAAAAACTGAAAAAATCGAAAATTCAATAACTGCAAAGTTCGAAAGTTCGAAAATTCAAGAACTGAAAAATTCAAGAACTGAAAAATTCAAGAACTGAAAAAATTCAAAAAATTCCATACAAATGAAAAGATACAAAAATTGGAAAAAAAACTAAAAATATGAGAGGTTTCGAACTTTGCAGTTACACTGTACTATCATTCCAAATTCACTACTGTGTCCGGTTTTCCGTTCTCTGTCCGGTTTTTCTTTTTTTAGGGATGCCCAAAATTACAACAAACCTAAAAAATCTGATAATTACAAAAAATCAAAACTAAAAGATTCGACAATTCAAAAACTTAAAAAATCGAAAATTCAGTAACTGCAAAGTTCGAAAATTCAAAAACTGAAAAGAATTCAAAAAATTCAAGAACTGAAAAATTCAAAAATTGAGAAAATTTGCAAACAATAAATAAAAAGGTACAAAAATCGGGAAAAACTACAACATGAGAGGTTTCGAGACGTCACAAAATTGCGTCCCCAGTTTCAACAAAGTTCTGCCCAATCAATTTGACATAAAAAATTAAATTAGGTAAATGAACCTGCCTGTAGACTACATAAATTCCAACTGCCAAAGCTGCCGCTGTAGCCAACAAAGCGATATCTTGATCTATTCCCTCGGGACACTGCATTGCGTAAATTGCATTTCCATAGCCAGAAGAATAAGCGCCAGTCTGGTCAGGGCCAGCCCCAGCTAGCCCATTGCCTAGCACGTCAGCTGACGTTCCAGCCGCAGCTTGACCCATACGTCTATTGGCCATTGCAGCGGCCATAGCGCGCTTTTTAGCCGCACAGTTACCCATTTCTAAAATACTTGTTGGTGACTTTTGAGGGGGCAGAGATTTCAACAGGGACTGAGGCCTCTAAGGATCAGAGGATAATTTTGACAAGACTCAAAGGAGACTCAAAGGAGACTCAAAGGAGACTCAAAGGAGACTCAAAAGAGACTCAAAGGAGACTCAAAGGAGACTCAAAGGAGACCCAAAAGAGACCAAACGAGACCCAAACGAGACCCAAAATAGAAAGACGAGAGAGGCTCAAATGAGACTCACATGAGACTCAAAAGAGACTCAGACAAGAGTCAAAAGAGACTCAGACAAGAGTCAAAAGAGACTCAGACAAGACTCATAAGACTACAACAAGACTCAAAATACTATGACAAGACTCAGACAAGACTTTTAAGAGACTGGAAAAGACTGGAAATGAAGAGAAACCATATCACGACTGAAAATGACTCAAATTCTCTGAAATGAAATCCCCTCAAAAGTCACCGAAACAACAATCCTACCTGAATTCTCAATTTAGGGGGGATGGGACTAAAAAAAGCTGTCACAGTGAAAGATCTCTCTGTATAAAAAACCTGATGAGATGAGTTGAGACAGACTTGACACAACACTTGAAAGTTTTTAGACTAAAGTCTAATGGCACATTTCAATCCGATCACTCAGTTCAGACTGAAGAAGAGAGAGGTTACAAATGTCAATCACTAAGCTGCAACGAAATCTTTCGTTACGCTCTTTTGGATCAGTGGAACACTTTTGTCACTTTTCAGGGCTTCAAAGCAAATGTCGAGCAAAGAAGGAGGCAACATCAACGCGAGTAGAGGAGGAGGTGAGAACAGTTAGGGTAACAGTCGCGCTTTTACAGCTCTCCCCTCTACTATCCGACGCCCTACTACTACAGTGGATCCGATGCGATAAAAAGTCATGTTGTACCTATGTTGTAGTAATAGACCGATTCTAATAAGCTTGGGAATTTGAGGCTTACTTGTAACATAAAAGAGAGATGTAGGTTAGCATGGCTTAACAATTAGGATGGGAAACAATTGAAAGTGATTATTGCGAAGCTAAACTGGACACTTTGGTTTGTGACACAATTTATTAACTCCAAAATACTCGAAGATTAATAAGTGCCGTGATAGCTCAGTTGGGAGAGCGTTAGACTGAAGATCTAAAGGTCCCCGGTTCGATCCCGGGTCGCGGCAATATTTTTTTACTGTTTGTTTAGCCTTCTTCTTTACATTTCTGTTTTTTAGAAATTCTGGAAATTCTCAAATATTTTGTTTCAGACTTTTTAAAAGTAGCAAATAGGTTCAAAAAAAAGATGGTCGCCCAACGTGGGGCTCGAACCCACGACCCTGAGATTAAGAGTCTCATGCTCTACCGACTGAGCTAGCCGGGCTTACTTATCTACAAATATTTTTTTCGTGGAATTTGTTTCACTTCAATTGCATCCGTAAACTTTCTTTGACATTTTGGCATCAAATTCAGGAGAATTAGAAACCAATACAGTGAAAATCATTTGATATCTACAATTATGGAAGTGAAGCTGGAGCAACAGAAGTGTTGCTACATTAGAAAAGTTGGAGCAGTAGGAGTGGAGCAAAAGGTAGCGGACCTCAAACGAAATGACACAGCAGCTTAAAAGTTTTTTTCTAAAGTCGGCCAAACAGAAAACAAGAATTGAACTCGGTCCAAAAAATTCTCTCTTAGATAAATTCTTGTAGAAATGTTTGAATTTTTGCGGTCATAAATCAGAAAAGTACTGCAATTATTTGACAGATTGATAAAGTGGCAATGTTTTAACACCGTTTTTTCCTAATCGCGGTTTTCCTGTTGATTTCTCTTGAAAACTACAAAAAATGATGCACTTCTTCAGAAATTGCAGTTGTTTTTACTGCACATAAAATTGAGGAGGTTCATCAACTTTGCACTTTTTTGAAAAGAATAGAAATTGGGTCGAATTTCCAATTTTCTCTCAAAAAATATCCATTTTTTCAATTTTTCACACGAAACTTTTTTTTGGGATATTTTGAGTTCATTAATTACAGTATACACTGTAACAATTTAGAAAAATTGAGTTTGAATTTTGGCGCCAAAAAATATCAGCACATTTTGCTCGAAAATTCCGTGAATTCAAAATTGAAGAAGTTTTCCGGGATTTTCTCAATGTGTAAAATGGCCCAAAAATCTAAGATTGAATTTCCAATAAAGGAGGCGTGTCAGTCAGGTCAGTCAATCTTGAGCAGATCAAACATTTGAAATGCAATTTTTGAGTTTCAACAACCGTAAGATTTTTAGAATTTGGGCCGTGATGATGACGGTGGTCGTTGCATGATTCAAAAAATTGTTACGGTAAAAACCAACGCGTCTTCAATTTTGTTTGAATCAAAATTGATGACCCACTGACTTTGAAACCATTATTAAATTGTGGTTTCTTGTAATAATGATACGTAGCTGTAGAGGACAAAATAAAATGTCATCTGGTGTCTTGAAACCAAAATGGTCTGAGCAACAATTTTCTTTTTGATATGTGGAGAAAAATCCATTTTTCATTGTATTATTTTAGTTGAAGAAGTTCTCATGAATCGCAGACTTTGGTAGAAAAAAGTCCATATTTCAAGCAAAAGGCAAGAAATAAAAAGTAAAAAATCAACAAAAAGTCTAATTTTCTATCCAACGAATAATAATTCTATCAAACTTTATGGAATTGCTCAAAAGTCTACTCGAACGTGACGTCAAAAATCCAGGGCGAAAATTCTTGTTGGACAATGAAATAAGATGGATGTCTTACCTGAAAAAGAGAAGAAAATTCTATTGTAATTCAAGTTGAACATGTGGTACCAAACGCTTTTTAAAAGAAGCCGGTAGCAACTCAAAACGAATCAAATTAAACGTCAACAAAATTACCTGAATTTCTCTCACTACAAAATATGTCAAATCGCTATGTTTTCACGATGAAATCTGTAATTTCACGACTTTTTTAAAATTTTCCCAATTTTGGTTCAGAAAGTTTCTGTTTTACTGCGCTGCTCAGTTTTGATGTTTTGTTTACTAATTTCAATCAGTGGTACCAGACAATTAAAGACACTTTGGCTTTTATCGGTACAATTTGACTGTTTGAAAACAGAAGTTTCAACAAACCTTCTAAAACTGAGGGAATTTCCGGAACGTAACAAGTTTGTAAAGCAAATTCATTATTATGACTACGTTTTTTCCGTCTCCGTCCCTGGACAAAATTAAACACTGTAATCACTCCAGAAATTGCACCCAAAATAGAATTGACTGAATTGAAGATATCTTCATTATCAGTGCTCCGTTCAGTCAATGATCCAGGTCGTCTTGGACAATAACATGTTTGACGGTGGTAATGTTGACGCATTTTTCTATCTGACCGGAGCGAACACTATGGACAAACTGATTTAAGTGAAAGTTTGGAGAAAAGCGAAAGTTCTGCGCGAAAAAAATCGCTCATTTGTGACCGTCAGCTTGTAAATTAATTCCAATGACAAGTACCTTTCAATAGTATCGGAATGTCAAATCCTATGGATCTCTTTCGTCTTGTGACCATTAAAGCCGCACTGTACAAAATCAAAAACGCCGAAGATGCCGCCGAAATCAACCCTAAATTCCCGTCAAGTAGATTTGCAAGACCACCGGCGGCATCTGTACTTCGAGGACAATTACAACTCATTCGGTTTGTTGACATAGTTCTTATTTACAGAGTTCATTGAATCAAATGATTGCGGATTCTTACCTTTATAAACGATATCTAAGTGCGAACTATAATCTTCGTCCGTCGATCTTTTCCTTCTAGCCAACATAGTAGCCGTGGTATACAACAAGAAAAAAGCTGCTGCACCCGCGGCTAACAATCCTAGATTTCCATCTAAGAGTCCACCTGCACCTCCACCTCCGTCCCCGCTGTCTTTGGGACAAAAACACCCGCCTCCGTAGCCACTACCCGCGGCCATTATTAAATCACTATTACGGTAAGTCGACATATCTTTATACAAAAGGTTCATTGAATCAGTATTGTACCTTGAAAAATTAGCGGAATTTCCGTGGTTCTGGCGGAACTTTCCCGCTTTTTACGGCGACGCATCATCAACGTTATGATTTGTTGGTAGAGTATAAAGGTTGCTATGGCACCCGCGGCTAACGTTCCGAGGTCTAAACCACCTAGTAATCCTCCCGCTGCATCACCGCCTGAATCCATGCCTTTGGGACAATAACAACCGTGGCCTGATGACCCGCCGCCACTGGCGGCAGCGATTAGATCGTTAAAGTACTTGCTCATGATAAACTAAGGCGAAATCTAGGTTCATTGAATATGCTGTAAAATCCGCAAGTACTAAAAAGCTTACTAAGCAGGGTAAGACATAGTCTGAAAACTTTCAACTGACACAAATAAAATAAAATATATCCTACCTTTTAGAATGTCTTCAAAATCAGTTGAGAGTTGATCAGCCGATGTCTCACCCATTTTGGTATCTGCGGTGACGCCGCCGCTGCCGGTCAAAGAGCTCCTCTTACGTCTTCGCATCATAAGCGTGATAATTTGTTGGTACAACAAAAACACTGCACCTGCCCCGGCTGCCAAAAGGCCTAAATCGCCACCCAAAAGGCCACCAAGGCCACCATCATCTCCACCCCCTTGGTCACCACAAAAGCAACCACCGCCGTAACCTGCACGCGAATTGAGGCTATAGTCGTAGCCTCCATTAGCGGCTAGGCCGGTCATCCCGCTACTTGTACTAGGTCGCTTGTAATCAGCGTAGGCGCTGTAGTCCACTACGTAATTATTTGATTCCCTAACGTTGTCACTGACAAGTGACTCAGGTTTGGGTAACTCTGAAGATCTTTGAAGTCGCATGATTCAATGAACCTATTTTGCTGAAGAACACTGATGAACACACAGATTGAAGACTTGAGGTGAACTGGAAGGTGAACGGAAATGGGGCTGGCCTTTTAAAGGTGATTAGACTATGACAATAGGGGGGCGAGGGGGCACGATCCAATGAGTCTTAACTTTGGAATTTGGCTTTTACATGCTCACCATAAACAAGACCGAAATTGATTTCAAGATCTGCAATAGCAATTTTAGCTACCTTTAGAACGAATATTCAAATCAGGGTCAAGAAAGTAACTCCCCTAAGTGCTTTCTAAATTCGAAAGCTCAAGTCAGTTTATGAACTTTTCTGAAGCTTCTTTATATAACTAAGCCCGGCTAGCTCAGTCGGTAG